>JARK01001362.1:864432-884330 GCA_000688135.1 Ancylostoma ceylanicum | reverse complement strand
GGGGGGGGGGGGGGGGGGGGGGCTCGCACGGTACTTTTCTTTGAGTAGGTAAGAACAAGTTGATGCCCAAACTTACATCTCTTTCGCACATTTCGAATTTATCGTATTTCAAGTCACGAAGATAATTGGATTTCCTTTGAGGATTCTTAGCAATGTTGTTTCTTTCGATGGCAAGCCTGGAAAGAATTATCAGATAGGAAAGCATAAAAGATACTTAATGGGCGAAAAGTTAACGAACTGTGCTGTTTTTAGTTTTGGATTCGGAGGTATGTTGCTTGTGCTATTGATTTCTTCAAAAGTCCTTTGATCAGGATAAGCGAGAAATCGTTTAGGCCTGAAAAGCAGATGGGCCTGATTAGAAAATGATAAGAATGAGAAGTCCCTAAAAACAACAAAAACAACATATCAACATGATGTAATGTAATGCTCACTGCAAATCGCCGTCAAAGATCTTGCTTGCTGTCCAAGGCTTGCAATTAGCAATAGTAGCAAAGTCACGCTTCATGTCAATTTCGTGATGCTCCGATTTAGGAAACAACTGCGAGGATGAGGCACCGCCGGCTCGTTCGCTAAGTAGAAAAAAATCTGAAAAGCAAAACCTTCCACTGCCACAAATCCAATCTACATAATGTCATGACAAGAGATAAATGGGCGGATTCATAGCATATTTCTATGACAGAATCAATGAACGCAGATGTCAACGCTGCGTTTTTGGAAATATTGCACCTAAGACCGTTGGAGGCATCCATATAATTACTCATTCATGAGAAGTGTATATACAACGAAAATGCCTCACAATCAATCATCATCAATCACTTGTTTTTTCCTTAAATTCGAAGACTGACAGAAAGTAGTCAACTCGATCGAAGTCAACTGGAAACTTGTCATCCGAGATAAGCTCATATATAATCTTTCCAAGAAATTCTTGCCTCATGCTATATCGCCCATTTGCTGAGTGGCGCCGCGGCACATATGCATTATCATAGGTGGTGTGGCGTGGCTCAGCAGATGGGCGGTGTAGCATGAGGCAAGGATTTTTCGGAATGACTGTATTACCTTTAAGTCATTCTTTGCGCTTGTGAGCACATCGCAATGAACTTGGAAAAATAAAATTTGGGTTAAGAAGTTTTTTGAAACTTAATTTTCTCCCAGCTAAAAAGAGTTTCGAAATGAGCCTACCTACACTCAGTCAAAATTACAATTACGCACATGGCTAATTAAATCGATAGTTAAGGCCTCGAATGGAGGGAATTTTGTTGTGGAGGGAATTCGTTGAAAAGTTTCCTTTAAAAACGGGGGAACTTTCCCCAAAGTTTCGCGTACAGTAAACTACTGTTCGTTCTCACATTTCTGGGAAGCTCTGAATTTTTTATCCTTACAGCGAATTCCTTAAAGGCAGCACCAACCGAAATCCTTGACTCGGAGCTGAGGTGCAATTCGTAAAATAGAGAGTGAGCACATCATAAATGTGAAAAGAACACAAAGAATGATGTCCTACCTGCAGAGAAACAAGAATCGCTGTCGTGGCCGCGACGGTTTTTCAACGGCACGACGCGCCAGTTAACGCCATCGCAGTGGGTGGTCTGCTGCAGTGAATGCGTGCAATTCGCACCACTGGCAGGGTTTCGTGGCGGGACGCGCGCACACCCTACAGCGGAGCACTCGTCCGCGCCTTCGACAAGTGGGAAAGAGCGTCTTTCTTTATTGCGTTTCTTGCGTTTTTCACGCGGTTTCATCTCTGCCTATGAGTTTGCCGTCAAGAAAAACCCCAAAATTCGGTGAAATCTCCAACGGAGGGATTTCCGCGGGTGCTGCCTTAAACGAAAACGCTTGAGAAAATTTAGATTCTGACTAAGCACATATATTTTCCTCGCATGAGCTGAACAGGAAAACTAAAATATCCACTATGGAAGTAGAAAGCACTACAAAAACCCTGATCAAGATCACACATCAGAAACCCTGATGAAGAAGCGAGTTTTTACACCCACGTTATGTACAGTGGGCGTCAGTGGCGGTGACCCGTCTACGGTCTCGAAAAGCAAGCGGCGCGACCGCGCCGCTCACACTAAAATTGTCACCGCAGTGGCGTATCTGGGTTTTCTTGATAGTAGTTTATCACATTTGATGATAACTAATAAGAAAACTAACTGAGTATCAAGAAAACCCCGTAATTTGATGTCTCGGAGGGGATTCTCGCTCGAGCGGCGCGGTTGCACTGCGTTCTTTTCGAGGCCGCAGACGGGTCACCGCCATTGACGCCCACTGTACAATACGAGTAGCCCTCTACTGAAACCAATTTTCTTAAACCCGAGAGAAAGTTGAGTTATTAGATTTGAAATTAAACCCCAACAATTCCACAGGAAAGCGAATGTGACAATCAAATGACTGACCGTCTATGTTCTGCCTGGTCTCGTATGCTTCGTTTAAATATTCTCGCAGATCCATGACTGGGGAAATGAAAGAGTAGTAGTCAGCATTGAGACGCCGATCCATCTAAAACTAAGAGTAATTGTATCAGTTAAATAAATGCCGCTGGAATTTGCAAATGACACACTGCTCAACCATAACAACTAAGGATAGAGAAAACAAAAGCTTTCACTATAAACTACGAACATTACTAAACGAGAGGCGACAGCTGATAAAAAACCTGGCTGCCAGAGAATTAGCAATGGTGCGCAGATGTTCTGATGGAGCGCAGTTTCTCCACTATTTAGGATTGTCTCAATACCTACTGCGCTTCAGAACATTACTCCCACTCCATGAATGATAATTGAACTGGTAGATGATAATCAGTTTTGATGGCTGATCAACGTTTTTCCGAGTATTTTTTTCGGCTTGCTGAGATACCCTGGAACTTTTGCTAGGGAGAGATAGCAACGATTTAAGATAGTACACTCACTTTCAAAAAGTCTTCTAAATACCATAACCAGACTTCGGCAGGAGCTTGACTCAAGGCAAGCGGGACTTCGTAGAAGGTGAGGTGAGCAAAGCGGACTTCGTACCTGGGACCTGCACTTTGGTTAGATAACCATTCACTCCTCTGCGAACGGTCTAATAATCATCCACTCGTTAGATATAACTAACGATAAATTAGCTAACGATAAGTTCTACACAAATCCGAAAAATAATTGGAATCAATTGATTTTGGTAGGAGTTGCAGCTGAAAAAGTACCTGGCAGTACCCACAGCTCTGCCGGTACTAAACGGATCCTGCTCAAACTTTGCAGTAAGATTGAAGGTGCTACTGTTTTGCCAACTGCCAGAGGAAATTGGATTTAATTGATTTTGAGAGGAGATATTGCTCAAGAATCCTCTGAACCCTAAATTTACCCTAAAATTTAGGGTTCAACACCGGTCCAGAGAATTTTCATCAAATAACTTTCTTCAAAATCAATTATTTCCAATTGTACCAGAGCGGTTAGCTAGAGGACAGGCTGCTCGTTCGAATGAATAGCAAAATGGCCTAGTTCGTTTAGCTACAGCGAAAATACAACCCTTAAAAAGGTTCATCTGCACCAGTTCGGTTCAACTTCCTTTAATATCTTTTCCCAAAATCAATTATTTCCAATTTTATTCACATGATTGGATCCAGCACCACTTCCTCTTTCGTTTCGATGAAAAGATTCTATTAGAGCTTCTTTATTTTTCATGATTTTCCACAATATTCTCGGAAAAAAATTTCGTGAGCGTTTCTTAACGTGTTTAGACGTGCTTCCCCACCACTAACACGTTAGCTACATCATCCTGCTGAAGATCGATCGATGCCGGCTTGTTATTCTTCTTCAAAGGGGGGTTCGTAAATTTTCTACATATCAAAGGAGACTTCGTAACTTTTTTCACTCGAGCTAAGCTCGTGCCGAACTCTGACCATAACAGAAGAAAGCGAGGTGAAAAGGGAGTTGGGGGGGGGGGCACCTGCTAGAGACAACAGAGGTGCTTTTGGCATGTTGCACACGTTCTAACCTGCTAAGCGCAGGGATTTCAGATGGAGTAGGCCTACGAAGGAAGCGCAGAATTGATTTTTAGCTAGGAAGAATGGAAACAATGCTAAAATGCCTATTTTTAATTTTTCAAATTTTATTTGTTTTCTAACCTGATTTCACGTTATTATTAGATTATCTACCTCTATTAGCCTGTTTAGGCGTACAAAATTGGCCTAGATAGCCATTACGACCATTTTTTGGAGGTGGCCCCCCCCCAACTCCCTTTTCACCGCTGGTATCTTCGGGGTTTCTTTAGGTCCACTCTCATCTTTCTTTCCATTATGAAGGTAAATTCTCCCTCTCTCAAAATCACCTATTTAATTTCTGAAGAACTTCAAAATTTTTGTTTGAGAGGAACTTTTGTGAAACTACTCGAAGACAAAAAATCGTATCATTTCGGAATATTGGTTCCATCACGAAGCCTTTAAAGTAAGGACAACTCGAAATACCCTAGAAATGTTTGGAAAGGGAGTGGCTAATAAAGGAACGGGACACCGATGTTCTGAGAAATTTCTTCCTGGTGATATAAACCTGCAAAGTGAGCGTTGTGATGAAGCTGGATTATGATGCGTTGGAAGCTGTGGCTTGAGCGGATAGGAGCCACAGTATGCCTGTATATGCAGCAAGGTTTGGCGTTCGTAACCCTATATTATTCAGGTGTTCAATGCAATACGACAAGGTAAAGTGGCTCGATGAACGAATTTTTCACAGCTCGATCCCCAAAAATTGGCGCCATTTTTCGACCATTTTTTGCAAAACCGCGATGCGTAAACCAGGGGAGCAAGGAGGGGAATCCAGCTGCCATTCAGTGCACTGGCCGAACCTTGCTCTACTTGACCACAACTTCTCCCAAGTATTAGTCCACTTCTTGGTCGAGAAAATTTTCCACTTTCAACATCATGTTGGAAATGCCCTTCGCCAAGTTATTGCCACCCTCTTCCCAGGCTTCCAAGCCGTTAGCGCAACCATGCTACCGGTAAGATGGCAAGGCTGTGCCGGTAACATTGGGGCATATTTGGGTTGCTCGTACCCAATCTTGTTGGAGAAACATTACCCGAAACTGTCTCATTCAAAATCAGACATTTCATACTTGACGACCTAATAATATTTATAGATCCTTCTTTGCTGATTATCCAAATAACCGATCCCTCACAGTGGTGATAAAATTGTTTATAAGTTCACTGAGGTAGGTGAAGAGAGCAGAGAGAGAACTGTTTCCTTGTCATGCAGGTAATCCTGCTGGTCTCTCCCACCGCGGATTTTGTGAGCATTGGCGGCATACATGTGTTTGTTGAGATCGAGATGTTACATAGCTTATGAGGTGACGCTGAGGGACTGCGAGTCAGCCGTAAAGAGGAAGGAAAATGTGCTTGTGGAGGATGTGCCGAAGAAGGCCCGGAAGAAAATGCCTTTGTGAAGTATTGCTAAAAATCGCTGAATCAATATGTATAAAACCTGTACAATTCGGAAGCTGAGAAGATTGTCCTATTGATCAAACTTCCTCCGCCAATGTTGCGACAAAAAAGCTTTCATTTCCTTCATAGATCCCTGCAGTAAGCTCCAGTAAGGACAATCGTGGCCGGGTTTCTATTCTCAGCGAGGAACGAAACATTCAATCCTATGAAACTTTGCAGGTTGATGCACACTACAAATTATACAGCCATAGCCCACGTGGTGTTCATGTAGGACTTGACAAAATCAATCGACTTCAAAAATAATGTGGCGCACTCAGGCATTCATGGGGTTCGACCGCAGGACGAATAGTTTTGACCCTCCGGTGAAACAGGCGACGTGCTCCTGCCGTACGTGCTGTGGTTGAAGCAATTAGTGTGTCCCGCGTATATTATGTAATTTCTACTCCGGACCTGCTCTCTTCTAGCCTTTGCGTATAAGGTGATTTATACCTGACGTGTGCGTTTGAGGCGTGGAACTCTGCCATACTTGCCTGACAGTAGTCCAGCCACCTCCAGTCGGATTGTTCTCTGCAGACCATGAGGGAAACATTGCCTTTTGAATCCTCTATTTCAAAATTCAGACTAATTCCATGTGCTGAACGTAGGTCCACAGACAACATTCTACTCCACTCGGAATCGTGTTCATTATTATGCTGGACGTGAGTTAACTTGGCAGTACCTATCCTTTCCAATTTGAAATATGGAACGCGTTCCATACGCAAGGTTGCTGAAATTGACAGTACCTGAGTATCCAGATTCGGGCTCGAATCATACAGTTCTCCTTGGCTTAGGCTGTGCGGTTTTCTCCGAATATATTTTCGAAATACGTCTTCTTCTGATTCAATGTTGAATTCATTTGAAAATTCGCTATTTCTTGTATAGCATGGAAGGATTCGGATGATGGCGGCTTTTCCCAGAATTTTTACCTCACACAACAGTTTTCTGTTCTCTTTTTTTTCTGTTATCCTCTGAATTTTCTTGGAAATCAGGAATTGAAGACGCGAACGACGCATGCATCGATAAACTTGCCATGAATTGCTTCAATTTTCTTGAGCGATTGCGTTAAGCCTTTCAATAACACTCTGATTACAATGAAAGTGCAACGCGCACTCATAGTTTACACGTCTAGACGGTGCATTGTCTAAAGTCCAAACCCGCTACAAGTAGTGAAGCAGATGACACCTGTCTCAAACCAGATATTCATAAACCAAAACATCACATTTTCTACTAAAATTACGTAGGTTCAGAAGAAAATTTTCGGTTTTGGAATATGGGAAATGTGAGGCTGTGAGTAAACAGTACAATCGTCAATTTTTCTTTTTTTTCATGCAATATCTCTCCTTCCTTGCAGCTTACTATCAGCTTACTGTCTTGACTTGAGTATGTGCACGCTTTTTAGTGGATTTTCCGGATGGCTGAAATGCCGTGCAAGTGTTTTCTCTCTCTGTAACGATAAGATCAAACGACGGCCCTCTCGGTTCTTCATTCATCCTGGGAAATTTCCATGAATTTTTCCCGGTGGTTAGGTCTACATTTGTCTTTTATAGGCCTTGCAGAAGTGTTGGCCCTCACTTCTGTTTTCCAAGCCCCTGCTCTCAACACGGAATGAGTTTGTTAAAGAAATGCAATAATCGCTTACAGCGTTGTGGTGAGTTCTGAATTCAACTCACTGCAAGGCAGTTCACTAAGATCTATGATCCCCGCTCTACGGGCTATATCACCATGACACTTTACTACAGGCCATGCATAGCCAACTCCAAATGTCCGCAGACAAGAGTTGGGACCGCGGCGCGGTTTTCCTCCGCGTCTCTGCCCTGCATGCCACGCTGAATCCGTGCAGCAGACAGCGAGAGACCCGCGCCGCGGCCCCAACTCTTGTCTACGGACATTTGGAGTTGACTATACATAGTTCATAGTGTCTCAGGTAAAATGGAATATTGCGAGTATGGTTATACATAATATATCACACGGTCATATAACACATACAGTGGGCGTCGATGACGGTGACCCGTTTGCGGCCTCGAAAGGCACGCTGCGCGACGGCGCCGCTCCAGCAGGAACTCCTTCCCGGACATCAAATTATCGGGTCTTCTTGATAATCAGTTAGTTTTCTTATTAGTTGCCGTCAAATGTGATGAACAACTATCAAGAAAACCCAGATTCGCCACCGCGGCGTCGATTTCATCGTGAGCGGCGCGGTCGCGCTACGTGCTTTTCGAGGCCGCAGACGGGTCACCGCCATTGACGCCAACTGTACATATGCATAATGTTTAGACCAATCACTGCTCCAAAAGCGAGTACGATGTCCCATGAAACGTTCCACGAATATGGTTTGGAGTCGTCAGCGTAAACAGCGCACTTCACATCGGGAAGGTAACCTGGGCTTGGATACATTACTGAGGTTAAATTGAGTAAACGTGTTGGCGCCCGTGTCAACGATGGTTGGATTTATATGGTGTTAGCACGTTTACCTTGGATAATCTTAATGATACATGCGGTCTTTGCAGTCACTGAGTTGGGGAATAAGTTCGCACGCTTTTTTCAACTTGAGTTTTCACTGAGAATCAAAGTATGTTCGAGTGCGTGTTATACACGATTTTGTAGTTCTTCGTTTTCTCTTTACAAATGTTCCTACCGATTTTCTGAACACATGCTACACCTCGTTTTCTATCGCGTAGAATGCGACCCTCCAAATCGGCTAGGACGAACATCTCCGACGACTATTACTGTTCCAGATCAATCGCGGATCGAATGCGGCTCAGAAGGTGATGGTTATCTATGAGGTCCAGAAAAAGCCAACACCGCTGAAAGGACGGCACAGAAGCAGATGCCGCCCTCTGAGAGGTGAAATTTAGCCTGGAGGATGCCCCTCCTCCGATTTTGGAGTTTTAGGAGTTTCAAGGAAAATGAGCCGTTTATCCGCTAGGTTTTGCTGTAGACGTGAAGAAGAATCTTTACGAATATTAAGTCTCAGCAATACTTAGGTTCAAGCAATTCACTTTGCCAAAACCATCGTGAGGGCTCAATACGAGGTTACACCGACAGGAGAAGGCGCGTCTGTTCTGGGCAAATTCCACCGAAATGAGAACCGAGATGCTAGAATTGAAGGCAATTTTACGCATGCGACCCATGCAAGCCTACAGCTATCTCGAACCACTTATTTTGTTCATTCTCTTTGGCGTTTTCTAGACTTGTATTCAAGACTTGCAGTCGAGGGCCGCAAATATAGTCATTTCAGACAATGTGGCTTTTCATGGAGATGAAAGAAGGGAGCTGCTTTGTTTCTAGTAGCATTGATAGCGAAGGAAAGGGGCTACATAAACGACTTGCTGTGATTCATGTTGCTCGTGAAAAGCAGTACTTCTAGTGCCCCAAAAAAACCGCACGGACTTATTGGCCAACCCAACATAACGCAACTACTATCACCCCTACTTGTTGATATTATTGTTCGGAATATCAACTGATCTAAAGCTACTCGTACCATTAATATCACTACTTAACACTATTGAATATGTGTGGTATTTGATAATTTTCATTGTCACTTCGTGATGATTGGATTATCAAATAACTTGTCCAACAAGGTTAACGATGTTCATAATAATGACTCCTCTGATGATATTTCAAACGATAACAAAATCAAAGAGTAATTGGCTTGTAGGAACCTCTACGACGGAGAATGCGCGTCGAAAGACTGCTGCATCTGCTCCTACAACATAAATGGAAGCAGTTTGGAGGGTGAAGTGATCTATCAAATACCTTGTTTAATATTTGGTGCTTGATATATTAGGAAGACTGACCAAGTACTTAACGTATGTGTAAACAAACCTTTGGCCCGTGAAAGAAGGGGAAGCCTAGTGTCTGCGCTTCCAAACACAGACAGGAAGAGCACAATGGCAGCGGCTTTGATTTGATTTGCACTATACTAGGCCATGGAACGGACATCAGAGCCAGGAAGGAATTAGAAGCATTCTGGATATTTGCTGGGATTTCTAGCTTGACTAGTCTCAATGAATGTCTATTTATTACATATTCCCTTCCCTTCTTATCATTACATGAGCTGTAGATTCATACGGTATCCGCGCCTGTCTTCCATCTACGGTACAGGGTTTACCTATCCGCAGTGGTGATCGGTCGCAAGAAGCGGTGGACCCTAAACAAAAGCTTGGTTCTCCCTTGCTCAGAAATTATTCTATCGAGTGGGCTCAGAATGATGTCGTACTGGTCATGATCGTACTGGTCTTGAGGAGGTACTCGGTGGTATAGATCGCATCTTCAAACTATACACCACTCATAAGCCACTGGAGCAAACGCTCAGTCGAAACCTCAGGCAGTTAATGAAAGAGAACTAGCTAAAAACCTAGGACTAGTAGAAGCCAGAATACTGACACTATCAAAACGACCAGCTTCAAGAATCAGAGGACTTGGAGACTCTTCAATCAGCGCTATTCATCCCTGTAGAAATAACAACGTATTGGGCTGGGTTGCAGGATTGCGTAGGACCAGCAGTACGAACGTACAAAAATGTTCACCTAATATTTTGGCACGCTCGGAGACATGGTTGTAGATGGACATGAAGACCAGCAGATCTAGCCCGTTGAAATCCCATTTTTGTTCAGTTTCAAATAGCCAAAGGCTGCGCTTTCAGGCTACGCAGCTCCCTCTTCCGCATCTGCCTTCGTCGTGGTTCAATTTAGTCCATAAAAATACATAGAAGGGGCCACTTGCATAGACGAAACCCCATTTTTGTAACACTCGTGCTGAATCTTTTCCCATGATCTTGAATACCTAGAAGTTAGAGATAAAGCACATTCGGGTAACGTTCACAGGATTACATTTTGCCGGATCGCGGGACTGGGTAGGACTGGTAGTACAAACGGGCAAGTATTTCCACCTTGAATTTTGGCTTGCTCTGAGGCATGGTTGTAGACGAACGCGAATAGCAGGAGGCCTAGCCTGTTGGCGTGCTGGTATTTTTCCAATTTTAATTAGTCGAAGCTTTGTACTTTCAGCCTGTAGGTTCCTTTTTCTACGGTTGTTCTCCTTCATGGTCCGATTAGGGCGATGAAAACACTTAAAAGGCCATTTCATCGACTAGACATGACTTCCGTATTTCCTGTGCTGCATATTTTCCATCGAACGTGGAGAACTGAAGCTTGGGCTTGAAGCACAGTTGGGTAGGTCCCATAGAACGATTCGGTTGGCTTTTACGAATGAGAAAGACGGATAGGATGTGCACACAAATATGGACAGCGGATATGACACCCCTTTACAACGTTCCCCCATTTTACTCACCCCCATACGACCCCTTCTTGATAATGCATTAACACGCGCTTAAGCCTGGTCAGCATCACATTTGTTTCTTCCAAAACTTCGTGTACCTAACTAATGGGTTGTTCGGAAAGTGCATGTTACGCCACCATCTGCTTGTTTACACTGAATCGAGGAATTATTTGAATCTCCACCGGTGCTTGTGAACATACAGTATATCAGAGAAGACGTGCCCCAGAAAGGTTGCTGTTGTGGTTGTTGTTTGTCCACTTGTTTATCTACTCTTCAAAGAACGGTAATTACCCTTTGCTAGTTCGTTCCGCATAACAACGAAGAAATACTTTTAAAGAATCGTCGGGAGGAAGAAGTGAGTGCACTTCTGTGAAAGTTTTCTTCTGCAGCTATGCACCACTAGCGAAGGATAATTAGCGTTTCTATGGAAGTAGAGTGACTGAATACATACTGCAGAGCTATTTATAAGTTTTCTCAAGATTAGGACTGCGACATATCACAATAGCTCTGGTAAGAAATGAATAGCTTACTGTAAGCTTTGGCGCTATCATGTTAATAAAAACCTTCGCCAATTTTTCCACTAGTTTTGCTCTAATTACCTTATTCTCATATGTGATAAGTGGATCCTGAACTTTTTGAATGCTCGATTGAACAGTTGTTTGATTAGCTTGTTGTTTAACGCCCGAATAACCCGCGTTTCCTTTTTTGCGTTAGAACAACTAGAATGTCAAATTAGTTTCCGCGTTTTTCCAATCTTGCATGGTTTGATCAAGTTTTCATTGTTTAAACAAGTGCATGTTGCTATAGAAATTTCCAGGCCCCACGAACCTATAATTTCTGGGAGACCGAATTTTTCGGAACTTCTTTCTTTGGAATCCACGATTCAAAACAGTTAAGAGTCCTTTTTTCGACAACTGCTCCATGGCGACTTTGCGAAAAGAGGTTGATTTAGTTTTACATTCACACAACATACAGGGAAGACGTAGTACCTGAAAGTTGCTAGAGAATTCACAATGCGACATCTTAAAGGCAGCACCCACGGAGATTTTTGTGTTGGAGATTTCGCTGAATTTCAAAGTTTTCAAGGACAACGAGCTCATAGGCAGTGATGAAATAGCGTTAAACACGCTGGAAGGCGAGAAATGAAGGCGCTGTTTCCCATGCGTCCACAGCGCGAACGAGTTTTCCGCTGAGGGTATACGCGCGTATCGTCACGAATTCTTGTGGATGGTGCGCATTCCATACATTACACTGTACAATATTCCTTATAGAACATGATACATTAGGCTAGATCACTCGTAACATGGCAAATCAATAGCGTTAACTGGCGTGGCGGACACCAAAATGGCCACGCTCGGCTCTGTATCCACGGCAGTATCTCCACAGATAGGCCGCTTTTTTTCTGTGTTCAAGTTACCATTGTGATTGTCTGGCTGCCGACCACATTGAGAACGACTCACCTCGGAAGTGAGGATTTCCGTGGGTGCTGCCTTTAAAGGCCATGTCCAGGTAAAATCATTGAGCTCTAGTGCTCGTTAGGTTATGAAAGCGGGTCGACTCTGTAGGCATTTGGCAAAGTTTCAGCGAAAAAGTCCCAGAAATAAGCGAGATATTCGCCTTAGACCCAGTACCCAAATCCATCTCCAGTGCCCAGCCCGCCCACTCGACATGTCGTGGAGGCAGATCAAATCTTGTCTGAGACGGGCAAGAAAAGTTCCGTATTCTTGAATGTGGCACGTATTGCAATCGATACCGGTCTAGAATTTCGACTACAATTCAGGAAAAAACTGGTTACTAGTAAAACTATCAACGAAAAGAGTAAAATGATGTTGTAATTGAGCCTCAGGAAGCTTTAGAGTTTATGATCAACAGTAATCAGCTGGGTTTTCCGAACGAGCTCGAGGATCCTCATTGCCACCTTTCCATTCTTGGCCGGACAACTCGTCCTTTAACTCTCTAAAAACAACAAATTTCGAGATTTTCGCGGGGAAAACCTACACAGTTGCAGTCAGCTTGGCGAATAGAGTAAGAAAATGAAAGATTCAAAGTATTGAGAACTCTGCCTGGACACTGTTTTTAAGGAGAGCTGCATCAGACTGACTTCACCGCTGTAGGAAGCAGCTGAAATAGTAAAGTAGCGTGCCACAACAGCTACCACTGTCAGGTTTGGTTTGTTGAATTGCCCAAAGCCATTGGCTGTAATCATAGCATGTCGAACTTCAGAAGTGGGATGCGGCCGTTGGATACAAACGTCGTGGCTTTGTACATAGTGTGAGGATTACGAGATTTCGCAACACATGCTTTAATCAATTAGCTCCAAGTATTTTTTCTGTAAATCAGGCAAGTTCAAGAGAGGGAAGACAAAAAGCAGTTTCAAGACGCCGGTTTGGCACGACGACAACTGAGAAATCAGCCCGGTGCGTTTGAGTCGATTAATTCGTCGTAGTCCGACGTCTGATCGCAGCCACTAGTTCTCCAATGCACCACCCGGACTGCAACTTCGATTCTGGGCTGAAATCAGTCCGATAAGCTCAACACAGGCATCGTCGTCGAATTCCGATGGGGATCGATAAACATTCGTTGTTCTTCGCTCGGATCTCCGACATTCACACTGTCCTTCGCAAATAAAAGGATGAATTGTTTGGCGTTAGTTGGCTTCGTTTGTGGGATGCACCACGCTTCCAACTTCAGCTAGAATCGCAGAAGCATTGAACGTGTATGTGGCTTATATAGTGACTCGCTGTGCTATCCAATATACCAGTCGAAACTTTTCATCTTCCCAGATTCCTCTGGTATCAAGTTAGCGACCCATGAGATCAATGGTTCTGTTGGCCAAGGGCGGATAACAAACCAATTTGGGGCGGCAGAGGGTCTTTTGTCACTGCGCTATACCCGTCACGCATATGAGATTAATTAATGAATGCTATATCAGATGAAAATGAATGTTAACGTCTGCAGTAACATCATGCAAAAAGTATTCATTTTCCATTTCAAAATAGTCGCTCTTCTGCTTCCTTGTAAGGTGGTTCCTCTACCGTTCAGAATAATAATTTACTTTTACAAAATTTTAACCGAATCATTTCAATCAGCTGCATCGGCTGGGAATTTTGAGGCAACTCTATTATTTCTCTGACAGAGGCATTTTTCAGGCAAATAGATGTAGAGGTAAAGAATCCAGTCATGTGCAAGAAAATGAATAGTATAATAGAAGCATTATTTCTTTTTGCGGAGTTGCTAATAGAGTTCAAATGTGCATAATCTGATGTAACAAGGCCTAACTATTAGAGATGCTTCTTTGAAAATGGCAATTGGTGCTAGTCTGATTACTTACTCAAATAGACATTTAGCAGGTAAAGGGGTATAGTAGATGTGAAAAATATGGTCATGTGCAAGAAAATGAATAATAGAAACATCATTTTTTTTGCAGAGTAGTTACTAGAGTTCTGCTGTAGTAGAGTAATAGAGTTAATATAGTGCATAATTTGCTGTAACAAGGCCTATCTATTATAGATGCTATTTTGAAAATAGCAATTAATGCTAGTCAAACGCACGCAACCATTTGCGAAAGATTTTCCATGAAGATCGGTCAACGCGGCATGTCCATCTTCAATGAAAAGGGCGGCGGCGGCCGCGAGACCGTAAACGTTTGAGCTGCATGGTGCCCAGTGCATGTCTGCTCTCTGATTTTGGACGAATAAGCATCTCTTCACCACCTATTAACACATTCGCGACAATGTGCTCAACCGGTTGACATGCATGGTGCAATGCGTGGGACGGCGCGCTCACCCGTGTGAGCACACCCATCTCAGAATTATATTTTTGTGATGTAATCATAATTAGCAAACTCTTACATAGTGGTATACTATCAAATGTTCAAGCGATCTATACACGCGATGGACAGAGCAGACATCTTCTCGTGTTTCTTTAATGTGTGGTTGAAGCTGACAACAAAGAGAACAATACATATGAAGCTTAACTTATTTACTTACTTACTACTCCTTGTGCAGGTGTACTTTTTGAACTAGTTTCAAGCTCGTGCAAGCTTCCGTTCGATTTGCCTCAGATTCCCGCATTTTTGGAGAACTGTGCAGCAGAGGAAAAATTCCTTCCACGTAGAACCTTGTGCTCAAGCAGTTGAGCACGGGTCCTACCTGTTGAAAAGCGAGTGTGTCCCACGTGATACACCATGTCGAAAGCGTAAGCTCGTGAATGTGTTGAAGTCGTGGAGAAAATTTCAAGATCTGAGCTGTTGGGTTTGCTCCAAAAATGGGATGGTACTAGAGGAACAGCAGGGCTTTTATATCTGGAGCTTCAACAACCACTTTGCTAGTTGACTGTCTCCATGATTGGTTCTGCTCTCTAAACAAGGTAGAGGTAGTGGACGTCATATATTTCGATCTGTCGAAGGCTTTCGATATGGCGAATCATCAAAAATCATTAATTATATTATAGAAATTATTAATGGAGCTAAAGAGAGTGGGCATAATTGGAGACCTTCTCAAATAGATAGAATCTTATTTACTTGAGAAATTTTCAACAGCGAATGTGGGAAATGCCTCTCAATCATTGTCCTTGTCCTAGCGGCGACCGCAAGGTGATATTCTATCGCCTTTGCTTCTCTTTATCTACACGAACAACTTACCATCTGCATTGGAAACCTTTGCCTCGATTTCTAAATAGAATGTTCACAGACGGTATAAAGATCTCTGTATAATCTTGTATAATGAAAATAATGCCCTCGGGGTTCACTCTTACTTGTCCAGATCCATAGAAGCTATGATCAAGTGGCCCCACGATAATGATTTGCCTCAAAAATTACAGAAAGGTACGATTGTAAGTTGGAAGAATTCCTATGAAGGAGTACGCAGTTGGTGGCATGTTGCTCACTTGCAAGAAAATTGTAGGAGGTCTTGGTATTTTAATTGACCAGGAACTCAAATTTTCCGCTCACATTGACAACATTGTAACGAAAGCTTCCAAGACATTATTCTTTCTTTTTGGAAGTGTTCATTCCAAAGAACCGACAATCGTTGTGCAACTTTTTAAGTCGTATGTACTGCCAGAGCTAGAATATTGTTCTCATTTTGGAATCCCTGTTTCGAAAAGGATATAGAAAAAATATAAAAAAAGTACAGCAAACAATCACACGCACCCTTTTCTCTAAAGCTTTTCCAAACCCTGATCACCCACTTTGCATGACATCTTATGACGATCGACTCAATATTCTGAAATCATCTTGAGATCTAGAAGAATAATGAATGACCGAGAATTTTAGCAACTTAGCGGAAAATCTCAAAAAGAGGGATTTTCAACGGTTTTGTGGTCTTTCATGTGCATAGTTGTTCTCAGTAGCTCACGAAGTTTTTACTCGTTTTTATTCTTATTTTTTGTTTGAATATAATTTCTGATTTGAAACGCTGACTCCATCATAACTTCTATGAACTCACAACATGAAAAAGAAAAAGGAAAGAAATGATTTGATAGTGGTGCAGAAAATGATTACTAGAGATATAAGAGTCAAGCTGGAAGACTTTTACAGTTTTGTAGCTTCTGACACTAGGGAGAGTAAAACCAAACTTTTCTTACGTCAACCGAAATCTTTTCTTCAACGAGGCTTTTTCACTTACAGGGCTGGAACCGAGAATGCTAAACTATCCAAATTAATTATTTTCTCAAGCAACCACAAAAAATTTAAGTAGCCCTTAACCGTCAAATGTAGATGAAACCGTCAACTGTAGATGATGTCAGTCTCATTAAGTCCCAAAATTTTTTATTCTTCTGTTGTTGTTTTATTCGTTTTATTGTGTTTCTGCAGATGCACTCTTTTATACCATTTTTATCATGTGCAGTGCACATGCGTTAAATAAATAAATATCGAGAATATATTGTCTGGTCGCATCCAACGGGGTTCCGCGTTTTCTTTCCAACAAGCTGTTTGCTTGTTCATAATTTGCGGCCAACGGCCAACCACTTTGCAAGTTGTCGAGGGACTTTGGGCAACAACTTGTAGACAACGAAAGGCGAAAGCAAATTGTAAACAAGCTTTGGGTTGAGCAAGTTTAAGATGCAATAAGACAACTTGTTCTGAGAGTTCTGGGGGTATGCGGTTTTGGTTTCCATTTTAGATAAGATGGAAATGAAGTTGTGAGAGACTTAGCAGAGAAAGCAGACGGTGAGCCAAGATGCGATTAGTCTTCGAACTCTATTTAAAGCCAGACATCCACCATTTCTGAGACATCTTCCATAATCCACTCAAGAAAGAATAAAGAAGGGGCATCCCTCATAATCTGGAGAAGCAGTTAGTGTTTGACGTTTGAATGATGCTCTCTGTGATATAAGTGTGGTCTTTAGATGCTCAGTCTCAAAGTCTCAAATTCTATGTGGTGCTGGACAAAAGAACTCGACTAATTACCGTCCCCACAGCCTGAAGAAAAGTGGGCGGGACATGTGGCTAGTGTGCTCGGGGGGAGCTCGGGGGAAAACGTACTCGTATTCGTTGTCTCAATGGCTCTTTACGGATAGCTTCCTTCGTTGGAATAGAAACATGTGTTATCCTTCTACGAGTTGAGACATTCCTATGTTCTACATTCACTAGGACTCGCTAGATTATTCAAATTCGAACTTCGTTCTATCATAGTTCCATTTGATCAGTGCTACTGGATAGATTTAAAACAAAGCTACTTTCAAGATGGAAAGCCTCATCAGATACGGATGGGATGCCGAGAAGATACCAGGTTATGAATGCCGGTAAGTTAATTAGTATTCCTATCTGTGAGGGTCTCCACAACATTTGTCAAACAATGACATTTTTAGAAATTTCCAATGTTTTCTCTACTCCATTCTCCTTAGCTTCCGTCATTCCAGGATTTACTTCCTGTTTGCCGCTAAAGAGTAGCGATCCTATTTTCTCCCCGAATGAATCACCTTAATATGCGCCGTAAATGACTCAACCCACACTATCGGTATGAATAGGTGGTGCGAAGAATAAGCGAAGGTTCATCTACAGCGTTCGCCAGAAGTCTTCGACAAAGCATTATCATTCGCTGAAAAGATGAGGTGGAGTTACATGGAGAAACTAAGGGTTTTTCTTGTTCACAGCTCAGTTACAAATACAAGAACTACTTTCGAATTCTAAGATTCGCCTTCTTATAGCGACAGAGATTTGCAGAAGTGGAGGTGAGGGACCAACTATGAGGACACCCTTCATTTGCTAATTGCGAAAGAAATCCCTCCTGTCTCTCCTCTGACCAAAAAAATCTTGTGCACGAACTCGGAAATCGGGCTGTAATAATTAGCTGGATCATTTCCTCGCACTTCTCCAATTACTTTCTGTCGTTTTAGCGCAGTTTAGTGCCTATTTTTCGCCAGAAGCGTACTTTTCTGCTCTTTTTGATCAACTAGGTTGGGTAGTCAACGTAATAGATGTCTATTTGAGATTGAGGGAATGACGAAAATATCACATGAAGATATCATCTTCTCCATCGCAAAGATCGACACAAGCGATTCGATCTTAGAGTAACTATTGCGCCTGTATGGGGAATGTTTGAAAAAGGAAAATTTAGGAGAAAAAAAGAAAGAAAATTCCTATATCACAGAGGCTGAAGTGCTCTCATGACCCCGAAGAGATTTAGACTCTTCAGATTTAGACTTGTTAGATCTCCTCAGCCTCCTCTTATACTTGTTTTAGCAGCAGAATGTTGTGTAAAGAATTCTGGAGCACCTTGTGTATTCTACTGCTTCCTGCGTTTTTATCGCCGAAGATGAGAGAAACTCTGTGTCTGCAGCTCTCCACTGGCCTTACCGTCAACTGGCTACGAAAAAACGAAATTTAAAGAGCATCACAGATGTGTACTCTTCTTGCTTCTCAGTAGTTGAAAAGAACAAGGGGGACTTCGGGTTGAACAGTCGATAAATTTCCTCAGGGCCTCCTCCATCCTTTTTCGAAGTTACCGCTCACCGCATCTATTTTTGAACTATCATATTAACAATGACTATCGCAACAATGTTTCCTCTTTTGCGGAATTTCCTTGAACTGAATCCTTTTGAAGTATCGGGGTTGGTTTGATTCTGTTCTGTGAGCACTGCTTGACTTCTTCGATATTCTTTTACTGAGCAGATTCCCAAATTTGAGTGAAAGCGGCCACACCAAACCCTCATGGTAGTCGATAATACTCTACTGGGTTTGAAAGTAAGCTCGTGTCTCTTCAGTTAGTTTTTTTTTCCATGGTGGCGTGGACTTCGATTTAGGCGTGTTGTGGGCCATTTTGTAGCACTTAATTTGTTGTTTGCCATCGTCACAACTAAGCTCTTAATTACTCGCCGCACCTTGTTCTCTATTGCAGAGAATGGGGCCCTGCGATTCGACATTAACGAACTTCTCCGCCAGCGACTACCGTTCAATCAATCAATCATTTATTACAGTGCTTAAGGCACATGTGAGAAAGAAAAAGAAATAGAACCGTGTTACGAGAACGACTAAAAAAACAAACACAGGAACGCAAAACCCGATAACAAAACGACTGATGGGAATCTTCGCAACTGCTAGTTGCTTGGTCAACAATTTTCTAGAGACCATGCTCTTGAAAGGGAAGAAGTTTGGAGGAGAAAGAACAAGACAATATCTCAGTGATAAGTAAGAGGAACCAGCTCAGCATGTAAAGCTCACACGTCTAATTGTGGTTTCCCGTCCCACATTTGATATCTTCTCCTAGCTTCCTCTTGTTTTGGATTTGATGATCGTGAAAAACTTACTAAGATCAACTTTGAGCATACCACATAACATTTTGTAGAGTGTACAAACATCTAACACCTTCCTTCTAGATTCATGCGTGTGAGTAAGCATTCCTTACCCTAGCTCCAGGTATTCTAGAATACAGAAAACCCCCGGTCCTGATCTGCATCTTTCTCGTAAAGTTATTCTGAATCCTCTCAAACATGTATATGTCCTTTTTTCTATGAGGATAGGACACCACAGCACTAAATTCAACTATAGGTCTAACATATGTCTTATATGTTCTGTACCGTTCGACTCCAATCGTGGATCAGATGTAATTCAAGTTTACAGGAATATAAATGGCGTTCATAAGCAAACCCTTACTAATAGAAGGGAAGCACAGAAATGGTCTGACCAACCACCTTATACAGAGAAGTTTGCCCTCAAAGTTCCCCCCCCCCCCCCTTT
>JARK01001362.1:830562-843659 GCA_000688135.1 Ancylostoma ceylanicum | reverse complement strand
GGGGGGGGGGGGAGGGTGCCGATCCCCTGCGTCCACCACTGCTGCGACGCTTCGTCCGCCCGGATGCTGTGCTGACGCAACAGCGTGTTTTCATCGATGCTACTTGTAAACTCTACATAGTTCCACCTGCAATCTCCTGACGTTTCGCCAAAATTGAAAGGCATCTCGGCAACGCAGCTGAAAAATTATTGTGAGACCGATCTCTAGCATTTGTTTGGATAATAAAAATAGTATTTTAACTCTAAATAACGACAAATCGCAGGCTTCTGGTTTACGCTGCATATACTGCTTCTCCCTCCGTCGTCGCCGCCATTGTATGAGCATTGCTTCCTCCGTTGCTGCCCATTGTACCATTGTATGACTTCATCTAAAGTTTCCATTCAATAGCCTAGTTTTACAGGGTGGCCCATAATTATGGTGACAGAAACAAGCCCTCATTTAAAAAGCATTTCAACCTCGTTTGGAAGGGCGACATGGCATTTTTGTTTGCTAATGAACATCGAACAAAAAGATATATCGAACTCTCGAATATCTTCGATTTCTTGGTACATCAGCACTGAAATGTTCGATAATTTCGCTGATGGTGGCACGCCGACAATATCGTCAAACTCACTCTTGATCGAATGAAGCTCCCTATAGGGTGCTGGGAGGAGGAAAACAAAGGATTCACATCTCTATCAAATTTTGATAAGGTCACTGTCCCGGAAATCGAGGGAGCTGAAAGATCCAGTTGGTTGAAATCTGGGGTTCTGAGGGTCCACCGCCAAAATCATCGAAATTTTCAGGCATTTTTGTATTTCATGCGAACCGTATAAGACCTTCCACTCTCAATTCAATGAGAATTCGTTTCCAGCTCTTGATACCTTCCAACCATTATGTAAGCCGATTTTTTGGACGCTCTCAGCCATCTGAAAACGGAGCGTGCCAAAACACCAATGTTTTAAAAGTGATCGTTAGATTTGCGGTGGCCGCGAGCCAGAACCAATTAGAAATATCCTGTGTTCTTTGCAAATATTGGAAGTAATAATATAGTGCTAACAAATAAATAAGTATGTCTCCCAGGAAGAAACAGCAACCTAAAAAAGTTGAAGAAGTAGTAGATGGCAAGGTGTCACCATAATTTTGGGCGACCCTGTAGGTTTGGTCTTGGTCTTAAGCTTGGGCTTCGAGTCACGAAAACGGAATTTGGTCTCTCAACATACGAAAAATCGTAGGGTTTACGCTGCATAGACTGTTGCTCTCTTCATTGGGGTAGCCATCACAGTACAACCACTCGGCTGCTCCGGCTGCGGCTTCCCTACCCTTCCCCTTTTGTAGTGCTATAATATAAGTAATAATATATATAAACAAGACTTTTGTACTCCTCTCCTATCTCATGAAGGACACGGCCAGTTCGGTCCTGACATTCTAAGTGAGTTCCACCCAACAACATGGAGTCAGCAGACTCTTCAAGAATACGGATGCAATCGAGTAAGGATTTGGTGGTCCAGGCTTCGTGTCACAACACGTTATGGATAATAATTAAGTGATAATCAATTACTAATAATTACTTGAAACAGTCTCAGAGTACTATCACTTTTGTAGTACTTTAAAGCGCCAAAGCGCCTAGTCCCGACTCAGAAGTAGAAATCTTCTTGGGATTTGTGGTTCGTCGAAGCGGATATATAAGACCTGCTCTACGTAAAATATGATACGAAGGATGTATTCTACTCAGGAAACTTCAACATTTTGTTCTTCATCTGTGTCAACATCCCTGATGCAACCGTCACAAAATTACTCTCACTTGTATGCAGCCTTGATTAGCCTCACGAGGATTATTTCGCATTTCTGTCTTCCTGGAATTATGCCTATATTTAACCTTCTTTTTTAAGACTTGAGGTTTGCTGTGCTACTCAATGCTACTTGACTAACAATAGGATTTTCGACGTTTCCATCACATTTGAAGTGCATCTTTGCTTTCAATAGGCAGACTGTATGGAATCGGTATATCCCAACAGATTATTGAAATTTCTTAATTTTGATTGCGCGGCTGATACCTAACGTTATGATGTGTCTAGGTGGCGAGTTGGACAAAATGAAAAAAAAATGAAGTTTAAAAATACTAAAGCTGCTATCGTAACTCAAAACTAGGGCGCTGAGGTTATTTTAAGAGCTGATCGTAATGCTGCTATAGCAAAATCCAAGTTCTGCAGAAAAACCAGCACTGGAAAAATTCATTTATCTTTTATTTATCGGTGAAAACAAATGGAAACAACAACAGTAAGAGTACATACTGCCTAACATCCTACAAACCTGGAAAAGTTGGGAAGGGGCGGCGGGCTAGCTTGGAGGTCTCGACTCGCAAACTTCGGCGTAACAGATCCAGAACTCCAAATGAACACATCCAGAGGTTTGCTGGTTGTGTTTCACTGCGGATGACTCAACCAAGACTTCCGGATGACACATCGAGAGGTAAACGAGGGCGGGGCTCTGTTGAACGTTAGTGAACACGTCGGTGACTATAACGGTGGACTTATGGTGGAGTCATGGTAGACACATGATGTGCTGGTAGAGTCATCCATGGTTATAATTGAACACAACCGGTATACCCCGGATGTGTCCACTTTCCGTCACATCTTGAATACTGCATGTGTCCAGTTCTATTTCTTGGGAACACGATAACTACGGTGACACACTGCCTATAAGGTAAACCTACGAAAGGGACCAAAACAAAGAGATCGCTATCTCACCGAAAATAAGAATTTTGAATATCATTTCACACAGTTTAGCTTGCTACAACTAGACATCTTCACTTCCTGCTTTCTTATAAGTCCGCGCATTGACAACCAGATGGCAGCTGAGGGACTAATTTAGGTGTGGGCAAAATATGTGTTGGCGGATAGATATCCGATTAGCCCCGAGAGACATTCTTAGCTATATACCTGGCAGTTTCGGTGTATCGTTGATAAGCCACTCATCAGGAAATGAAGGCAACTACACCCTTTATCCTCTTGAGAGATTAACTATGCCCGACCCTTGAGTGGTTCTTTGTGAAAAAATGTCAAATGAAGTGTGGACTTTGCTCATTCAATCTCAAATCCGCAGGTTGAATGGGGCAAGGAACTGGGCGGGATTTGTTGCCTGTGTTCTTATCTATGCTGATCCGATAAATAGCGTTTTCCAACAGCTCAGTCGAAACCAAGTTCAACCTTCATAATTCAGCCAGTACATACACATGTCGCCAAGTCTGCGCTTCCACCAACAGAATTCATAGGTTATACCTACGATTTCTTTTGTAAGCAAAGAAAATGTATCATCAACGGAATAGGACCCTCTAAATTGCACTTCCGTCCTCATTTTCTAGGATCTTTTCTTGTGCTCAGGCTATAGTATTCCTTCTAGCTTCATATGATGCACGCGTGAACTTTACACAAACTATGTAGCTTTCAGATGGAACGGCTCATAAGGTATGGATGGGACGCGGAAAAGATCCCAGGATATGAATGCGAGTAAGTTATGTGGTAATTCTAATGACATATTGAGACCTCTGTAGCTAAAATTTGCGAGAGGTTTTGATGCTTCTGCTGCTCGAATTTCTTCTGCTCTCCGTCATTTCAACATCTTACCTTGTCGCCCATGCCAAGAAAGTCGATTCCAAATATTTTCCAGTGAATAACGGTATCCTCCGCTTGATGCAGGGTTGTAGGCGACGTTATGCCACATTGTTGTCACAAACAGAAGATAGTATTGCAAGAGAAAAGTTCATTTACAATGGCTGTCACATATTTAGCACACCAACCGCTTTGGAGATTTTGAATTTCCTTCACTTTATCGCCTAAAATTGACAGCGCTTTATGTGGCCGCCTCTGTATGTGCTACTACTTGTAGGTTCTTTATCGCTAACAAGGAATAATTTTCAAATCTATCTAAGTTATTCACTTCGTAGCCTGCAATCCAACAGAATAGCAGAGGCCACGGATGGCCAATGAGTCTATGCACTGCCTTTCCGTTGTTTTTTGAACATGTGATACATCAGATTTATTATTTCATACCAGTCTGATCGTCCGGCTGACGCCGGACTTCCCTTCGCTCGCATGACTTCATCCATCTTAGTAGAATTATGGTCATCCAAATTTTTGCTCCGTTTTCCCTAAATGCCCTGTCCCTTGAAAAATGATCAAAGAGATCTGCTTGCGTCTCTCAGAGCAATTTCATCGTTCTCTAGAGTGAAATAGGCTAATTGTAGCTATTTGTAACCAATTTAACCTGGTATGAACACGGGGAGGGGTTTATCATTCTTTGTTTGTTCTGGCTGATCCATTGATAGCAATCAGCTTGAACATATAAAAGAGGACGGTGCGGTGTGCTCAGACACAAATGAGGGTAGAACTCGCAGGAGAGGACGTGATGTGGATGAAGTTGTATGGCATGAGTGGTATCATAGTCACTGCTCAAGCCGGGCAATTGGTATTCTCTCACCGTATTTAGGTGCCAGAGAACAATTGAAACAAACATGGGCCTGAATAAGAGCATTTTCTCGCTACTTTGCACCGGCGCACCGCTTCTCTATCTGTCGACCCGTTCACAGGCGTTTCCCTACTTTTCAACGGCGACGCACGCTTAATCACCGTTGAACCCTTCTCCAGGCGTTTTCACACTTTTCAACGCCGGTGCATGCTTGTCACGGCAGTGAATCCGTCATAATGTCCCCTCCCCTTTATGCGCCGTCGCACCCTTATCACAGCGACAGACTCGTCTCCCCCAATTTTGGCGGCAGCGCAGCTTTATCACAGCGATGGATCCGTTCCCCCTCCCACTTTGGGCGCCGGCGCACCCTTATCACTGCGGTGGACCCGTCTCCTTGCGCCTACCCACTCTTGGATGTCGGCGCCCCTATTGCCCGTAGCTATTCCTTCTTCTCTTCCCGACTGCTCGAATCGACTGCACCACACCGTACCCGTTTCCATTCTCAGAAATGATCGATATCAAGAGAACACGGTATGCATTAACTACCACTGACCAATCAGGGAATTTCGTGACGCTCTGACACACATATACACTCACACACACACTTACATACAGACTAAGCGCGTTATTATAAGTCATGATAGCTGCGTACAAGGAGAAAAAATGTGATGAAGCAGGAACAAATTCAAAATGACGGTTAAATTAATCAAATTATTTATTTATTTATTCAAGGCATGTGCACCGCACATGGTGGAAATAGGTATAAAAGAGAACACCAACACAACGAATGGAACGAACATAACAACAACTGGAAAAATAAAAATTTCAGGGAACTAATGGAACTAGCATCATCTACAGATAACAATTGAGGGCTACCTTTAATTTTTTTCATGATTGCTTGGAAAACTGAATATTTTGGAAAGTTTAGCATACTCGGTTCCTGCTCTTTACAGAAAAAAACCCTTCGAATCGAAGATCTCGGCTGACGTAGCAAAAGTTTAGTTTTACTCCCCTAGTGTTAGAAGTCGAAAAAGTATGAAACTCTTCTTGCTTGAGACCAATATTTCTAGTAATAATTTTATGAACTATTAATTCAAAATGACGGATAAATTAACATTGTGGTGGAGTGCGTCGCAAAAGCTGAGTGTTTATGCATAAATCGGCGACTGGGACACCCCCTGCGCTTAACGCAGATTTTTGGAATTGTCATTACGATGTGTCGCAGTGACAGTTCCGAATGAATGGCACACTAGGCCTACTATGATGAATGTTATCCCTGCCCAAAAACCAGACTTCCATTGTGCCATGTGAAAACGCCGTGTAGAGAGAGCTAATCTATACTAACAAGATAGTAAATTTGTGGTTACAATAGCGCAAAACTCTCAGTAAAAACTGTCGAAGAACTTAATGTGTACTTCTGAGAGATGCCGTGAATTCAGTTCTAGCGTTTCATAGTTGTCGCTAAACTTCACTAATCTTACCAGAAATTTTGCCCCACTCAGTTACCATTTGTGGAGGAACTGAGGGAGTGCTGGCACAACAAATACATTTTTATTGAGAAAAAGTTCAAAATGATTCGCCGAATGAGAAGTTGTTGAAAGACATTATTTCTCGGCCCTATTTTGAGAGGCAAGGGTTCTTGGTGTGAGCTTAATTGTGAGTGCATGAAGCATTTGCGAAGGCTCGCCAGTTTAATGTCGACCCACCATAGCTTTTTGCGACAGGAAATCTACGAAACAGATGCAATGAATTGAAACAACCCTATAAGAGCTTTGGAGCATCTAAATCTAGGAATCTTTTCCAGACACACGCCCGAAGAAGCTGGAAGGAGAGATTACTTTATGGGGATCGGTTTCATATTATACGGAGTTGTCACAGAAGTGAGTTCCACATCACTAAAAACTTCACATCCTCACAATATGCGAAGATGTATTGAGTATTCACGTCACTCTTTATAACTCACTCAAGTAACCATAGTAAATAGTAAACATTCTTTGCAGTTCATCTACATGATAGATATGATAGTGATGACAAGGAAACAACACAGACGCCTCTCGTGTTACAAGATTATGATAGTTTTGGGTGAGCGTTTATCATTGTTGTGTTAACAAAATGACCGTTAATAGTTGTAATTTGAAACGAGCTGTCTGTCTGTCTATGTCTCTCTCATGCTTTCCGTTGAAGATTTGTATGCAACATACAGTCACATTTTTACATCACCACATACAATTCACATTTACTTATTTAATTAATTGTTTTCCTTACATCTCGAGGGACCTTGGCTGTTTAATGCGCACGCATTAGAGAGCACTTGGACGGCAAACAGAGGTCACGCTAGAGCACTCCTCCTTTCAACCACGAAAGGGAACACCACGACGGAGCCAATTTTGATTTTAATGTAAAAATCCTGGCGCAAGAGCCTGGAATATCAACTCGCAAAACTTTGGAGGCTTTGTGGACTCGCGCCAAAAATCCGAATACAAACGGCAAAAACGAATGCTTCTGAATTACGCGGGAGCTTCCTGAATAGCATAGATGCAATTGACGCATATATAAATGTGGGCTTGATGCTAACATATACAGTACATTCAAACCATCAGTTACGAGGGGCGATTCAGTGAAACTATACCTCCCCAGAACGAACACTAAGTTCAGATCACAATTCTTCATTAATAGAGCCGGTTCCGATTATTTAGCACTGAGCAGACTGAAGTCCTAGTAATAATCGATCATTCACTAAAATTCTGGTCTGCTATATAAAGTGATGATTACTTCCCGGCAAATAAGTACATAATTGTACATTTGTAATTGTAACTGATCTTTGTACTGTAGCATGAGATGTCTCATACAAACAATATACAATAAACAGCGCTTCTAATGCAGAGAGGGCAGTCAAGTCATTCGTTTACGTGGACAGCTAGCGGTTGTGGGTGTCTTAACATCACTGCTGTCACATTAAAAAGGTGAACGTTGGTTTGTGACCTGGATCCGTAAAGAAAAACATGGATAGCGTTTGGTTTGCATTGTTCTGGAGAGATTTGATCGGATAGTTGGCTTTTCAAATCGCCATTTCAAGCTCTGAGGCATAAAACTCTCACTAACCCCGTGTATAGCTCAAACAGCAAAAGTTTACCTACAGTTCTTGTTCACACGCTGGCTTGGTACCAGTTGGAATGCAGGGCACCTAATCAATGGGGGTTCAGCAGGACCGAGGCGCTGTACAAGAATGGAGGCAGATTAAACATAGATAACTATCGTCCCATCTGGTTACTGTCGGCTATCTACAGGGTGACAACAAAGTCTTTGGCCAAAACTTTCACAGAAATTTCCTCTGGCAACTTCGGCAAACAATTGGTGGCAATGGTGTTGGTTGTGTTGCATATGTCGCTACCAACATACATTTAGTATATGACACAGCGTCAAAGCCTTTGAGTAAAATGGCAGCATCATAAAGTAAAGTAGTGCGGAGATGCGGTTGCTCATCTCCTACAGAGCGTGGTAAAAAGTTTTATTTCTCCCAGGCTCTGCTCATTTTTCGCAGAAAAACTATTGAAGCGCATCAGATTTATCAGAATTGTGCATTTTCTACATCTTCTGAGCTGAGATATTGGGTAAGATAATTTTTGAAAGGAATTATACAAAATGACAGCATTTCACCGCATTAGCTGGTGTAACTCTCTGCTACAAGAGAGTACCGATATGAAAAATATTGTGAATAATGCCCAAAGTGTCCTCTATATTCCCCCAAAAGTACAGGTTTCTGCGACAAAGATCTCGGCAGCTGGGGTGTATTTAGTTCTGAAAGTGGTGCGCGCGCCATCAGCGTGGCCGCCGGATGAGGTCTGCCATGATTTCTTGCCAGAAAATTTTGGTAGAGAACAAATTGAAAGGCATTAATTTTCCGAAAATGACCAAAAGTGAATGCAATTTCATTGCTAGCAATATTTCCTATTGTTGTCCTTCTTTGGAGCAGAAACCACCAAGTGTTCATCTGTTGCAGTTTTCGCGAAAACACAGAGGTGAAGTCAGTGCTCAAAGTATCGATGGAGGAATCCGTGATTGTGTTTTATTGCTAAGTCCCAACCGCACAATGTATGCGTGGGTGGGACCTTTTAAAGCAATTTTGTAACTACTTTTGAAGAAAAATTCATAAAACATTGGTTGTGAGGTCACTTCGGTGACTATGACACGAAATATTCCTCATACTCGTCGATACCAACATATCTGGATATAACCGTATATTTGCTTTATAGCACACTTCTTTACCTTGCTTCCATAAAATTATGGGACCTATCGCTGAAACCCTGTGAAAGTTGTAGGGTTGAGTTGACCCTGAGGAGATGCGGGCTCTAGGCTACGCGGTTCGTGAGAGTTTTGAGGCCTGCATCGGAAAGACTGGAGATTTGCTCGGAATTTTAATAGTGGTTTTTGAAGCTCATGCATTGTATAAACTCACATTAAATTTTGGTTCCCTTGTCTAACCTACAGGAATTTTTATGAGTTGCAAAGCGTGGCCAAAGACTTTGTTCTCACCCTGTACAAGCTGTTCACGCGAGTGATCCTCATCAGGATCCGGAGAACACTAGATGAACGACAGCCGTCTGAGCAAGCAGCATGCATGGTTTCGGGATATATCCAGTACGATGGACCAAATACACACGGTGACAAGAGTCGTCGAAGTATCGCGCGAGTATATGCCTGTTTGAGCCACACTCATCGATTTAAAGAAAGTCTTCGGCTCCACTGAGACAGAAGCAGTACTGGAAGCCTTGGGCAAGCAGGGCCTAGCTACACAATGCATCAAAAAATTCATAAGCTCTACAACAACTTCACGACCAGAACTTCGCCGCTCTGCATCAACATCAACGTCGACGTCAAGAGAGGAGTTTAACAAGGCGACATTAAAACACCAAAACTATTCTATGGCACTCTCGAGGACGTCATGCGATGACTAGAATGTGGTAGCATGGGAGTGCAAGTTGATGGGAAACGAATACACATTCTTAGTTCTGCTGATGACATCGTCCTTGTAGCCTACCATCAGACGATCCAGTTGCTGGCCAACTTCGAAGGGAGAGGGGGAAACGGGTAGGAAGACCGGTCTCCAATTGAATCTAGAAAAAGACGAAGTCTATGATGGACGAAAAACCGAACGAATGAAAAGGATGGGTAACGGATGCTGTATCGTTGCTCAGTGGAATCACATCGGAATGCTCAGCCTTGCACACCTATGTGGGGAAGTCAACATGATGATTGTTCTTGCACTAAAGTGAATAAGAGGATGCGAGCGGCCTGGGGAGCCTACACCAGCATCGAGGAAGTAATGAAGAAGGCGAAGAACATCATGGCCACCTCTTCAACACTACGGTTTTCTCAGCTTCAGCGTACGACTCGGGAACCTTGGCGTTGTGTAGGCATGATGAGAACGCTGTCAACGTCATCAAAGGCTTCATCGGGAGAGTGATGCTAGGAGCAAGCCGCCTCAGGCAAGTGACAGCTAGAATCCGAAGTTCTATCATACACCAATATTTGAAGATTGGTGTGATTGCTGCTTCTGGCTAGCTCCACAATGAGGTCCTCCCCGGACCAAGATTAAAGCGGAGCCCCTTTTGAGCGTGCAATTCAAAAACCAACGTGAAATTCAGTAAAAAAGTTGAATTAAAAAATTATTGGCAGAAAATATTTGTAGCTTTATCTGCGACGAGTTATGCGAAATTCTAAACGAGATGGTCTAGGTCAAAATCGAGTTCATAATCTGAACTATAGTTGAGGAAAAGTACAGAAAAATAGATGGAGGCGTCGCATATGGAGTAGGATGATTGCGATGAGGTGGACGGAATGTTTGACGACTCGTTACAACAAGGCATCATCGAGTTACCGTAACCCGGGTGGTCGTAGCGCGTTTCAAATCCATCTTACAGTGGGCGTCAATGACGGTGACCCGTCTGCGGCCTTGGACAGAACGCGGCGCGACCGCGCCGCTCACGCTAGAATCGTCGCCGCAGTGGCTTATCTGGGTTTTCTTGATAGTTGTTCATCTTATTTGATGATAACTAATAAGAAAACTAACTGACTATCAAGAAAACCCCATAATTTAATGTCCCGGAGAAGCTTCTCGCTCGAGCGGCGCGGGCGCGCCGCGTTCCATTCGAGGCCGCAGACGGGTCACCGCCACTGACGCCCACTGTATCTGTAATGATACCCGAGGAAGCGCGCCGTACCACCTACATTCCTCAGACTCTTTTACGTCCTTGGAAGGAAGATATAATGCTGTTCGGGTCCACTTGAGAGAACAGAATCTGTTGCACAACTATGGGGCACGCTAGAGGGAAGAATGGAGGAATTGCCGGCGCCCGCTTGATATAGATGAAGACAAAAGGGCCAAGATCATTATTACACCATATCAGTTAAACATATTGCAGGCATTTACGATATGGCAGCAATATCCTTCAACTCATTGCTAACAGGCTATTACTGGTTAAACGGTATCAATTACTGCACAAACCCAACATCTATGTACATATTTGGCAGCATAGCAGTGTGTAAGTCTCCTTTGTCGAAGATTCATGCATCATTTATGGCAACTGGTATACATATGTATGGTCAGTCGGGGCTATAAAGCCAAATTCATCACTTATACAAACCACATCTGAAGTGTTCGAAAGAACTCCGAATTTATACAATCTGACACCTCCGAAACTGTACATATCATATCCTTCATTAGGATATTTTGGGATACAGAGAACATGGACAGGATGGAAGAAACCTCTGCGGACCCAAAATTTAATCTTATCACACTGTATAAATTAATATTTCAAAGAAGAAAAGAAACTGTGAAATAAGGATAAGCTTATATTAGGGGGTAAAACTATAAATGCGCGCACACTTTTCCATCTCTATCGGAGTATTATTGGAGGCGTATGCTCAGTGATTCCGAGTATCTTAAAGAGCAATTCTTTCACTCACATATAACTATAACTATAAGTATATAACTCGTCTGGCAAATCGCGCCTTTTGATTTCTGAAAAAATTCGAAAAGCTGCCAACTGGAGTTGCGGAGTTGTGGTGGAAACCGCCAATTCTTCTATGTACTACCTTGAACAACAAGTTTCTTGAAACAAGTTTAGTACCTATTATAAGAGCGGCATATTGCGAAAGCACTCGCAAAAAACCGCTGCAGGGCAAAAAAAGAGAGCAACGCCAAAAAGCTCCAAACATGCTTACCCACGTACTGAAGAAAAGGTTGCCTTCACGGTAAAAATCAGTGGTCGATGAGGGAGGCTGAATTTCATACAAACAGTTACGACAGACTTCTGCCTACAACAATTGAGCCACATAGGCCGGCCAGTTCGCCACCATCTGCTCAAACCAACGACTAGTAGAAATTTTTAAGAACCAGGCCTAACCGAAGGCGAGGAAAAATGCCCAACAAAAAACTGGAGAAATAATATGAGAAGTCCTGTCTCAGCCTCTACGTAGCTAAGACTAGCCACTATCAGACCACCAATTAGCTCTGGCTAGGAAGCTTTTCTCACAAAGAAAAATGCAAAAACGGCGAAAAAAGTGGGGGTTCGGGTAAGCGCCTGTTCTGATTCACAGCACACTGATTTCTTCAAGAAGGAACCTCATATCCTGCATGCAGGACGATGAAGAGTAGTTGAGATTAACACACACAATTTTGATTGGAGAGCTCTGTTGTGGTTTCTTGAAATAAATTTCGTTCCACGCGAAAATGCGCATCCACAGTTTTACGTCCCAGTTTTACACCTAGTTGCTACTGCCGATTCCAGCAATCTTGCGTATTGAACATGTTCCAAATCTCAAATTTAAAAGCGTAGGTACCAATGATGAGCGCATACGAGATTTTCCATGACCGGATACGAATGAGCTAAAGATAACCGGATGACGGATACCGGATAACGGTTAACGGATAAGTGTCCTGGATGTTACAAAACACCATCTTGAACTACTTTAAAAGCAGTGGAAGGGAACGAAATGAGAAGAATTAGCACAAAATTTTTATCTTGTTGGCAACCAAAATTCGTCATTCTCACAATCAGAACGACGCCGCTTCATTTTAAATAGTTTTGGAATGAAAACAACCGTTTTTCAATGACATATGGATATCTGTCAGCTCGAATGGCACATTGGGATGATACATGAGCGTCACTTTTCCAAAACAAAGGTTCTCATAACGAAAGCTGGTCTTCCCCAAGTTCCGCTCCCAACTCTATCGACGTCAAGGCGATGTTTGGGCGCCCGCACACAAGATGAAGCTTTGCGTCACTCAGACATTCGTGGAGGCGATGGGCAGGTAGGATCCCAATAGCTCCGCAAACTTTTTGAGTTGGGGGAGCGTATCTGGACGCCCAAGAATAGCAGAGCGTGCTGTGCATAACCCCAGTCGTCCCCCCATCTGCCGGAACCCAATTATGCGCTCGGGGGACAACTGCGAGGGCACGTGGGGGAACGTCTTTCGATTGTCGGGGGTAGGTGCCCCACGATTTCGGGTCCACCCCCAGGTACAACTGGGGGTGGACCCATTTCCATCTGCATTCCACCCCCACGAATGTCTGAGCATATATACAGGGTCAAGCATGACGATGGGAAACTCCGACCCCCAATCCCACCTCTGTACGACCCCCCCCCCC
>JARK01001362.1:811829-825272 GCA_000688135.1 Ancylostoma ceylanicum | reverse complement strand
GATTCAAGCAGTCAGCGGGGCTGCCTTTGCCTTTTCAAATCGGAATCGTCGTGCTTCGTTGCCATTCTTTTCCACAACTACCCAGTTGAAAACTTTGTCAGCCATGCAGCGAAACTCCAGCAATCTGACTTCCACGGTACCACCACAACATCGCCCGGACCCGTGGCTTTACCAGATTTCATTTGAATCAGTGCGGCCTCTTTTTCCTGAACTGTGTTCGAGTGGAAAAGTCCATGCGTCGGCGGGAGTTGAGGGATGGAAAGGTGGGTAAACTCTCCAATTGAGACCTTCTCGAAGCACTCGTACAAACGCTCCCTCACCTTTCTGTAGTCCACCAGAAGTTTGCCGTGCTCATCGTTGATTTCGCGAAACTTTTCCACATCTTCCGCTTGCCGTCTACAGGACTTGGCGAGACGATAGATAAGCCGTTCGCCATCTCTCGTGTCCAACTACTTGTTGCGACGTTTCTTTTCTCGGACTGTTTACTTCACTTCGTCCGTTCATAGCCGAACCTGCTTGTCTATTTTCCGACGATTGGTCGATTGGCCTCAGAAGACGTATCCGAGAAATGACGGCATCTTCCTTTTCCTTTGGTCACCACCATTTAATCCGACTCGGTCCACATCTCTCATCCTATTTCTGCTTCGGCGGCGTGATTTCTATCGTGCAGGTTAGCGGACAGTGCTGCGAGGAAACCGCCTCGTAGGACGAGCATCTCGATACCTCACTAGGAAGTAATCGATCTGCGTCGTGTTGCTGCTGCTGTAGAAAAGCACTTTTTGCGCTCCAAGAAGCATCTAAGCAGTAAACCGCTTTTTGAAGATTTTGTGAAACTTGTGGGAAAAAATACACCACGACAACCCACTCTTTTCTTCGAAAATTTGTTTCGAAGCCAACTATGTAAAACTATTTCGTGCCAGTTTTAGGTTTTTTCAAGGGATTGCTCTCGTTAGACGTCTTTTAGAGTCATATCCCACCAGAATGTAACCGTGCCTTCATTTGCAGCATATTGTTTTCATGTTATCTTCGTTTCCATTTCTATCTCCATTTAGTTCCCCCCACACTCAATTTATGACTATTTTGAAGTTTCTTGTGTCGCTCACGGCGCCTATAGTCGTAGAGTTGGGTTGCTTAGATGCTTGTCACGACGTGTAGGAGTAGATACGATCGCAAATCCATTAAAAAAAACTAGACAAGTGAGCTAAAATAACCACGAAACACCTGTGTAAACATCAGAAACAAGATAGAAAGTAACAGAAATCATCTGAGAACCACTGATCAGTAGAATTCGCAAGCACAGTCAAGAGAAAGGGTCATACTTCCGCGAAAAGTCCCCCGAGGGATGCGATGCTGGCAGCCAGCCCCCTTGATCGCACTGATTGGCAGCTGCGCCACATGCGAGGCCGCACCTACAACGAACCGCACGCTCAATCCGTCTATCGTTTTGACAAGGACTGTAGAAATCTGAGTATGTAGAGTTCAAAGATCAGTACACCGTAAGAGTATAGGGTAATTTATACTAGTTGGACGCACGCACTCATTTGCGGAAGATTCATCATGGAGACTAGTCAACGTGACATGTACAGTGGGCGTCGATGGCGGTGACCCGTCTGCGGCCTCGAAAAGCACGAGGCGCGACCGCGCCGCTCACGATAGAATAGTAGTCGCGGTGGCGAATCTGGCTTTCCTTGACAGTTGTTCATCACATTCGATGATAACTAATAAGAAAACTAACTGACTATCGAGAAAACCTCATGATTTGTTGTTCCGGAAAAAAATTCCTGCTCAAGCGGCGCGGCTACGCCGCGTCCTTTTCGAGGCCGCAGACGGGTCGCCGCCATCGACGCCCACTCAATGAAACGAAAGCGCGCTCGCCGCGATATTGTGAACGCGTGCGACTGAGTTGCGTCAGCTATGCGACTAGTCCTATCCTTCATCATATAGACGCGCGCACGTCAAACGTAGCTAGTATAGCCTTGAGCACACTTCGAGCGACGCGATTTGGTCGCCGTGACTGACTTTTGCACGAGCAATCCAGTCGCCGCGACTCGGTCGCGTGCTTGGGCATTGTTATGAATGGCGACCTCATTGAAACATTCGTTGTTTTAAACCCACTGAAACTTGAATTCTGAGCCCCATTCACACTTGTTTTCTTCACCTAACCTAGTGGTGGTAATCCTTAATAAAAAGTTTCCTTCGTTATTGCTCCCTTCCGATTAGTTTTGGAAGAGTATGTTGTGATTTCAAACTGGTTTCAATGCTATATTTTCGCTAATGGGAACGCTTGTTTTGTAATTTGTTGGTATTTTTGCAAAGTGCTCATAACACGGAATGGTGAGAGAAAAAAGAGGATTGAAACTTTCCAAAATAATGAAAATCGCGAACAAATCAGGAGGTTACTACTTCTCCTAAGCGAAGACTTGCTCATGTTGTGAACAAGGACAGTGCTCGGAGCTTTTTAGAGTCAGAAATCTATACGAGGAAACAGAAATTCTGGGAATCCCCAGCAAAAATAACTGTGAAAGTGAGCGACTACGTCGCGTCGCTTCGTCTAGACGTAGCGACACGCTTGCATAAGAAATGAAGAAAATCGCTGACGACTCACTCACAACATGAAGTAAGCCCAGGGCGCAACTGGCTAGCGATTTGGTCACCAAGTGATTTCTCGTGAGATTTAGTCAAAATCGGCCGCGCGTTCTTGGATGGCTTTTGCAAATTAAAGCGATTGGAATGACCACGGCAGCTTTTGTGATGTTTGCAAGTTAAATCGCATGGCGACCGAATCGCCGTCGCTGCTAGTATGCCCAGGGCTAATGAACTGCTCTTACGAGGAATGAACGTGGTTGAGAGCGGGGAGGGGGGACTTGAAGAAATAACAAATGAAACCGCTTACGGGAAGTTGGACGTGTGAATGGTTATCATTGATTAGTTGACCGGTGTGAACACAACAAGCAGTCCTGTTGGACCAATTTAGTGGACACATCCAGCAATCAAAATTAGTAGACACATCCAGTGCTCATCATGGGCTGATTTAGTAGACACATCCAGCACTCAAAGTTGGTTGACACATCCAGGACTCAGCCGGTATCAATTGGTAGACACATCCCGCACTCAAATTTAGTGGACACAACCATGACTCTTCGAAAACTGAGTGCTGGATGTGTCAACCAACGTTATCAGGCCATTTTGACTCCTGGTTGTGTCTACTTTTTGATTGTCGGCGAGGCCACGCCCACATTGAGTCCTGGTTGTGTCACGGCGAAGTTTGCGAGTATCTGATCTACTCAGATAACAGCGCACAAGTTTTTGTGTTCATTTTGTTTCACTTCAAAATTTTTGTTCAAGTTTAGCGCTATGGTGCGGTGCGTGTTTGAACTGTTTCGTCTTGGTGATAAATCGTCTACTCGATGTATCGAACAAAGCATGGATGTATATGGTGAGATAATAATATATCTAAACCTTTTATGATTCTGGACTATTTCGTTAGTTTTGTTCCTGATATGGCTACAAACAAAATATTTCAGCTTTTCAAAGATCGAAGAACGTATGTTGTCCTATTGTTGCCATTCCTCTACACTCTGTACTTTTGCTTCTTCACACCTCCAATCCTTTTCAACACTAACCATATGGCATGGTTCTTCTTCACCTTTGCAGGAGGGCGCAAACCAGAAGAGGTCAGTCCTAGCCTCTCTTATGAAGGAACTAAAGCGCCCGCATTGCACTGTTAAATCTAGGTTGCTAACAAAATTGTATGGTTATTCGTGTCTGTGTAGCTATTTTTGTAAACATCAATGGAAACCTCCAGTATTATGTTACCGTACCTTAGACGAAAAACATTGCCAAAGTTTTACAACAATGGAAGCAGTTTGAGAGATCATCCCATGTTTGAGCACTGGATTCGCACAAATCTAGCTGTTGTGAAGCTTTTTTTTTCACTAGCGCCCCTTCGGGACGCTAGAAAGTGGGGTGGGGCAGCCACTTGAGGTTCGAGCAGAAGCTTAACTAAAGAAGTCCTCAGAAAATTAACAAAATAGCGAAACATGTCGTGGACTGGGCTCAAATACGAAATCCTTCTCAAGATTTTTTTGCCAATATATCAGCACCAGACTTCGGCAGGAAATTGACTCAGTGCAAACGGGACTTCGTGAAAGATGGGGTGAGCAAAGGGAACTTCGTAGCCATAGCATCGTATTGAACAAATCATAACATATCAAATACGCATAGAAGTTTCGGAACAATTTGCTAAGGCATTCAAACAAGAAAGGGATTTCACGATGACGAGCCGTGGTAATCAGCATTTGTGAGCGAACGGTTTGGCAAACGTCGGATCCCACCACGACTTCCACTACATCTATGCACGTATGATGAAACATCGGCCGACTGTCTCGTCAGTTTCGCCTCATCCATAAACACTCTGTATGAGCTGAGCACATGATGAAAAGTGCAATCACGTGCCATGCCCCCCCACGTCTGCGCTCTAGAAAATTTTGTTGCACTACCAGGATTTATACAGAAGAATATAGCTCACAGCGAAATAGCGGAAGGTCGTAGTGTGGTGACTTTGCGCTCTAAGTGCATTCTGTGGATATTCTCACCAATTCATTATTGGTGGCAATTTGCATGATATGTCATAGTGTTAACCATTTGTTAACGAGTCAGTCCTTTGCACTGTTGCACTGTGTGATGAGATCTCATCTATAGGAAGCATCATTCACGATTGCCTTCCGCTCAGTGTTGGCATTCCTTAAAACAACCTGTCCGTGATTCACAACGAGTCCTATCTCTGAATTTCTAGCAGTTACAACATATTAAAATAACCAGTTGCATCTTTTTGCACTTTTTCAGCTGTTCATTTATTCATTTCCAGTACTACAACTACCCACATACCGTCAACAACTTGTCAGTTGTGGTAGTAACATGTCTACTGTATGTTCAGTACTCAAGAGTTTTTCTGCGTCTATCGAAAGTTAGAGGAGGCTTGTCATGGGCGCAGAAGTCTGTACGTTTCTGTTGCTTCTAGTTATTGTCTGATGTCAGTATATTTTTGTTTCACGTAGAAGTAATGACATTTACCTTACAAAGGAAGAATAATTGGTGGCCGTGGCCACTCGTGATGTGGGGGCGTGACGTAATTGGTACTACCATATGCAGTTTTAATGCTGATCTCGAATTCCAAATTTTCTGCCGAGTTTTATGCAGTGAGTGACACCTAAATATTTCGTTTCGCGCAGATGTAATATAGCGTGTTTGGTAGCTGGTTTAGTGTCTTCAAACTATTGAATGTTTTTGAAAAGGACAAGAGTCTCGCAAGTGAGTTGCCGATAGATGTGTCTTACCCCGATTTAAGCTCGGATATGAGGACCATGAGTGAGTCAGTTGCTGACACTGACTTTGAATACTATATTAATATACGAGCACAAATCAGGATAATGTGGCTGTATCTGCATCACACTACTCTGATCTTTTTGCCCACGGTGGACCCACGGTTCACCCGAGGTGGGGAGTCGGTTGGCCACCGCGAGCATGTGTGAATCCACCGCGGAAATAGTGCGGATTACTTGAGCGCATGTGCATTCACTATTAGGCCTTTACTCATGCTAGCGAAAGCAAACACGACCTGGGAAGGCGTTGCATGCGACAAATTGGCTAAAACAGTGAATCTGTGCTGTGCTGAACAAAGAAAGAAAGATGCAAATTTTATGTGACTTTCCACTTCGTCCTTCCTTCTCTTCTCTACCATAGAGATTTGAACCTTACCGACCCTCTCGAGTGCTTGATTGGTAGTCCGCCCTCTTATCCACTAGGCCATACGTGTCGACACGTGTGCTGTGTTTTAGCTCGTGATGAATCTTATCATTTCTACCGCGGATCCACCGTGAACATGTGTGGAGCCACCGTGGCGCAAGCGTGCATCCACCGTGGGAAGCAGTGTTATCGTGAATATACCATGGGCATGTGCGAATACACCGTGAACATGTGTGGGCATAGCGCGGGAGTGACGTCATTCCCGGTGTTCCACCGTGGGCATGTGCGGATTTATCGCGGGCAACCGCGAATCCACCGCGGGTCGGCCTCGTACCGTGGCTCCACCGTAGGAGGGAACTTCAGAGTAGCAGGGCTCCTGTTCCCTCTAGTAGCACTTAATAAATGTTTTGAGAACGGTAAAACAGCTACGAGGCATAGCCTGGCGCCCATACTATGTAGAATACGGTATCACATCTGAGCGAGAAGAAAAACATGCAACTCACTGCAACTCACCATACCAAAAGCCGCCAGGAAATTTGTGCTACGAACACGAGATCAGCCTTAGAAAGTGCACACATCGCATCACGAACGGTCACGGCTATCGAGAATTCTTCCCTTATTACATTTATTGCTTTTATTTCGCTGTTTAGTTTTTCATCCAATGTTCGTCGATCTGCACGGCTAATCTTATAGCAGCGCTAATCTATGTATACATGCAGTTTTTCGACACACCCTTCTACTTTGTGCTCATTGGGCACATGTGCTGGCAGCTAGGACATGGTAAGAAGTTTACGAAAATAACGAATTATCCAGCAATACAATGGCTCTCATCCAAAGAAATTTATGAAAATCAAAATTTGAAGCTCTTCTTTCTACATATGTTTGAATTAAAAAATAAATAAAGACAGTACTCACGGTCAAGAACGACATCGATTTTTTCATGAAATTATGCTCTGGTGATTATGCTTGTGCCCATAACAGAGGAGAAATCGTCCAAAAAGACAAAGCTTTCGAGAAATACTAAGTTGTACATTGCCAGGATGAGCTCACGCGGACGAGATCCATCGCCGCAGATTTGTGTAGCTGCGACGGCACGGCGGATCTATACTATGGGGAAATCCTAATCGATGCCATATCAGCTGATTAATACAGGCAGTGCCCGCCGCGCGCGATCAAAGAGGATGGGGCGGAGTTGAGCATGGTGGGCGCCTTTGTACATGCGTTCGGACTTGATCACTCGAGTAACTGAAGGATTTGGAATGATTCCTTTTGAAGTGACGCTCTATTGGATGGTAGCTTCAAAATTAGCAGAAATGCAGGGAAACTTTTTCTAGCTGAGCGCTGCCTTTAAAGGATGTAGCTGTTGTACCTTGCTAAAATTTCACTGGCATTCGTCTGATTACCGTCTCCTGGAAGAAGAAACATAATTAACACGATGATGATTATCATATGATTATGCAGCGAAAAGTAACGATGCTCACAATTATTGAATAACGTTCAAACCACCTGTTTAATACCTCACAAATCAATTTATACTATGCAATCAACGGCTGAAACAGGATTTCCAGGTTTCCCAGCAATTGTCTACCTTCTCCTTAATAGGACCATACAACGAGAAGTCCTGGTGCTGTTAAGAATCCGCAAGCCATTGTCTATCAATCACACTGGCTCGAAGACAAATACAAACGGTACTAACTAGGTGGCAGGCTAGAGTTTTTCAATACTACACCATGCTAATTTTCACTTGCACCTCCCCGTACTCATTCAACTCTATGCTAGTCAATGAAGCAATTTTTGCTGTAAATTTGTTGATTATTCGAGATTATTGTAATTCTCTTCTTATAGCAGTAAGAAAATTCGCTGTTAAGAAAATCCGTGTGAACTGTTGTAGGAGAAATAATAACTATAAACCTCGATTCGAAGCATGTTCAGTTCAACTGGGTGTTACATTGCTACTACAAGTTCAAGCGAAGCTGTGCTCCACCTTAACTACGAAGTGGAAAATTCCAAAAACAGAAGCGTCTACTGCCTATCCAAAACAATGGGTAGGGCCAAGCGGTCGGGGGACCAGGCACGACCGCGCTTACCAGCACCCCACGTCATCGTCTCTAAACTGCGTATCACGTTTCAACGTTATCTTTTTGATATCGACCAATAGTTTAGCTGTGATCTCGGCGATTTGGCAGCTAACTCCGACAGCTTTGGCGTACTCGTCGTTTCGAATACACTGTATGTCCATTGTATGTGTATCAGCAATATTATATGAGAGTAATTACATGGATTGGCGCTATATTATCACATGAGGCTGTGGGTGAGCAGAAGGCATGAGAAGCTAAGATTGGTCGACCGGATGATCAGTTGTGCGGAATTTAGAGGGTATAACAATTATCTTCTACTCACGCGTCAGGGGAGAGGATAAAGGATAAAGTGGTCGGAGTTGGTCAATCCCGTCATGTGGAATGCGCCACGCATTCGACTTCATCTGGGCATCGTAGAGGCGATGAATGCAAGTGTGCCCTATACAGTGACTTGCGGAGGGCATCCGATGAACCAAGTCAGTGATTCATCCTCCCAGACTCGTCTGGTACCGAATTACCGACCCCGGAGGGATGGATGGCTTGGTTGGCCACGGGCGCGACGGAACCGTCGACCGTGTGCGTGCGTAGCGAGCCTCTTACCACCGCCACATGCGTCTAGACGAGAGGATATTTATGTTAATGCAGCACGAAGGCCGTGGCATCAAGATGTCACTAAAGTCGTATTAAAGATGCCTGTTCTTTGCTCCTCTATTGATTTTCTCGCAAACTAATCAAGGCCCCTTTTAGGTGGCTCTTTCCTTCCAGGAGAAGACCTTTACGCAAGAGACAGGAATACGCAAGTCTTGATAAATGATGAATGTCCGTTGAACAGTCTCTACACTTTCTCATAGAAGTTCAAGCAAAAGTTTATATGGTATTAAAGCAGCTCTGGATGGGTAAAATGAATTCAAAGAATTGTATGTAATAGAGTCGCTCCGTCTTGTAGACAAGAGCAGAAACGAAACGATATCTATGAATAGATGTTGCCCATGATCGTTCATGGAAGTTTCTACCTATTCTTAAGAAACTATCAGATCCCCTCTTAACAATATGGCAGGTTACATGGGAAACTTTGGCTTCATCTCATGTCTTCGAGATTTACAAAGAGTGCGTGTGCACCGATGGTGTGCAGGGTCTCATTGGCGTTGAAAGCGCCAAGATATCTGTCCCCGGTTGAGAAGGGTACGCCAGCGCCCAGGAATGCGGAAAACGCCTAGATACGAGATCGCCACTGGAGGATGGTTGTGCGCTCTGGCAGTAGTGTGGAGAACCACCGAAGGAAAGAAAAAAAGTGAGTCAGCGCTCAGCATTGTGGGAAACCCTTGGGTAAGGAAGGTGGTCCGGATCGCAGTTGCCTAGAATGACTAATAAAAATAGGAGAAAGCTAAACTTTTCACCTTACAATCAGAATGCTAGGTTGATTCAGTGATACCGATGTCAAAATGAGATATCAACACCATACAGTTTTGCAAGTTCGAAGCAAACCATTTCTTATTTGCGTGTTCCAAGAAGTATTTATCAAATGCTTAAGTGACTTCCTAGAGTATTATGCGAAGAGATCCCACCTCTTTATATAGGGACTTCGGCTCTTCTGCGTTAAATGACGCGGAAGAGCCCAAACATTGAACATTGAGCGGAGTGGTGCGGAAAACTCGCATTAGGAGAACGCTCCTGTGCGTGTTCAAAAATGGGTCAGAGGAGAGCTGGCGCCCATATTCGGGCATAACCTGCAGATATTAGGGCAATCTTTCCTGGAGAACGGCAATAGTTTTGCGTTTTTGAGGTTATCGTTTCACAACGTCGAGCAACCCAGAAAACCTAAACAAGAGCTTTTTCCCTGGTGATTGCCAGTGTGTGATACCTTCTCAATCTCTGTAGGACTCTAAACCAACAACGAAATATGACAGAAAACGCGATAGAACAGGAAATAAACTGGCTTGTTTTAAAACGAAAGCTTTGCTCTGTTGAAAACATGCAAAATGAAGCCCATATTTCCTTATCAGCATCGGCGCCAAAGGCCCGGATAATGGTGTGGATAAAGGATCGGCCAAAACGAACGGATAACGGCTAGACGGATAACGGACGAGGATGATCCTCTCATTCCTCGTAGGCCTAACGCGACTGATGCGCATTTTTGGTACAAATCGCCATTGAACTCCACTCTAAATTGTGCTGAAAGGATAATTACAAGATAACCACGAGTCATCAGTGGAGAAACACTAAGTCTCGAGGAATCTCATGCCCCGAGACAACTACTAAGAAATCTTTTTATTAGTGTAGCTTAATCACAGATGAAAAGATCTTTGAAGCAACGCTTCTTGGGAATCGCTTCGAACTTCTCGCAAATTCTGAAATCATGGATCGTTTGACCATCACACTAGTACAGGTGGTGGTTTTACGCTACTCACTTTGGTCGGCATTTAGTAGAATGTCTGCCATGATTCAACGTACAGTGAAAGTAGTCGGCACATACATCATTTGCAAAGTCTGAATTGTAGCTATACAATGAACCTGGCAAGGTTGAAGGTACCTATAGTAAGACAACAAAACATTCTCTCCTACGGTAACATTCACAGTTAACGGTGCTGTTTTAAAGGCAATGTGTCAGCTCGGGGACAGTGCTCAAGAATCCACACCAGTTGAACACATGCGGGCCCTTAGGCACAAGATGTACTTTGAGTTACAAGAAAACTTCGAAAACTCCAAACGTTACAAGGTTCTTTGGCGGAGAATTTCAAAATTCTCGGCCATATGGACGAGAGGCTTCATACCACAGCAGAAGCTTGCTGAGGGTTCGGCATAGTTTTGCAACACGACAGTACTTGTTCCATCGATAATAACTGCTGCTGAGAAGTTCATTTCAAGATACAATATTCATTCCTCATTCGCTTTCCATAGTTTGCGAACAGAAAAACTCGTCCGCATTAGTACTAGACCTGGCCTTCAAAGTAGGGTTTCTCGGCCGTTTTTTCAGGTGTCAAGTACATCACTGAAATCAGCGCGTGGACTGGGAGCAGATTCTGTTGATATCCCAAAGTCGATTACGAGCTGACGCACCTTCTTTAATTCGACATGGGAGCTTTGAATGAAATGATAAAAGAGATTCTATCTGAATGAAGTGATAATCATTAATCAGTGTGTCACCTCAGGGATTGGGTTCATAATTCTCACATCAGCACAAGGATTTACTTCAAATTAATGTCGAAATCCCCTCAAACAATTGCAGGGGAAATCTCGTTCTATCCTCCAGCGAATCCCCGACGAAAGGTTTTAAGAGGGGACATAGCGGGCAAACTGCGGGCGAAACCGCACATGTTGCGGGCTAAACGGGCTATCGGGCGGATCGCGGGCTGAACGCTGCATCATTCGGGCTTATGCACCGGCGTCGGGGTTCGGCCCGAGATATGAAGAGTGTCGGACATCGGCTCTCTTCTCACGGCCATTGATCACCGAATGATATTCTCAAAAAGCGGCTTAAACGACGACATATTTCGGCTTGGGATAGACAGGGAACGAGAAAACCAGTACAGTCTTACGTTTCTAGGTAAACATTTTTGCACGTTCGTGTTGCTAGTGCTGCGCAGTCCTGCAACCCGGTAAAAAATCATTCCGTGCACTACGTCAGATTATGTTTCCTCCACTAAAAGCGCACTTTACGCCATGCAAAACTTTTGCCCCGGAAAGGATCGAACCTTGGACCGTGCAGCTGATGTATATCGATGTCTTTCGTGATAAATTTCGGGCTGATCACTTGAGTAAATCAAAACACATGAGGTCGAAACGATATCTGGTCAGTGCGCATTTTTACAATCCGCAATAAAATTGGTCTCAGAGGTGACCGTACTCTTTACCGTGTAGGTGGCGGCGAAAGTGGTAGAAGATCTAAGCAAACAGTCTTCCGTTTGTTCCACAAAGAATTGAGTTATTCTGCTATCCTGCGGCGACAAGAACTGTAAACGGTTAGTTCCAGATTAGGACCAGAGGCTCGTACGCGAGAAGGGAGGAGGAAGGGGGAAGGAGGGATTAAAATTTTGTCGGCGAAAGGGTGGAGGGTCGTATCGTGATCGACTTTTTATCATCACCACGCTTGACTCTGGTAGATGACAAAGAATGAAGGCATTTGCGGAGTGTAGGAGGTCAGCGGCATGGATGGCCGAGTGGATAAAGCAATGGACTCTCAATCAATCATGACAATGACCAGGTTGGTTCGAATTCCCTTGATGTTGGAAAAGAGCTAACAGTGCCAAACATGTATGGATGTCGCAAAAAGTGATCTTTTCCTATTTTATTCTTCATTCTTTCGTTGAAATCCCACTAAAAAAAGACTTTTCTTCTCCTACTTCTGGTAAGAAATTACACATTTGCGTTGCAGTAGGGTGGGATCGGCAATTACCTGATTTGGGTGGATAGGGCTCAAACCTCCATGAGTTGCGGCCTCATTGCGGATGCTTTCCGGGTAATAGGGATGGAAGCTCCGACTTCTGCGGTTCTATAGCAGCCTGAAACCGGATAATTCTCGGGTGGAAATAACCGAACGCTCGTTTCAACCCGCACCCCCGCTCGTTTCGAACCGTAATTGCCGTGGTTTCGTCTCGGCAAATACCGTACGGAACTGAATTGTCTGAGTGGGGGTGCGGCATAGTTCTGCAACACGAAAATACTTGTTCATTCGAAAATGTCCGCTGCCGAGAGGTCCATTTCGATAAAAAGTCTCTGTTTCTCGTTGCTTTCCTCTGATTTGCGGTCAGGGAAACTTGTCCACGTCACATTTTGCCTAGAAAGGTGGGTATCCTGACCGTTTTGTTTTCAGATTGCAAGTATATCGTTGGAATCAGAGCGTTGAGTAGGATTGAGTCCCACTGATATCTCGACAACCAACATGAGCTGACACACTGCCTTTAACGTCTGTCTTAAACAGCGTAATGTGTTAATGTACACATGTATGTATGTACACCTTGAACTGACCGACGCTACCAACGCAACCTTCTTTCTCTTTTTTGTGCAAAAAGACCCTATGAGCACCAGAGCACATTGGTATGCCTGATAAATCATCGACATCCTTACTACCATGTCCAAATCGTCCCTGAAATCAGATGTGGATGTGCTTGGTGCATCTTTAACTCGTCGATGTTTATCAAACCATTGCTGCCACCTATGCAATTCGTATAAGTAATAAGTACGTATAGTTACCACTATTGTTCTTGCTTATGATAAGTTTGGTTAAGAAGCAGCTCCTCAGAGTCGTTTGTGAGAACTTCGATAATTTTTCTTGAGGTACTGCTAATCAGAATGGTATACTGGTTCTAGTATTGCCAAAAATCCGTCTTAGAACCTCAACTTTTGGGGACCATGTGGGCTACGGCGCAACTACAACATTTTCGCACCATGCACTCACTTACTGGTCATACACAAAACGCTGTTTCTACCATTCCATTAGGGGGGCAGATCAGGAACTCTCGCGAAGAGTACGAATTACGAATAGAAAAAGGTTTTTTCCTATTATTCTCTGATATGATCGGTATCAGAAGAATACGGTATGCAATCACTGCCAGTGACCAATCAGGGAATTTCGTTTCACACACACACACACACACACACACACACACACACACACACACAC
>JARK01001362.1:773054-794753 GCA_000688135.1 Ancylostoma ceylanicum | reverse complement strand
GCTCAAAGTGGGGGGAGTCGGGTCCACCGTTGTGGTAAGGGTACGCCGGCGCTCAAAGTGGGGGGAGTCGGGTCCACCGTTGTGGTAAGGGTACGCCGGTGCTCAAAGTGGGGGGAGTCGGGTCCACCGTTGTGATAAGGGTACGCCGGCGCTCAAAGTGGGGGGAGTCAGGTCCACCGTTGTGATAAGGGTACGCCGGCGCTCAAAGTGGGGGGGGGGAGTCGGGTCCACCGTTGTGATAAGGGCACGCCGGCGCTCAAAGTGGGGGGGAGTCGGGTCCGTCGTTGTGATAAGGGTACGCCGGCGTCAAAAGTGGTGAGAAACGGGTCCGACGATATGCTAGGAGTGCGCCGGCGTCCAAAAGTGGGTAAACACTTGCGAACGGGTCGACAGATGGAGAAGAGGTGAGCCGGTGCAAGCTAGCGAAGGAATGCTCTCAATTAGGTTAGTCGTTGTTCAAGTTGTCCTCTGGCGCCTAAATACAGTGAGAAAGTAGCAAAGGCCCGGCCTCAGCAGGGACTCTTACACCACCGATGCCATTCTGCCCTCGTCACGTCCCCTCCTGCGTGTTCTACCCTCATTTGTTTCTGAACACACCGCTCCATCCTCTTTTATATGTTCATACTGATTGTTATCAGTGGATCACTCACAGCAAACAAAGAGTGAGAGACCATTTCCCGTGTTCACTCCAGGTTGAATCGGTTACATATAGCTACTATTAGTTCTTTCGCTCGAGAGAACACCGGGAGACGGGTCCAACGGTGGGTTAAGGGTGCACCGGCGTCGAAAAGTGGGGAAACGTCTGCGAAAACAAGTCCACAGATGGGGAAGAGGTGAGCCGGTGCAAAGTAGCGCGAAAACGCTTTTGATCAGGTCAATGTTTATTCAAATTGTCCTCTGACGCCTAAATTTAAAGAGGAAGTACCAAAGGCCCGGCTTCAGTGGCGACTATTATACCAGCCATATCCTTCTGCCCTCATTACGCCCCTTCCAACGTGCTCTACGCTCATTTGTGTTCGAACACACCGCTCTGTCTTCTGTTATATGTTCATGCTGTTTGTTATCAATGGATCACTTACAGCAAACAAAGAATAATAAACCATTTACCGTGTTCATTCTAGGTTGAATCTGTTACATATAGCTACGATTAGCTATTTCACCCGAGAGAATGATTAAATTGCTCTGAAAGACGCAAACGGTCCTCTCTGATCAGTCCATTCTTTATGGGGAGGCATATAGGGAAAACGGAGCGAAATCTGCATGCCCATTATCCTTCTAGGATGGATGCGAGGTGAAGTCATGCGAGCGAAGCGAGCATAAAGAAAAGTCTGGAAGTCCGGCGTCAGCCGGACGGCCAGACTGGTATTATAATAAATCGTCTGTTGAGCAATAGCCGTTGTTTATGATGTGTAGTTAAATGATGAGGCAAGCAATGCATAATCGCAATCATTCTTTCCCTTCTTTGCTGTTTGTAGAACTCTGCTCATTCGACCGTAGTATGGTAAACCCGTTTCTCTTGTGAGTTGGATTGGAAAAGCACAAGTTTCGTGCGCAAAAGCTCGATGTACTCTCGGAGACCAATTCTCGCAGGTTTTCTCTGACCAGTCCGACTACATCTCCAGACGGAGATGCATACGTATGCCAGAATATTCGTATCCGTTGACTACCCAGTAAGTAATATCGGCATTTTTCTTCCCGGATGGTAATCCTTTCTCCGTGAAATGCCACTTCCATCGAACAGCAGGCCAACACATTTTCTCTTTTTCTCGAGCTTCTTTTGTCGGCAATGTTAAATGTCCTCAACTGACAGCTGTACATTCTTTTTTCCTCAATGTACATAAAATGGAAATATCTAGAATATTTGCCTCAGAATTATTGGAACGTGAATAATTGATTAGAATTGTGGTATTTTCGATGCATTACTGAAATTGCTGTAAAAATAGACTTCAAAGAACATATCAAGTACTTTCATATAGTAATGCGCACTTGTTTAGGCTTTGCAGAATAATTTTCTTTCTTTGAAGGGGATAAGAACGAGAGCGAGGTGGTGAAGTTCTTCTGCTCAGTGATAAGCGTATTTCTAGGGTGGAAGTAAACCTCTTGAAACGATGACGAAACGATGAGTCGTAGGTCGTAGAACTATCAGCTTTGGTTTGCAACCGTGAACAAACTACGAACTAACTGGCAACCTTGGTCCTTGGATGATGAGGCTTCAGCAAAAACTTCTGCCCATCAGGGGTTTCGAACCCTCAACCAACAAATACTCGATGTCCTCAAGTGTGCCGGTGCGGTATCCAATATTCTGCCCGTATAATACTCTGCCCGGCAGAATATTACACGCGTAAAGTTCTGCCCGGCACGTGAAACTTCCGCCGACGAAGTAACGTGCATGGGAAACTCCACCTTCTGACGTCCGTCCGTAATATAAGTACGTAACTGTTTATTACAAAATAGCATTATTGACGACAAGAGTTAAGAGTGGTTTGAGGAAATTGATAACGCGCTGCACCCTTTGAACAAGTTTCACTTGAATACCTATTTGTTGGTGGAAAATTCCCACGATTAGCTAGGTTTTGCAAGCGTGCATGGTGTGTCCTGTGTGGAAAGTTGCGCATAGTGGGCAGAATTTTATACGGGCAGAATATTATATACGACACCTGCATACCTCTGCACTACTGACTTCACGACTAACGGAATTTATGTGGCCCTTATAACCCAAACGGTCAGTGAATCTCGACCCACATGAATTAACTTTGATACGTTGTAGTATGGTGCTGTCGCGAATGAACATCGTCGAGCATACGCCAGCCCACAGTCATACCCTACCAACAGCTTCTCCAGACACCGCACAGCGATGCACACTCGAGAGTCCCTTCCATTACTAGAAGCCACAGTGTTGCATCGCCATCTCGAGCACCCTGTCGAAAGGAAGATCATGGAAGCCCGAGAAATAAAGCGGCACCATCCGGAGATTAACAGTAGGGGTGAGCTGGCTGAGGCACTATCACTTATTGCTTGACCACGACCGCTCCACTGGTCTGGGTGATGTAGTTGTTTATGATACTTATCATTGTCCAGATTGTTTGTCACAATGTGTATTGTATTCTTACTTCTCATCCTTCTCCCGCTGAGATCGGTTTGTCTCGCATGTAAATAACTGTTACACTTGTAAGTATTGTGGTTTATTGTATTAAGGTCTGACGAAGGCGCTCAGCGCCGAAAGCTCACTGAATAAAAAAAACTAACAAAGAAGCGCTCATCGTTTACTGATCACGACATAATAACTTTGATATGTTAGGCTCAAAAATGTATTTCCGTGCCCATAAGATAAACGTGTGAGGCTAAGCAGTCAAAATCACCCTCCAGGAAATTGGTGTCATCGATGATCTCGGGTGGGAGGTCATGGTAATCAGAACAGTGGAACATCGATCAGCTGGATGTGCCCGGAATTGCTCCTTCACCGAAAAGGAGTGTTTATACTTCGGCGCGACGCGATCGTCGTTTCCGAGCAAACTGTTCAAACGCGAAGGGTCCCGAGTGGAAGCATGCACAAACTGTGGTCGCGATATGGTATTTGGCGTTTGCCGTAGCGATGCATCGTCGCGGAGCGACGTCGCGTTCTGTTTATAGTTTTTCCTTGAAAAAGGGCGCGATGGGCCCGATTCGCGTCGCGCCTCCTAGCAGACGCGACGCGATGATTTCGCCGATGTCGGAGCCTGGACTAGGCTGTTGCTTCTTTGATTTTCTTGCTGCTTTAGCCTAAAACTTATGGGACTAGACGGCCTATCGAATAGAATAGAACGCATTAACGTTGACGCTTGCGCCAAATCGAGCTATGTGTTTAGTTCTGCGTGTGTGCAATTTTGCGAACTTTGGCATGCACAAACCATGCGACGCGACGGCTTCGCTACCCGTCGCGTCGCGCGTGTTGTAGCCGTCGCCGCGACGCCATCGCCTTGCGAAAAAGTATAAACACTCCTAAAGGGAGTCAGTATACGCTCGCTTAGCTACAACGATGAACTCGAACAGTGAGCAAAAAGTCCTCTCGAGGACTTCTTCGTGAAACGACGAGCTCACTGTCTGCGTCTCACGTGCCGCACGCTATTGCCCTCCTCGTGTCCTCGTCGTTTCATTTTGGCAGTAAGGTCGGCGTGACAAGCAACTGACAGTTCGGTTTCGAACTGTCAGTTCACCTGCAAGTATGGCCCCGGTTTCGTCCTGGTAGTCATCCGCCATACTTACAGAACCATATACCACACAATAAAGCTTGTATTACCAATCCCGGAGTTCATCGTTAAGTGGGAATTAGCTGTCAGTTAACGTAAATCGTTAAGTGATAGTTTCGGTAAATTTAGTACCACCCCTAATCTGTGGATCTTATTGAGCAATTTATACTAGAGGCGTGCGTTTGTGGCGCGTGCGTCTATGTGATGAAGGATAGGTCTAGTCGCAGTTCTGACGCATCTCTGACGCACGAACGTGCATGCCGCGTTGGTCAGTCTCTATGAAAAATTTTCCGCAAATAAATGTGTGCGCCTGTCTAATACAAACTGCCCTTGTCCCTGTGTTTCCGGTGGCGCTTGCCCTTCCATTCTCTGTAGAATTCATTGAGAAGTGGGTAACCTTGAAAACCATCTCCAGTCCCTTGATGCATCATTGAGATTGCCCAGGATAAATATGTTGAAGCTCCTGTCAACGATGTTTAAATCCGTGTGGTGTTAACACGATTACCTTGGGTAATCTCCATAATAGACATTTGAATTGACCGAGTGAAATCGAGTCGAGTTCCAAATAAGTCGATGTTCGAGCAACTCGAAATATCGACTATTCAAAGAACCCTGAAAATCGAATTTTTCGAAACATCGACAACTCAAAAAAAAAAACCTCGTCGAGTCAAATGTCTACTCAATAATACATGAGGCCTCGAATATAACATGATGATTGCAAGAAAATAAGAAAATAAAACAAGTCAGGTTCGTGCCGTTTAACATCTCTGCAAGTTATTTTAGTGTTGTCATTTTGTTCTGAATGCTACCTTTATCTGTCCCATTGTTTCCCCGATAAAAGGCCAATGGAGCAAAAGAATCGTTCCTGGCAAAAAGTCCACCTTTTTCTTTTTTTTTCATTGTGCACTTTTCCCTGTTCAGGTCCACTAGTCATGCGTTATAACAAAGTCTAAAAATAAAAACTGCTTTGCATCCTACCGTAATATATGGCAATGCCTCCACATCATTCCATCTGGCTGGTCCACTAATAATGCGCCATAGCAGCGATTGAAAATAAAAATCGGTCTGCAACTTACCGTACTCTGTGGGAACGCCCCTACTTTGCTCTGCCTAGCTGAATGTGCCTAATCAGCTGAGCCCATTTTGAGTCCTACAGCAGCTAATAGGTTGTGAGATCATCCTCAAACAGAAGACTCCTAGGTGTTGCTTTTGTCACTTCACTTGAGGACTTCCCAATTTTTCGAGAAGCCACAGGGACTAGTTGGGTTATGCTTTTCTAATGCTCTTATAATTTACTAAATATGGTTAAGGTTCCCGGACTTAGGTAATGCCAGTGTAAGTGGGTCTTATGTTTTCAATGGTACATTTCACTGTACTGGATTTCTAATTACACCTCCGTTCACTGGATTTTTCAACCAGTTTAAACCACTGCTTTCTCTAAACTGAAAAAAAAAACAACTGAAGTCGTTCTTGGAGGTCGTGAATACGCCCCTCCTTACATTCATCTTCCTCCTCCGAATGTAGAATAAACCACTGAGTACCCCACCATTGGTGCTACATACGAGTAAAACCTCGGCGCCATCATCAACGACACTACTAATGAAATCTGTGGTTCACTTCAGTCGTCTCCTCCTGATGCCAGTGACTGCTAAGCTTTGTCAGACGGCCTAGGCGGACGTCTATTTTTCGTGAAGTTAGGTAGAAGGTATCAAAATAAATATAGCTATTCATTATAATTTTAGGTAGTGGTTTTTAAATCCATGTATTTTCTGCTTTTGTATAATTTTCATTGGAGCTGCTCAGGATAATCGACAAAAATTATCTGTAGTCTTGGTCCTTGTTATACTTTTATTATTATTTTCACCGTATTCTACTTACATGCCTCATGCTTTCGCTCACCAGAAATTTTCAATTTGTGCTTCGTCTAAGCTGAACAGAGAAACCGTGAGACATGTGTCCAAACTTAGTTTTATGTATGTAAATTCTTTGGAAATGTAAAGGTCGGACGTCGGTGGAGTCCTGGTGATTCACATTGATAGTAATTGAGAGAGATATGTATAATTATTGATAAACATGCATTCTATAAAAAATTGTAAGTGATTCGGCAGAGACCTTGGGAGCACTGACGTATGGCCAACTTCTCAATTTGTGCAGCAGTTTAACGTATATCCAGGAAGATTATTTACATGCTTGCTACGGCTCCGTAGTCGGAAGTGCTGGCGTAAGCTCGGAGTTCTACATGATCTTTTTATTCCAAAATATACGTGCATACCTACATCTGTCTAGGTTTGGATAATTGCTAAAACCTCTAGACCTGCCTCAGGACAGATTTATGCACTCTACAGAATCAAAGCGCCCATGGGCAAGTGCTTGATGAGTGCAATAAGTGCTGTAAAAAGTAGCAATAAGGAAATAGAGGGGAAGTGTTTGTATTAATAGCCGTCTGGATTCTAGCAGAATCTATGCTTTTTACTGATGAATGAGGCGCCGATTGGCCGCTGTGAGGGGGTAGGTATTACCCAGCACCAGGATTTTTGAGACGAACGCGAAGCAACGAAGGTTGGCGCGATTGTTATAGAGTTCGAACTGCTAAGAGACGCAAAGTTGGTTTGCTAACCTAGACGCACTATTGATAGGGATGAGTAATCTCATACCTACGGGTATGACTACCCGAAATGGTAATTGGTAATGTTGATGGGGACAGACAAAGAGTCTGTTTAGATATTTGTTAGGTATTTATAATTTATGTGTTTGCTTTTTATTTCATAGATTGGATTACCCAGGGTGAACGTGTCGGCGATCGTGTTAACGATGGGTAAAATCGAGAGGTGTCAACAAGATTACCATACATTATGTCAGTGATGCATCCGGGTACGGTTTTTGCTTGGTGAAGGTTCATGATCCCTAATCCAGCAAGTCTTGGGTGAAATTTTCCACATGAAAGAATTGAGGAACGTGGTCATCCTCACGTCATTTCAGCTCACACCCTATCGTGCTCCTCTGACAAGTTGGTACTTCATCATTGTATTTTTCAAGCAGAATTTTTCATGGACCCATTCACAATCCATCTCCACTGAGAACACACCCGTCTCTGTTGACGAATGGGTTTGTCATCAACTACATATACCCAGCAATAGATGTCATTTTTTTCTTTGAAATGACGTACCCCTTTATATTCAGTGCGTGCAAGCGGTTATGCAAAACTGCAGAGTTACAAAAAGTATTATGCAAAACTGCAGAGTTACAAAAAGTATTATGCAAAACTGCAGAGTTACAAAAAGTAATTTGGGTGGTTTATTTTTTGCAAGGACGTCTAGTACGTTTTTTTTTTGAATTTTTTCAGCGCTGCTGATGCTGGCAGCCATTGTGCAATAACAGGAAAAAATCTCAGCAATTGTTTACGCCCGGCTTCGCAGGTAATCGTGGAATAATCATAGCTGCTTTCAATTGGAACTAGAAGTGACAATAGAATGCAGGCTGGCTAATAGCTCCTGTTTACGTTCAATGTGTAAATAGTATCACAAACAATATACAATCGCTCAAATCTCTGCAGGATTATTCATTTTAAGTTTCGCTTTATGGATTTGTATCCTTTATGACTGGGTAAAGCTGTGGATGACTCAAGCTTCAAGATTTAAAATAAACTAGTGTTGTCTTTGTTATCTACAAGTTATTATAGGGAACAGTTGGTCGGCAGCAAGGTAGTTCTAACTGATGCCGGCAATTTCCTTGCAAAAATCGTGTCTCTATCTCGTCCTGTTTCTCAAAAAGGCAAATTATACTAGGTGCGGGTCTTAGTCGCGCGTCAGACTCGCGTATCCATTTGTGAAGGAAACAAAATTAGAGGTTCTGCAATTTGTTGAGAATTTCATAGCTATATCTGTACTGTCCACTTTTCGGACTTTTGTTTCATTCCTTTCCTTATTCACATATGTGAGCTTCTAGGTCTGGACCCCTTCTCAACCATCTCCGCTGAGCAGAGCGAGTGCTTTGGAGCGCACCGAGTCTGGCTTCTTGTCCTGGATCCGTTCCCAGAAAGCTCAAAGTTCCTTTTTGACGTCACTTGTGTCCCGAGAAATTCTCAGATGTTTCTCTTTTGTTTACTATTCCATGTACGTATGTAGGGCTTTTCACTACAAGGATACGAGTACTGCGGTGCGTTACTAGAGTTGTTTCTCCTTATTGGGAAACCCCCAGTTACAGGATGTAAAGCCTTAGAAAATCCTCAAACACTCTGTTATACCGTACATTTAGCAATCTAAAACACTGAATTTGAACCAACGCTCCCTCTGAAAGCAGTGATTTTTTTAAATTAATGTTTTGTTCAGATTACTTTCATGGATAGAATTGAGAAGAAGAACAACTAAAAGCTATTAATTTAACTAACTACCGTCAGGTAAATATCAGATTGAGAATAAACTAGTGAAAACTTTGGGAATCATGTAGACAAATCTCCCTCCCAAACTTTAGGCAAAGCTGGTCTGGTACAACGACCAAGGGGTAAGTTAAGGCTTGGACGCATAACTGTGATTACCCAGGGTAAATATATAGACGCCCCTCTCAACGATGAGTACATTAGAAGACTCTTAACACGTTTACCTCGAGTGATCTCAGTGATGCATGCATCACCAGGGCCGGGATTCATTCCAGAGTTATTGGTTATCCTATAGACTATGTAATGGACGAGACGCAGGACGCAAAAGTTGGTTTGTTAACCCGCTTTCGGTCGGCTACGCGTCCATGAATCCTAGCCCACGAGTGTGAATGCCGATTTTTTTCCGATTCTTGGTTTTATTTTTCTCAGAACCACTCCGAAAAATTGATCATGGGACGTAAAGTCTGTCCTGGGCTAGCCTGTCACAGCGGCCTGTCACCCGAATAGGGGGAAGGGCGGGATTCGAACTCCTGGTTCAGAGCGAAATTGGTGCTCTGAAGCATCGCATCAGACCACTTGCCCGTGTCGTCCTCTCCTCAATCTCTTTCTGATTCCTGGCAGTCGGATTTTAGGTGATAGTGTTGTACATGCATAAATTGGACAGCAGAACAAATTTCAATTTGCCGCATTGCTCTCCTTGCGGCTGTCTCCTACCACAGAGAAATGCACTTTGAGCATCACCTGTTAACGACTTTAACAACAAACTCTTTATTGGCTTCTATTTCTCAGATAAATAAGGGCACCTCGTCACTGATAGTCTTCTCTTATTAATTCTGATGTACTTTGGAAAGAGTTACTCCTAGATGTTACGTGCCTGAATCCTGGTCAATCCTAGTATACATATGTATACATGTTCTAAAAGTCTGCCCGTACGATTTAGACCTTCATCCTGTGTTTTCTGTGGAATTCTTTTATATCATGGACTGTTTTGACTTGCTTCCGAGTCCAGACTCCCCGTATATGGTGTCTTCCGTCTTTTAAATCTCGCTACTATTACTGGTGAAGTTTCTGAATGAGGGATAGAAATGTTCCTTTCTGGCCAGAAGCAAACGGTTTGGATCACCTTCTCTTAATTTACTTCAAGAATTTAAATCATCGATGAAATTTGATGGATAAGGAGGGTCAAAACCTGCGAATAACGACTAAACAGATAAATGGATACGGATAATCCGCTTGTCTTTGATATTGTATGTATATTAAGGCGTGTAGTCGTACCTATTTACTCTTGAGTACTCCTTTCAAACTTTTTTCAATTACTACCTACTGTATCAGAATTCGCACACTCCACAGATTACCTCCATTTGTTTTCGTTTTTTTTCCATAGTAATAAAACTGTCCAAGATGTTCCAGTTTCTTGCTTACTCTCTTTGGATAAGATGTTCCCTTCGTTGACAACCAGGAAGTGTCACATGGGCTCACTTCACAAAATTAGCTAGCGACTCGAAGGTGGTGAATCCAGAGTCTTAGCAAAACGCCCGCATGCAGATGAGCTAATAATCCTACCCATCACCGAGAATCACGTTGCAATCTTTCGTCCCGCGTCATTCGTGTCAGCTGCGAGCAGATTTCGGCAGTGACGCTTTCACTTCTCCCATGACATAATATCTGAGCTCTTTCTATTTTGATTTTCTGCATTTTGTAGTTGGGGCATTCATAAGAGACCTGGTCTCCCTGGAAAACTGCAAGGTGTTATAAAACCTGCAGGATGTAGGTCATAACTTGTTCCTTTGAGGAATGGTTCCTGGACATGAGCAATTGCATTAGAGATACAAAAGGAAGTGGAGAACGAATTGAAAAACACGTACATAAAGCATGGTTTTTTCTGGAACAAAGGTGCTTCCTGGTCCGAGGCGGAGAGTCAAGGTCCCGATGAAATTTGAGCATGTCGCATTCTCCACGTTACGTACCTGTCCTCAGCGCGCCATTTGCTTTCAGCTCTAGTGTGAAACCCCATTTTCAGATCGTGGCAATTTATTCCCCGAGAAACATCAGCTTAGTTCTTGTCCTGCTCATTGGACGATCTTAGATTCTATGCTGTGACCGAATTCGTGGACGTTCCCGGAAAGGTTGTAATCTAACCTCCCCTCTGAACTAGACCTGGATGCAGCATTGAGATCACTCATGGTAAACGTGACGGCATCCTTGCTCATGATGGGTAAACTTGTATGGTGCTAACATGCTTACCTACGGTAATCTCAATGATGCATGCGTCTTCTGGACGAGCTCACAAAGATGGGTACTATTTGTCCCAGCGACTCTCCTCGTTCAGTAATGGCAAGTATGGATAAAATTACCAGGAAATAGTGCTCACCCATGGAAGAACTCATCCACTCTGGGTCAGCAGGAAACATGGAACCTTCCCGGGAATGGTCATAAGTCCCGGAACTACATACATATGTATTTATTTATTTACCTATTTATTTACTTATCAAAATGCACTCATGATGCTGCAAATACAAAATGAAAACAATCTAAAAAAAAAAGAAATACAGGACTGCACAAGAGCAGAAAAAAAATGTTCAAAAAGTCTTTTAATCAAACCCATTTTACATCCTTTTATCCTTATACGGTCCATACCCTTTCCGTTTCCCCATGAACTTTTCAAGACGCAAATTTCCTGATTGAAACGCTGTTATACCTGAGAGCTACTTCAATCACAACGGTATACATATTCCCCACGAAGATGCTGGACACCATTTTTTTATCTCCTTCTTACTGGAGAAATCGAGGTGGCTGTGGCGACAACTACCACGAAGAGTTGCACTCTCATCACATTCGGCGCCAAATACCGATACCACTCTGGCCACGGCATGTCGTAACTCCACAACTTCTTGTGGGAGTTGTCGCAACGGACATCTCCAATTCTCGAAAAAGAAGGTGTTTCAAGAAGGGGTTTCCGTCACTTCCACATGCAAACATGTGTCCCAGGATTGTACGTTACTAACTTAACGGATTAACGAATTAACGAATCAATTTGTAATTTGTTCCAACGCACAGCCTTGGTGCTGTACCATTGTGGTCAGCGTCGCCCGCCAGAAGATTCCTCTGATATTGAAGTCTTAGAATCGATTCTGAGATGGGACCCTGCCTTTAAGACACTATCGCAAAGCCAAACTGGTAATCAGGCCACGATTTATGGACCTCCATTACCTCGAAATTTCACCTTATTGGCTCGCAGTTCGCATTACTGGACCTGAGAGTGGGCTGCAGCGTGAGTTCAGTTCCCGTTAACGACGCCTACTGAGTCTATGTTGAGCAGTCATTGCTGAGGCGCTCAGTCCAATATCCACTAATCTACACTCAATTGAGTAGTTGTTATGTTGTTGTTTATCTTAGGCTGCAGGCTGCAGGCACAGCTGCTTTCTAATTACGGACTTTACGACTATTTCCATGACTTCCTGGAAAAAAGGAACTCCCCTCTTTTCCGCTAGACTTGAAAAGCGCATGTGAGCTCTCGATCTTACCCTCGAGGCTCGGTAAATACCACAGGTCATATTACTTGCGCTGACGGGGTCCGGGTTCAAGTGACCTTTTTTAATGAAGGCCTATATGAATGTTTTCCGAACTCTACTGCGTCATGTTTCTCGACTCACCACCCTCACTTCCTTCTTGAATGTGCACCTTCACGACTGAGATATTTGATCTGTTTGTTGTGGCGTTGGATTTTATGCACCGTTTCACAAATATGTATTCATGAGGAAGTTTTATGGGGAAGCCAATACCACGGTTGTAGATTGGATCTCGAAGCGGAAATGTACTCAAAAGGCTAAAGAGCGCCTCGGAAAAATCAACAAAAACACTGGAGAATATTTTCCAATTCTATCTTGTGCCTTCTTCATGAGTGGCTGGGAGGATTCTTTATACTGAAATTAAAAGAGAGAGAGAGAGAGAAACGATAGGTCCACATTTTCAAAGCTACATATTTGTAGGCGCTCCACCAAGCTTCAAATTGTATAGGATAACTACCTTTGACTCTTTATTTCCATTAATTTCAGATATTCATTTTTTATGAGGGCGTGTGTGGCGCAGTGGCAAGAGGCTCGCTGCGTGCGCACACTGTCTATGGTTCGATCCCGCCCGTGGCCAACCAAGCCATCCATCCCTCCGGGGGGCAATTTGGTACCAGAGGAGTCTGGGTGGATGAAACACTGACTTGGTTCATCGGATGCCCCCCGCAATTCACTTTATAGGACACATACATATCCAACACCTCTAGGATGCCCAGATGAAGTCGTATGCGTGGCGCATCCCTCATGACGGGATTGGTCAACGCCAACCACTTTATCCTTTATTACTTTTGATGATACAGGTCTAAAAATAATCCCCTTCCCTTTTAGAATTCTGAGGTCTGGGTAGAGTCTGTAGAGGTTCTTCCCACACCTCCGCCTTTCCCTTTCCTTTTCCTCCCCTCCGTCGATGTGGGCAGGTATATATGAGCTTTACTACTCTATGCACAACCACTAACGGTTTCAACCCAATTGGCGCCAAAAGAGGATTCATGACCGTTTCCTGAGATCCTCTTGGAATCCTATGATTTCTCGCATGCTGGAGAAAGCACAAGTTCTGTGTGTAGAGAACATCACTTTCCATCAAATGGTGAGAAAGTGGCAAATTCCACTTTTCGGTCAGGAAACCCGTCAAAGAACCCTTTCTACTTTTCTTTATATTCTCTCATATTCCTTGTAATCATGCATTTCTTAAACTATATTCCTCGTTTCCGTTTGGCGGTCCTTGAAGTTTTTGAGTGTTTGGGTAGCAGCTAAGTATGGACAAGGTTACGTGTGCGTGAACATACTGGTGTTCGCCAGGTAGAGAGTAAATTCGGGATTGTCAACCTGTTACGGGTTTCGTGAACGTTCTCGGGAGTGTTCTGCGTAAGTTTCCCGTTCACTAAGGCCAGACGGATTTTTCTGGCAGAGGATAACCTATCTTGATATTTTTTGACATCCCTTGTGTCCCTTTATTGGGGCAAACTACGTATGAGGACAGTGTACACCCATTTTCACCGGAGAAAGTTGTCCATTTCAGAACGGCTGGTACATCCTTACCTGCCCGTGAACATTTGTGATACCCACCACAGATCTACATCTGTTCTCCGCCATCCTGCCCATTTAGAGTAGGAAATGTTGCGAAGCAGACAGTAGACTTCAATTAGTCTCTTAGGCCTTCAAGCATGCACTTCCCTGCCCCTTCTGCTGTAATATCTTCTCTAGTATTATTTTTAGACAAACGTTAAAGGCAGGGGACCACCTCGTTCACCATGTCGACGATATCAGCAGATTCTTGACCTCCTCGCCACGCTGATTCCAACAATGTACAGCAAAAGTCACAGAAGTGACAAAAATCCTGTTTTTGACAGGGTCAAAGTACCCTCTTCTTGGAGCAGGGGCGGATCCGCTCCAAAAAGCGGGTACTTGATGCTGGCTGCGCGCCGCAGCAGCAACGTCGGGTGAACACGTCCTGTCCTGTCCGATCGATGAGATCAACGGTGATACACGTCTTTGCACGTAAATTTGTTCCAGCAAACTGGTACAAACCACGTCACGGAAAACGGGTTCAGAGACCATTTTGGGACATTTCAAGTACATTGCCGGAATCAGTGCGTCCAGGAGGTTCGGAATATGTTAATAACTCGAAAACGATACGAGGTGGCCCTCTGCCTTTAATGTAGCGACAATCCACTATTGTTTTCTCGAGTGCAGAATATAATACTTTCTGCAAAGAACAACGTCGAAGTGGTCTTGAGAGGATTACAATCACGGTACTGTGGATGTAATCGGCAAACTGCGTTATCCCAGAAGTGCGTTCGCGGAACTTAATCAACAAAATGTGTACTATGTACGTTAGAAAAATTGAGCTATAATAATGAGGAAGTAAGAGCAAACTTTTGCTACGGAAACCAAGTTCATCTGTTTGCAGACGTCTAAGCGAGCACGAAACGGACGAAAAACTACCAAGAAACCCCTCAATTCGCTCTTATGACGACGATTCCAGCGCGAGCGGCGCGGCGGCGGGGCGTGTCCGCGAGAAACGAACCTCAATCAACGCTATTCGAATACTGATTTAGACCAAAACAGTTGCTCAGAACTGTACGGTCTCGAAGGTCATGGGTGTTTTTATGCCAATAATAATGCCATAAAGAACAAGAAAGATAACTTTTTTTAAATTTTAGGAATAAAGGGAAGAAATTTTAGGACGCACTCGTTTCATCGCTTACGATCTACAGCGAAATTCTTCGCAAGGCTTCGTGAATTTCGTGTGTAGGTTGTCTGCAGGTGACATGTGAAGCAGGTGGTAATACTTGGTTACGGAAGTTTTAAAGTTGTTGGAATATGTAGGTAATCTAACGTAGCTCGAGCATAACACATGTGAGAAATTTCATTGGCCCACAGCTGCGTGCTTTATGACGTTTTCGTGACACTCGTGAGGTTCATTTTGCAACCCTCCTCGATTCGTGGCATTTCTTTCACCACTGACGAAAAATTCCCTCTGTTTCTCACAACAGTAGAATATGTCAGCAGGATCTAGGATTTACGATTTCTATGCTCGATCACCTTAGGAACTCAGTGGATTCATTCATTCATTCATTTTTCAAATGATCTATGGAATTTCCATCTATCACATCAAGTTACCCATAAGTAGCGTATTTCTTATATAGACAGTGACTGTAGNGGAAAACGTAAAACGGAAGACCAAAAACGTACGGAAAACGGAAAACGAAAAACGGAAAACGGAAAATTCCGCACACCCCTGATGTGCAACTCTCCCCATCCAGGGCACATTGGTCCATTTTTCCGTCCCTTAAAATGTGTGAGTGCCCTGGATTTTTCTTGGAATCCGGGCAAACTGCTCCCGTGGCAATGCAGCAGAGAATTTATTTGTGATATGAAAATAGTTACTGCTGCGGTACTCCCGCACCGTATACATATATATGCTAACCTATTACTAGGGAGAATTGGGGCACCGTCTCATTTTTTTTTTGCTTTTGCGTTTTTCTCGGGGAAAGAATCTCCAGAAGCTCATGATCACAATGGTGTACGGGATTCCTTGCAAAATTGCCGAAAATGTCATTTTTGAGCCCAAATTTTGGGGAGAAAGTGGGCGAAGCCAAGGAGAAACTGAAAGTTTTCCGTGGCCACGAGCACTAAGCGCTCCATTGTTGATCACACGTGGAGTACTCCTTCTAAGCTGAGGAATTCTCACGAGAAATGCGAATTTCCTCAAAAGGATGCTCTCCCAGGGCTGCATTATTTAGAGACTTCGTTTTCCTGCCTTTGCCCCTCTCCTTTGCTCCGCCCACATGCTCCTCGAGAAAAGAGGCTTGATACGGGTTTTCCAGCAATTTTGCACTGAATAATGTATACCATTTTGATCAGCAGTTCCTGGAGGTTTTTTCCATTCAATAATCTCAGGAAAAAAAATGATTCAGTGGCGAGCAGTGCCTTCAGGGCTTTTGAAGAACAGGAGGTGTTTCCAGAAATATCACGTGTAAAATAACGTTTCCCCCGCAAACCATATTGAATGACAAGCGTAGGAAAAAATGGGGCAAGTTGGGTAGAATGTCATGCTCCGTTGACAATATCTGCTCCAATTATAACATGGTAGAGTAGGCTCTTCTCTATAGTAGGGAAAAGAACTAATTTGAAGTGCAATTTATTGTATGTAGGAGGTTCTGGATGATTTGGAAACAAGTTGGAACGTGGGCAAAAGCGCGCTCTACTGACAATATATGCTCCGAAGCTAAAAAAAAGTGTGCATGGTCACGTAGTAGTGTATATATGGTGTATATATTTCGGGATGGCTTGCGTGCGCACCGCCCGCCATGAAGCGAGCTGGCGATCGATACTCAGTTGGAGCGCGGCCAGCAGTACGCCACGCGTCATGGCATGCGGTGCGCTCGGAGGCCATCCCGAAATATACTCACTATACTTGTATTTACATATTCTAATGCGTATAATTTTTACTTTTTTACTTTAACTATGTATTTACAGATTTCAATATGTACGATTCTGAAAAGCACAAATTCAAAATAATGTTTGAATAAGAAGCATTCCCTGCAAATGACTAGACGAGAACTGGTCCCCAAAATCCTTTTCATTTTCTGCGTTGGCTGGCATTTACAAAAGCGAGATTTTACGAGTTTAGCATAGCGAGGAAGTTTTCCAGAGGATACGAGGATGTCATTATGCGGTTCTATGACAAACGAACAGCCCCAATGCACACGATTATCGCTGGGGACCAGTTCTCGCACCTAGTCATCTCCGAGTTTGGAAGCATTATAGGGGTTATAGGCATTCTGGAACCCACACAAGCATTCCTTAATTTTTTCCAGACGGTGTCGGCTACATTTTCCACGAGGAGATGCTCATCTGGCAAGGCGACGGTCAAGAGAAATCAACCAACGCCTTCGCTGACATCGGCCTGATTGTCTACGTCTCCACTGCCACGATGTTCATATTGAACATCGTCACTTTCGCAAGACTAATTATAATTACTGTAGGTCTACTCCTTCCTAGGGTACTGTACTTGCTTAGCTACTACAGTAATCCTGCATTTTCAGCGGTCTAACACTGTACTCTCGAACACGGAAAGCACAAAGAGAATGAAGCGAAATCGAGTACTTTTTGCACAGGTGCAACTTTGTGTGCATTTGCAGAAATTCCAGCTAATTTGACGCGGATTTTTTCAGAAAGTCTCTCAAGACTGCTTATACCTTGTGGATATGCTATTCGCACAAGTGCTATCAGGATTGCTGCCTTATAATTGGTGGAAATTTCTGTGTTTCTCCTTTGTCTGGCTGTCATTGAATACTATCGATGGGTGAGGGATATTTCCTGGAAATTCCTATAGTTTTCCTGGAATTTCTGGAGGAATTTTGGAAATTTCCAGATTTGTCATGATCATCTTCGTCAAGGAGCTATCCGATCCAATCCGGAAACAAATCCAGCGGATTATACTGTACTTCTTCCCGCATCTTCGACCATCGAACGATCTCTTCAAGAGGCGGCAGTCGAAAATGGTGACGAAAGCCACGTCTTCCTAGCCATTTTGCCGGGAGTACCGCAGGACAATAGACCAGTAATAGAGTAGAATTGTAAACGTTGCCACCTTTGCGCATATAGAACAGTGTATTTCTACAAAAATTCACACGGCACTGTTGAACAATAACGTGTCTGGTGGCAATTTATCATTTGAACTATGTAGGTTGTCCCAAAAATAATGACCGTTTCTGTGCTGCACATTCAAAGGTGCATAACTCAGCTCAAACTTTAGATATTCCACTGACACTGAAGAATGTGGATAGTGCGAGTTGTAGGCTCTAGAATGGTTCATTTTCCGTCTGTATAACCTCTAAGCTGATGGAGTTAAGAACCACCACGCGGACATTATTTTTGGGACAACTCGGTGATAATTTACCTGTATTGCTATGTGTATTGTTATACTCCGCAGTACAAAAAATATTTGAAGTCGATACTTACCTCACTTGAGCATTTTGTGATTTCATACTTGCATGTTTGGCATTTTCATGGCTGTACAAAATGGTCTTTATTTTATTTTATTTGTATTTTTGTGGATGTAAATATAATAAATACTCAAATCTATCAATTGCACCTGTTTTTAATATACATAGATTAGACCTTCTTATCATTCATTCATTCATTCATTCATTCATTCATCCATTCATACCATTTATACCATTCATTCATTCATTCATTCATTCATTCATTCATTCATTCATTCATTCATTCATTCATTCACTCATTCATTCATTCATTCGTTCATTCATTCATTCATTCACTTTCTGGATTTTCGCGGATTTCCTCTCCTCTTTTTCTGGAAATTTCCGTGAATTTTTCACAGAACTTTCCTGGTGTCAAACGTCTAGCAGGGCTTTTCAGGATTTCCTTCAAATCCAACTGCATCTGTACCGTGCATAAGGACATTACTCGAGCAGCTGCTCTTAATTTTCCAGATTTTTCATTCCTCATGTTTTATTAATGCCTTATTCATCAAGTGTGAGCTCTAATTCATTCTGCTAGGCTTACTCACACCAACTGAGGTAAATTGGGTGAAGCATTTGCTAACCGAGTACATTAGTCACGTATTCAGGATGAGGATATACGGTAGCAATGACGTGCCACGTGATCTTCTGAATAGTTGCAATTTGCTGCTCGTCTATTGCAGGTATACGTCAGGATTTATCCAGGTTCTAGGAGTACAGTCGGAGTTCTTGTGGATTGCTCTAAAATCCCAGAGATTCAAGGATTTGCACGCGTCAGCGTAAAGTGAGGGTAGCAGAGGACCAAAAGTGGGCTGGGGTATTATATGGAGAAGGGGGAGGGGCCACAGAACACTGATCGATATATTGACCTGTCCTACACGTTCTGACTTGTTAGTACGGATAAGTACAGATAACTACTACATTGACTTGTCGGCTAGTTGTTCACGACGTGTCAACTAACAGGTCAGAACGTGTAGGACAGGTCAATATATCGATCAATGCCCCCCCCCCCCTCGATTCGCCCCCAATTCACCTGGAGAAGGTAGTTGATTCAAACGGGGCCTTTTATCTCGTGAAGTAATCGAAATAAAAACAAAATAAATATATCGAAATGTTCAACAACATCGATTTCATGTGTTGGTAACAAAATTTCTGGAAAAATCTTTACTAGCACATAAATAAACATGTAAGTAAATTGTAAAAGTGATACAAGGCATGCTAATCTCTTTCGTCTTCCATTCCGTCTGGTCCTTGCCCAAAATTCCTGGGCTGGGGTGGGTAGGGTCCCATCCTCCGCTGCCCAAATGGTCCCAACCTCCGTCTACCTCGACCCCGTCTTGGTCCAAATGGTGGAGGATGCGGCTTCTGGATAAAAGTGTCCTCCACAGGTGGTGGCCAGATGATATCTCCAGGAGTATAGAGGTTGCTGAGCCTGACTGCTATGCGCATTTGTATCCGGGTCAGCTTCTTCATGAGCTCCTGCCTCAGCTCCTGGACTTGGTCCCATGTATAGACCTTGGATTAGGTAAATTACTGCTTAAATACCAGTACTTGGGTAAAAATCTAAGGTGACCCCCACCAAATTATTGCTGATCCGATGATATTCGTAGAAAAAATTGCGGAGCTCTTCCAGACACCTCACAAGATTGAACTCGCCCTTTCTCTCTTCTCTCTCAAGGTTGTTTTTGAAGGTAAGGTAGGAGTCCTGAAAAACTTCACTGTTATCCATAAAAATACAAATCACTTGAATACCCATTACCGTAACATTATTCCTCTGGGCCCAGCTCAGCAGTAGGCCATTCCACTGGAATCCGGAAAGACTAGTGTCCTGGAAAATCGCAGGAATTAGCTCCACTTATCCAGGTTCAGGCAAGAAAATCCTACTTGGAATATTTTCTGGAACTCCTGTACCGCTGTGTAGCCAACTTCTTCCAGAAACGGGAACGGTGGTGGTGGTGTATCCTGACAAAATTACTGTTTTCATAGGTAAGGTACAGTCTGGTAACCCGAGAGTGTGTCTACGACTTTGTCTGCAATTGCGGCAGTATCATAGTGTCAGACGGCTGATCAGCTGTTTTGATCTACTTTGCACAGTTTCCTCTCTAAGTTCTAATATTTATATGGTCTTTACTTTTGTTTAATTTTATGTTTAATTTTTATACTTTTTCCCTGAGGTTTTGGTAGGTATACGACTACGGTGTGATGCTCTATAGTTTAAGGTTGTCCTACTGTCACTTTGAAAAAATTTCCTACCAGACGCCTCTTGGGGCGTGTTCCCATCGAACGAACCAGTGACCAGGCGACAGGCGTCGTGCCGCAGCCGCAGTCGCACACATGCAAGTTACCCGACCATAATTGAAGTAATTCACACCAGTTTTTTCTTCCGTTTTTTCCTACCTACTACATGCAGCTCTTAAAACTACAAGAAAGGAATTTTCCGAAAATGTAAAGTTTTCAGGCCTACTACGGAAAAAGCAGATGAGGTGTGAGACAGTAACGGTTCCGTGTCTTTGATGTGGTTCTTTCTAGGACAACTCACGAGTGGAGGGCCAAAAGCGGGTGGATTCCCGAGTGTGGAAACGACCACACCAAGTAGGATGAGCAACTTCAAGCTGTTGAATTTCATGTTGCAGCAGTAGACCTATAAAAGATCATTTGGGCCCAATTTAGTGTCTGCAAGGGTATGGAAATGATAGAAAGTGATTTAAACAAATGAAGATTAAGCAGATAAGATTAGTTTGTTTTCAGTTGATTTTTCCCATTTGAAATCGAGGCTAAAAGTAGTGAGGTTACCACATCGTTTACCACAGGTTCCGTTACCTCACAATACCACTCAAATATGAATAGGACTCCAAATCTTTGAAAATGGTGTTCTAGAGGCAGAAAAGGTAATAAAACCCTGAAACTCTATATGTACTATGGCCTTACCCTTTCCATTCGACAAGACCTTATGTGTAGTTGACTCCTCTTGACAGGAGCTTCTTCCGGAAGCGAATACTACAAGCAGCAGGTGTTAAATTTCTTGGGAAAGATGCCATGATTTTTTCTCTAGAGAAAATTTTCATAAAGCTCTAGATTTTTCCAGATCTCAAACATCAAACACCGAATTTAGAAGTTTGCCCTTATCCCTGGAGAGGGGCGTTTGTACTTTGGAGGTTCTTTTGTCAAGAAACATTTCAATCGGGGCAATGAACCGTAAGCCAGGTTATTCACAGTGTTTTCTGCGTCACTGAGTTCGAAGACATTTTTGAAGTGAATACAATAAGGCAGTCACATGACAAAGTTATTTGAATTTTCTACAAGCAAAGTGAAGGAATCCAAGCGAATTGCTGGGTTCAGCAGAATCACTGGGCGACTTCTTCAGTTTTAAATGCTCAGGCAGTGGATTTTAACTATAAATGAAATAAAATGTATTATTTCGGGGTAAAGGGTCAGGATCTGCCATGAATTTTGAGACACGTCTACTGTGGATTTGTAATTAATTGTATTTTTTTTCTAAAATGGAACACGTGCCGCTGAAACTAAAACGATATGGT
>JARK01001362.1:694225-772257 GCA_000688135.1 Ancylostoma ceylanicum | reverse complement strand
ATGCTCACCCCCCCCCTCCCGCCCAATTTCTGCGTCCGCCACTGGTTGGCACGTTGATTATCTCAGTGTAATAAATAAATAAATAAATAATTAAATTAAGTCATAGTGAGCAACAACAACAATAACAAAAGAATTCCGAACGAACTTTTCCAGAGCATAGGTGTATCATTAAGATTACCCAGGGTGAACGTGTTGACACCACTGCCAGCGATAGACAAATTCTAGGTATGTCATCATCGATATTACCCTGGGTATTCCCGAGGATGCATCCGGCAGCAGGTAAATCTTATTTGGAAGTCCTGACGATCGTAAATTTTCCTAATTGTCACACTTACCTGAACGTGCAGGAAGAAACCTGTGGAAGACCCGAGAAGAAATCACAGTAACCAGTAATTTGCTTTATAGTGCTTGGTAAGCGCGTCAAAATTAGTAAACTAGTTTCTGCTAGGTAATTAGGCTAACCAACCTCTTCAAAAGTTTGTCGTTTAGCAGAAAACTGTTAGCAGAAAACATGTCCATTGCAGGGAAATTTCTGGAAGGCACCACATTAAATGTGACGAAGCGAGGACATAACCTTATGCTTTTGGGTTGTTTTTGCCTGGAGAAAATTGTAGATCACGGGTTTTTGAGCTTCAGCCACTATACTATGTTGTGAAATTAAAAAAAAATAAAAATAAATAAAAGTGATGACGTAGTAGTGTATAGGTTGCTCTTCAGCTCATAGTTCCATAGCATCTATCTCTCCTTTCCAGGATCTTCCTTGTCCTCATTGAGATCCCCTTATTTTTTTAGGACTGGCCTTAAAGGCCTACGAATAATGCCTCACAGACCTCAGATCAAAGGAGAGGTCACAGGCCCAGCTATCGATAGGTGACCCAGCAAGGCCTATAGGCATGCGCTGGCTATCTCTGGCACACCAAAGCGCGCGAAATTGTGCTGGTGGCTGATCCGTGGATACTTGTGGGTCATTGGTCCTGCTACTTAAGGATGCCGCTATTGTGGATCCTGACATCGTCACTGATCTCGTATTCGAGAAGGTGTAGCGTCAAAGAGTTTCTGTACGTCCATGTCCTTCATTTCATTGATTTTTTTTCCATGTTTTCCCCTACGTTATGGATCATTTCCGACGAATCTTCTCGTTCGGTGGATTTTCTGTTGTTTGACAGTTCATGTTTCTAAGTTCTGACCAGATCCAGAACTCTCCATGCAGTCTAATTCAGACTTTCATGCTGATATTGGCTGACCACTGGCTGAACTCCAGCTCATCCATCATGGCCATTTTTGTCCTTAGAGAGTCATTTTACCAAAGTATGCCGATGAAACTTTGTTTTACCCTATAAGATCAATTCTGGATTTGGGAAAGGCCTAATATCCATAGCTAAATTACGTGAAATAGATGGTTCAAGTTCTAGTATTTTCGTGAACACTTACTTATACGCACAATAAATCTCAGAGGATAAATTTAGCCGTGTTGGACAAACTCTATGTATCATCCATATCTGAATTTAATGAAATAGTTAGCAGATTAGCAAAAATCCAGCCAAATTTTTGCATAGCCTGCATGAATCGATGCCAGGAATCCATTTTCCCCAATTTTTCGAAGGTTTTGTTTCTGTAGCACGAAAATATTTATTCCATCTATTTCACTTCAGCATATTTTTGATGTAGTAGCTGTAAATTTGCAAAACCTTCCTTCTTTGCATTTCTTTGCGCTCGTTGCGGCAAATTTGTAGCTATTGGTCTGTCCCACGGTCGGTTTTCTCAAGAACTTTCGCCTAGACTTCCCTGAGCGGGTGTAAGTGATGCCCTGATCAGTAGAATCTCACTCGTTTTGAACCGCAGCATAGTTTTTGTCGAGTTATAATAGGAGTAATGTAGAGAGATGAAATAAAATGCCATGCATGGAAACACCAGGCGCACTTAGCTGTAGAGCAGTTAAATGGGGATGACAAGTCACCTTCTGTTATCCTGTTCCGCATTTAGTAGTTCCCTAATTATTCAGCTGTTACCTTAGTTTTCTTCCGCATCTTTTATGTTTCCTTTTGATTCCTTCACGTTTTCAAACATAAGTGTTTTCCAGAAATAACAAAGCGATCTGAAATGCTACTTCTCGTTCTGCTCGGTGTTGCCTGCTGCATAGCAGCTGTTCCCGTACAGGCTCCAGAGAAGGTGAGCTAGGGAAAAATAATTTTAGAAGACTGAAAATAATAGTAGAAATCTGAGAACGAGCATTAATTTCCTAAACATTTCTGTTGTTCGATCTGCATGGTACACCCATGTAATAAACAAGTAAATAAATAAAGTTGAAGTAGTTTTGATCTACTTCGCTTGATTAGTCTGATTTGTAATTCATTATTTTAGCATTATTTAATTTTTTTATTCTTATTTCTAACAATTCTTAGCTAACATTGTTCCAGCTACCCGTGCCCAAGTTCCCATTCCTGGATGAAGTCAACGATGAGGGTAAGCAGGAGTTCCAGAAAATCTTCAATGTGAGTTTACCTGAGTATCCTATTATACCTAATGAATTTCTGGCTAATTTGGTACATTTGCAGACTCAAGACTTGACTCGCTCTCAGTGGGAGACCAAAATGCTGGCGTGGGCTGAGAAGTACAACATCAAGGTATATAAGGGAAATTTCCCACTTATGACGTCATCAATCATATGAAATGTTTACTTTCAGCAATCATTCCTGAACTACAAGGAGAAACTGGAGAAAGACAAGGAGGCTGCTGAAGCGGAACTGATGGCAACTATGGAGAAGTTGATGCAATTCTTCAAGGAATACCAGGCGGTCGGGGACAACTACGTGGGTTTTGATCTACTCAAGGAGGTTTTTTGGTGGAGAATTCTAGACTTCCTTGTTTAGAACCTCACCTGGAAGCAGGCCGCAGAGCAAAGAGAAGAACTCGTGAAGAAGCTCACGCCGAAGCAGATCGAGGCTGCAGCGCTCCTTGGCGAGCTCTTCGCTCCTGTGGATCAGTCGCAAGCCGCCCAGCAGAAGCCACAGGAGCAGTACGTCCCCGGCCCGTATGGTCTCCAGGAACAGAACGAGTACGGTGTTGGCGAGCAGGGACATTCCTATGGCGAGACGGCCTATCAAGCCGTGCAGTACGGACAGAGCCCTTACGGGGAGAAGGCGAGCCAATAGGCGGGTGGATGAAATCCAGTGTTTATTAGTGGTCAATTAAATATTCGTTATTGTTGTTATATATGGAGAAGACCAGCGTAATGCTTAATAATATGAGCTTCTCCTGGTATGTTTGTTCATATGGAATAAATACATATTGATTGTTTGAGTTTTGGCCTACATTTTACCTTTATCATCGGTACGACATTAAATATTATTATTAATAAAAAAGGAAGTGAATGCAAAAGAAATGAGGTGCAGAAGGGAAATTAAGGAGAATTTACCATGGCAGTGAAAGATTGGCGGGAAAAATAGGATCTGGCTAAATTTATCCATCGAGGCCTTATTGTTGCAATGGTTGTTATGGGAAACTAACTTGAAATCAAGGAGAATTTACCATGGCAGTGGAAGATGCATGGGTAAAATAGGATCTACTTGGATTTCTGCTTGTCCACCGTGGTTAAATTTTACCTTCTAGATTCATTCTGGCAGTAGTTGTTCAGGAAAAGAACCCCGAACTAGGATTCCACTAAATTCTCCCAGTTGTCCTCTAGAGCTCATCTACATCTTAAGTGGTTTCCACAGATAATAACCGATTTTGTAGGATATTTTGGCAGAGACAATCCTAAAGGCACTATTTTGCCAAAATGGTAAATGAATCCAAAAGGCAATGTGGGGCAATATTTAGGCAAAATGTTTTCAAAAGGTAAAATTTAATTACGATGGATAAAGTGGAGTGATGAGGATAAGTTATATTATCTAAACCATCACTGGCACTTTTGAGCACTTCGGTGGAAAGTTTTAGCCATGTTGGACAAGTCAGAATCAAGCCACAGTTTTGGCCAATCTGTACGGATGGATATCCATATGGATAAGATATCCATTTTCTGTTTCGTAGTTAAGTTCAGGGAAATGACTAGTTCAACTTATCCCTTACTCCCTTAGTCATTTTGAAGCATATTTTGGCAAAATGTATCCCAAAGGCAGAATTCAGCCAAAATGGCAAAATAAATCCCGAAGGCAATAAGAGGCTGTATTTTGGCAGAATATATCCCAAAGGCAAAATTTAGCCATGATGGATAAAGGGGGCTTCGAACTTTTGACTAATTGTAAGGTATTCGAGATACAAACCATAAGGATTAAATTAGCTGTTTTTCCCCAACTTACAAGTGGGAATCCCATTTCTCGTGGCCAACTAACTGTGCGAGTTCTGGCTCCCCAGGATCCCCATCCGGGAAATAACATCTCTGGAAGTCCAGCACTTTCGGACCATATTAGTCACCCGAGTCCACATCGTCCAGTTGTTGACTTCAGCGTAGGCGTCAAGTGAGTCAGCGTCGCCCTGCTTGATAACGTGCTCTTTGTTGAATCATCGAATTATTCAGCTTATTCAACGACGTCGATCGCTCTTCAGTGTTGCATCGATCGTTCACCCCCTCCCCCCTCCCCGGCTTCGACGACGTCATCTGTAGCAGTTTGGCCCATTGTTCTCGATTTTTCCACATATTTCACCGATTTTAGGATTCTGGAAAACCTCTTTGAATTTCTGCTATGACCTCTGGATCTTTTCCTTGTATGAATGAACTATGAAAGAAGATTGATACTAGCGGATTGCCCTTTTTGTTCGGAATTTTCGTGGTGAAGTAGTCAAATCCATGCAAATCTCATGCATATTCATGCAAAATCCATGCATTCAGCACGCAGAACCCATGCGTCTCTAAAACCCAGTGCAAATTCGATGGAGAATTCATGAAAGCCTAGGATTTTCTCAGTCCATTGCATGAGTTCTGCATGGTTTCTGCATGGGTTCTGCATGGATTTTGCGTCGGTTGGGCTGCTCAGGATACTTAAAAACCGTGTTTTGCATGAGATTGAAAGATGGAAATCCCACATGCGTGCTCATGCAAAACACGTTTTTAATCAATAGTTCTATGCCAGCAATGGTAAAGTCCATGCAGAACCTATGCATACCCATGCAGAACCCATGCATTCACCATGCAGAAGTCATGCGTCCCCAAAATCCGATGCAAATTAGAACCCACGAAAATCCACGATTTTCTCAGTCTAATGCGTGGGTTTTGCATGGGTTGGCATGGGTTCTGCATGGGTTCTGCATGGTTTTTGCACGAATTTTGCGTCGGCTTTGCATGGATTCAACCATGTCTGGTATAAATAAAATTATTAATTGAAAAAAAAAACCGTGCTTTCCATGAGCATACATGTCTTAATCGTGGAATTTGTATCTTTCAGTGTCATACATTACACGGTTTCCAGATTTCCTGACTGATTGACAATTTATAACCCAATTTAAATTCTGAGAAGTGGATTGGTAGACCAGTGATGATGTGTGGTGTCATGGCAGGCCACTGGTCTTTGGACACTACCTTCACATGAGAGACGGTGACAAAATGACACAAAACAATTCGCATCTCTGCTCTCTTGCCAAAAAGATGCATATCGATTAATCCGGGATCGAGCGCACTAACCTGATGATTTCACTCATTTTCAAGGGACCAGAGCTTTTGTGAATCTTTAAAAAATTGAACCAGCTTGCTTCCCCTGGACATTCTGGCTTCCAGCTTCTGAGAGCAACTGCTGCTTTCCTACTGCTAATCAGCCGAGTTGCTATTTCCAACAAATAGCCAAAACATTGTCCTAGCAACTACAATTCCAGAAAACCAACACGTTTTTGTAGCTTTCACAAGGCTTCGATAATTTTATCGCGTGTCGTAAGTGATACTATGCAAATATTACGACGGCCGCCTAAAGGTACGAAGCTGAGCTCTGAGGACACGCGTCCCAGACGGCGGCTTCGTTTTCGTTTTTACGTGACAAAAACAAATCTTCCATTTTCCATCTTTTGCTCTTCGGTGTGCTAGATATCCAGAAAAAGACCCTCTTACAGGTTTGCATTCGAAAGACCAGGATAGAATGACAGCTAGACCAGATTTGGGTTTTGGTTTTGCTGGACAACTTGTCCAGTTTTGTTGGACAACTCGTCCGCTTCTAAAACGTTTCCATCTTACCGCACGGCTAATTCAACAGTAAAAACAATTATTTGCTAAACATAGTACATAATGTGGAAAATACTTCACAAATCTGTGCCTTTCTTGGGCGACTATAATAGGTTTAAAAAAAAGGTCAGAAGTTGCCTTATCTAATCTCCGACTTTGTAGGACATTAATGACGAATCTTCTTCCCAAAGGAATACTGTGCTCCGTACATTACCCGGGTTTGATTTCCCTTCGTCTATATTCCTCTGTCTAGATACTGACATTCTGCTGCTGCTCCAATACACAGTGACCTCATTTCAAAATGATAATCATCCAAGCCTCTGGGACCATTCAGCTCTATTCCTGTTGAGAGTTTTCTACTACTCCGCCTGAATTCATCACTGAGACAACCAACCCAGGGTAAACTTGTTGATGCCATTGCTAACGTTGGGTAAACTTGCGCGGCGTCAACGCTTTACCCTGGGTAATTTCAGTGTTGCATGTGGCCCCGTATCCCTCGCTCTGCTGCCCTATGATCGTTCTTCCAAGTTCACCCGAAAAGTGTAAAGCACTACAGTGTGCGGAGGATTTTTTTCCACTCAACTGAGGGGGGTGAGGGAGGGTGTCATTGAGGGAAAGTAAACATTACATGAGTTCACCATCAATGAGGCTTCCTGTCGTGAAAACCCCGTGGCTCGCACAAAAATGTTATTGATTTTCTCTCGTGGAAGAGGCGTTTTTGCTGGATTGGTAGGAATTTTAAGCGAGTAAGCTGTTGTATCGGGTAATAAAATTTACAAGTAAGCAAATAAAACTAATATTAATATAAAAATAAAAATAAATTAAAAAATAGGAATAAAATAAAAGAATTAATGGTATAAAACTATTCAACTTTGTTTCTCCAGCCCTTGTCGTTTCTAAAGCAAAATCCAAGTAGCAAATAGATACATATTTCCTGCCTGATACACCGCTTAGCACCATACCTCCCCCAGAAAGTTTATTTTTTTTTCTTCCTGCTCCCCCCCCCTCTTCTTCCAGAAATAATTGGGGCTGGAGACTAGAGTCACACTTTGTAAAATTATGGAAAATTTCCTGTTTCAGCGGTGTCATTTGAAGGAACAGTGGATGGTTGGCGCGATTATTGATTGAGTCGCCATGATGACGTGGGTGTTATGGGGAGTCATTAGCATCGTGAGGGAAAGGTTTTTGCATGGGGTAAACAACCTCGTGATAAAGTTGAGGGTAAACGTGGAAGGGTATTCATCACACACTTTACCCCACAGAGCGCTCCAATGAAGTGCAAAAGCGTTTTTTTTCTGTGCCTGATGCACTGCTTGCTACATATGTATGTACTTCCTCCAGGAAGTATTTTTACTTTTTTTTCTTTTTTTTCTTTCCACTCTCTTCCTCAAGACATAATTTGAATTAAAATTACATTTTCTAAAATTAATGAAAATTTCCTGTTTCAGCAGTGTCATTTGTATGAAGAGGGGGATGGCTGGGTTGATTTTTAGGCCGTGCATCGTGGTGAAGTGAGGGTTTTTGGGTGCTATTCACTATCGTGGGTGGGGTTAACCCTTACCACGGAGTGAACGATCCCATGGTAAAGCTGAGGGCAAGCGTGGAGGAGGTATTCATCACACGGTTTACCCCGCAGAGCGCTCCAGTGAAGTGCAAAGGGGTGTCGTTCATAGTAAACTTACAGGCTGCATGCAACATTGAGATTACCCAGGGTAAACATGTTAGTGCCGCACGAGTTTACCCTTGGTAATGCCAACGATGCATCGAAGCCTAGCACTCACTGATAGACACGTTGACTTTACCCCCTACTTTACCTAATAGCTTGTGGGTGAACTTTCTGATAAGTACAGAAAAGCGGGTTAACTTTGAGGGTTACAATGCTTATCACGGGTAAACTTGATGAAGAATGCCAACCCTGGTTTGGGACGAGGTTCCCAGGTGTGGGGAATCCTACCTCTCTAGCCAACCTTCTATCTCCCATCGTCGTTCCACGGGTTATGAAATTCTAGTTCCACATAGCGCTCGCACCCGGCAGCAAAAACGCACGCACAACGGACGCAACGCGATCCACCGCGGCGCCGTGTTGCTGCTGGAATCCTGACAAGTTTTTCACTGCTGCAGAGTAAGTAATGCTCAACGACGCGACGTTAGCGCCACAAAAACGCCTTTGACTCCCCGCGGGAAACCAGATTCTGCACAGTCTTAGTCATAGAAAAGTCGTTAACTGAAACTGGGCTCTCATGATCGTATGCAGTGACTCAGCACGGGGGGTGTCCGGCTATTGTACGGGCTGTCGTCGATTTTCGTCGTGCGAACGTCTTTGATTCTGCTAATGTAGTCTTTTTGGTAACTGTATGCATTTTAGTGTTCTCATTGTCTTTTACGGACTTTCCAGAAATTTCGTGGACTACTGTAATATGCTTGGACAATGTCTCGGCATTTTCCTTCACCATGCATTCAAGGGAAACACTTCCGTTGTTTAGTTTACATTCAGAACACATGAATGTGCTTCTGAAGTGGCCTTCTTCTCGTTTCCTACAAGATTTCCCCTCGATTTTCTGGAATGACTTGTTGGTTCCATGTTTCCGAAAATTTCCGGAAATTCCACGTCTCTCCTAGTGTTCCGCCCTTTCTGAAGAGATTTCCACGAGATTTCCCTGGAAGATTCCCTCCCCATACACTATTCTCAACTTTTTGCCGATATTCAATCGATATATTGATTACTGTGCGGCTATTGGAGAGTATAATCATTTTACATTACAGAACGATACAACATAAAGCTATAACTTCACTGTATTCTAGACATTGTAGCTACGAAAAATGCTTTCAGGATCGCTTCCGTCATTCTTGTCAATCTTACAGTCATTTCTCCCTTGAAATAACAGAAAAAAAACTCATGCTATGGCCCAGAAATTTTTCCTGATAATTCCAAAGAAAAATCTTAGCCGTACACGCGCATCGACAGCGTCTGTTCGATCAATATATTGATTTAGAAACACACACGCAACCGCGCGCAGGTACCGCTAATGGCACCGACGGTTCACAAAAGCAATTTTGGTACTAAAAAACAGTTTTTTGTTTTAAGAAGATTTTATGGGGTTATGTTTACTGCATTTGTGGAGGAGTTGTCGTATATAACGTCAATTGCGGAAAATTTTCGTTCTTTATTACCAGAAAGTACTTAGTCATATTTTTTCAATCGCAGTGCAAGCAGATTCTGAAGGTAGCACTCAAATTCTACTTCTGAAGAGACTTCTAGATCCGCTGCAGCTGCTCAATGAGTTGCGTGCGGTCACCACTGATCAATATATCGATCGAAGATCAGGCGCGAGTACAATCTGCAAAACGGAGGTCATAGCAGATAAAAATATCCCAATGCGATGGTTTTCTATTGTTGCAATCGCGACACCTACCTAAAAATTCCAGGAATGCTCTCAGAAAGCGAGTTTACTGTTCACAGTTTTCTCAGAAAGTGTAGGATTCATATGTTTCTTCGACTTTCGTTCGCTATTCTCTTTTTCCTCACCTAAGCACCCCAGCGAACGACTTCCTTATCTGTCGTAAGCTGAGTGCGCGCGTGTGTGTGAGTCATACTGAGTGCGGGACACAGAACACGTCCATTTGCAACGCAAACATCACGGATGACTCATGGATTTTTGTCAATTCACACGCTCTGTTCGATACGTTGCAGGTTGCACTATGGCGGGACTGCTAAATCCATAGAAGCCAGCAGAAGATATCCTCAAATTTATTTGAAAACTGTAGGAAAAACCACTTTGCACTTCGTCTTGGAACTCTGCCGCAAAATTCATGTGAGTCATGAATCATGCATGAATCATTTCTGCAACATTTTTGCATCATTCCTGCAACATTCATGTAGCAGTGTATAGTAATACTCTGAAGAAAAATTGCATTAAGTTGGTTATTATCACTGATTATTCTAATAACTTAATTCGATGTATTTAGTTGTTCGGACCCATGAATCGTGCACGAATCGTTTCTGCAGCATTTCGGCATCATTCCTGCAATGCAGCAATCTTGTAGCAGTCTATCGTAACACGATAGAGAAAAATTGCGTTAATTTGATTATTATTATTATTGATTATTGTTATAATTTAATTTAATCTAATTAATTGTTGAGACCCATAAATCGTGCATGAATCGTTCCTGCAACATTTCTGCATCATTACTGCAACACTCATGTGGCAGTGTTTAATAACATTCTGAAGAAAAAATTGCTTTAACTTGATTATTATCACCTACTATTATTCTAATTTGATTTAATTTAATTAGGTGTTGAGATCCATGAATCGTGCACGAATCGTTCCTGCACCATTTTTGCATCATTCCTGCAACATTCATGTGGCAGTGTATATTAACACTCTGGGGAAAATTGCATCAAACTGATTATTATCGCTGATTACTATTATAATTTGATTTAATTTAATTTGTGTAGTTGTTGAGCCCCATGAATCGTTCATGAATCATTTCCGCGACATTTCTGCGACATGTCTGCGACAAACCTGTCACAGTTTATCGTAACACTTCAAAAAATTGCGTTAAATGGACCATTTGTATTGATTACTATTAGGAATTTAATTTAATTTAATTTAATTCAACTTAATTGCGTTAAAAATTATATGTCGGTGTCCTTACACACTTCACGTATTCCACTACCTAATCCACGCCTAATATTTGACCGGATCCAACTACGAGGACGAGGACGAAGAGCAAACAATCCTTGACGGATGTGTTAATGAAATTCATGGTACCGTATTTGCGCCGCAAACATTCGAAATTGACGTGTTCTGAGTGCAAATCACGTCGCAATAGCTGTGGACACTTTGGGAAGACGAATTTGCGTGAAAATATGCTTGAAAATCGACGTTACAATGAGAAATGGGGGAGAAAGCGAAAGTTGCAGCGAGGACACGCCCCCACAGGGTCCGTGGGGTATGCACCGCCCACTTCTGCTAGTTATTTTAGCGCTGATGCACATTATAAGGGCAGATTATTTACAGCGTTGGGCGATTTCTTGTTGATGGTACTTTTTTTTCTGATGGGTGGTGCAACTCGTCCAAAACCAATCGATATCTGGGTAGAAAGGAGCAAGCGAGAGATTTCTTTTTCTGAAGAGATTGCAGACATGGTGAGCAGAGTGGGGAATTCTCGTTTCAAGAAAGCTAAGTGTATGTGGAGCGTTATACTTGAAGAGGGTGGCACGATCAAGATCCGTGATTGGTCAGTTCAGGCAAGCGGCCAATCGCAGAGCTAAGTAGCCCCGCCTTTCCCAGGTATAACGTTCCAATGCCAAAGTAAGTTAAGGTATGTTAGGGGACCTAGGGACATCCAAACATTAAACGACGTGGTATTTTACCGTAATTACCAGGTAAAAATCCTGAAGTAACCCATACTACTAGAAAACATCTTTAAGAATGACTTTTGCAGTAATATCGAACAGAATATTCCTCCTTTTTTCGTCTTTCCCCATGAAAACCCAGAAATTTCCCTCAAGACCCCCTCGTGACCGTCCAAGTCGTCCGCTCCCTCCTCCTCGTAATCCGCGGGCCTGTAGTGCAGCTTGTACGCGGCGGCGGCGGTCATCCGCTTCGGATTTGTTTGATTCTCCTCTTTCCCATATTTCCCTCATGCAAACATTCCCCACGAGAAGACACATTTTCATGTGCAAATCGGCGATGGCCCGCGTTGTTGCGAACAGCAAAGCTTGCGAAACTTCAAATAATCCTGGACATAATCCTTGGAATCCTGGGAATTGTCCTCTAATTTCTTTTGGAAAAAAGTAGCCACTAGTTTTCGGTGATTTTCTCCCTGGAAACTCGCTGCTGCAGTTCGGATCGGCATCGATGCAGTGCTTTATTCTTTCTATACTACTTGACTTTATTTATTTATTTATTTATTTATTTATTTATCAAATATCGGTACAAACAATGTGCTTTACTATAGCCTATTCGGGAAAGCGACGAAGGGAAAGTGTTTCTGCTAGCCGTTTCTCTTCCTCTCCCTCCATTTACCGCACACTTCCTATGTACTCTGCTTCTCTAACTTCTCTGCAACTATCGTCTGCGATGAAATGGACTATATTTTCATTAACGATACACAAATTGTTGACTGAAGTAAGACGAAATACTGCTGCCAAAAGACGAATTGGTAGAAATGAGAGCTCTTTAAATTTTATTGGCTGACTCTGGCCTCCTCCTGATATACCGGATAACTTCGTGAAAATCGGGTTTTTCGCGAAATTCTGCCGGTTTCCGGGTAAATTCCGGCTAAATCTCGTGTAGTTCGTGAAATTTGAGAATCATCGACGAGTTTTTCCTGTTATCTATAGATTCTGGGTGAGTTTCTCCTGAATTTCCTGTAAATTTCGCATATTTTTCTGCGTTATGCCTCACACTTTCTCTAGCAATCCAGACCGTGTGTCCCTAGATTTTTTGCGGAGACTACCGGGGTGAAATCACTAACATAAGGGCTGGGTTTCCACATGGTGTGAATCTGATAGGATAAACTAGCTGTCAGCTGTAAATCGTAAAAAAATTCAAATTCTCAAAAATTCCGCGTAATTCCCTATAGGATTCCTTAGACTTTCTGCAGCGATCCAAGCGGAACTTACCAGAATTACCATCTGGCATAGACCACAGCGGTAAAATCACCAGATTAAGGGGGCGGGTGTCGGTAGAGGGTAGAAATTTGAATGAAACAGGGGTCGTATTACTTTGGCGGTTGAGGTGCGGGTTGTCACGATCGGAGAGAGAGGGAGGGGGTCGCTTCTTGGCTCCTGAGAGGGCCAGGATTGGTATGGGGCAGATTCCTCCATCTTCAGGGTTTTCTCTTCAGGGTTGGCCCTGCCTGTAACCCAAACGATTACTGGCTTTGTCAATAAAGTTTTAGTTTAGCCGTATATATTGATGCGAAATCAATGCACCCAATCCGACATTGAATTTGAAACAGCCTAATAATGATTTGGTAAGGCAGCAGAGATAATACGGGACTGGTTTTGGGAAATATTGGCCTTTTTCCAAGTTTATAAATTCAGATGGATTATGGATTTGCTCTGGCAATACGTCCGGAAGTTGCTACGCACCGGCAACCTTGGCTTATGCGAACTGCTGCTAATTACCGCATGTTATCCGTGCTACCCTCAGCTGAGGTCGCTATTGTCAGCGAGCGTCGCGTCTCAGCACGAGACAGTTCGCCTCGGCGAGAACCAGTACGTCGACCGGCGGCAAAAACCACGCATAGATTGTTAACGTCCGCTCGTGTACAACGTTTCAAGGCTAATGAATCGCGACGGTTTTTATGCGGCCTGACATACTTGAGGACCGGGGGGTGGATTCTTCCAAAGATGACACAACTAACTGGTAGTGTTCGCTGGTTTCCTTACTTGGACGCAGAAACCAGGAAAAAACGCCATTTTTGGCTTGGATTTCAACTCCTGTTGCTCTCAAATTTGCCTAAATCCACTTTCCTTCATTCACCATTCGTTATTTCATTTATTTATTTATTTATCTACTTATTTATTCGTTCATTCATTCAAATGGGGTTTTCCCTTATTTCGCACGGTTTTTACATCACAACGGAATGAATTTCCCACTTATTTCTGTGTTTTCAATCTCTTCCGTTCCACTTTATCAAAGAGGGTAAGATCAAACTTACCGGAGTGCTATGCTGGTTGTTTTACCTTTTGAGGTATTATTTTTACTTTGTTTCTTGATCATCAGCGTTATGTATTATTTTCAAAAGAATGGTTTTATTGTAAAAAGTAGCCTCCATTGAATAAATTTTCATTCATTCATTCATTCATTCATTCAATCATTCATTCATTCATTCATTCATTCATTCATTCATTCATTCATTCATTCATTCAATCATTCATTCATTCATTCATTCATCCACTCATTCATTCATTCATTCATTCATTCATTCATTCATTCATTCATTCATTCATTCATTCATTCATCCATTGATTCATACTCCTTTTCGCCAATTTTAGGTAGCTTTTTCACGGAATTTATCCTGTTTATGAGCTCATACAACATTCTTTTCTTCTTCCTTTTTCACTTTTTTCAAGAAAATAGTTCTGAAAAAAGAAAAAGACGAAAAATGAGTCTTTTGCTTCCAAAGCAAGCTCACGAACACCGCAGACAATTTGCGATGAATCATTTGTTTAGTTAGGCACTCGCTTGACTGTTTGACTACCATCCGTTTGCGTTTCCGTCAGCTGCTAGTAATGCAAGCAATTTCGTCCAAAATCCACTTTCTTCACATAAATACGTATCCATGAATAGTCCTGGTACGATTCTTTCCCCGGGATGCATTGAATTGCTAATCGAATCGAAAACGGACGATTCTTTATAGCCACCATCGCCGCCGTTGAATGGGCATGTGAAATCAGAAGGGGGATCGTAGTCCACCGTACAACAGTACAGTGTATCAATGAGTTAGTCAATTTATGTCTCAAAATTATGTTCACCCGGGGAGCCCATAAGGGGACACAGCGCTTCTTACTTTCGCATAAACTCGTCCATTCTGTTTTTAGAGCACTTATATGAAGTCAAGCACTGCTATCTGCCACTTCATCAGTGCATCTCGCTGTAAATCTCGTCCTCCTCATCTGAAGCACAGTGCTGACGTCGTTGAGGACGTTTTTCCCGTGCGAAAGATGCTGATCTCAGTCGAAACCAGTGACCCGTTGACGATCGAATGCATTACCTTTGGCGACGAAAAACTTGTTCACACGCCAGCCAGCGTCATACTTTGATCGTTACTTAGTAGCATATTGCTGGTATTTGAGACGTGGGGACGCTCCTGGGGTTCTTTGGGATTTGTGGAAACCTTGGCTATGATTCGTACAGCCCTAAGCAAACCAATAATGACGAGCCTGACTGGGAGTTAGGATTCATTGAACAACAAAGTTCATATGCTAATTTAATATACTTAGTTCCATATAATTATGCTTTCGTGAATCCCAGCCCTTGATAACCTTTCAGCCCCCGGGTTTTCTAGGTTTTACCCTATTTTACCACTTCCTTGGTAAACCTACCTACGTACTTCGACCCTGATCATTACAAACTTTTTTCATGGTTTGCAAATTTTCCACTTATTTTGATTACTTTTCCGCGCTACTTTCATGTTTTCCTCCCTCCTCCATCGATTGAAAGCCATCTTATTTTATTTATTCATTCATTCATTCATTCATTCATTCATTCATTCATTCATTCATTCATTCATTCATTCATTCATTCCACTTCATTCATTCATTCATTCATTCATTCATTCATTCATTCATTCCACTTCATTCATTCATTCATTCATTCCACTTCATTCATTCATTCATTCATTCATTCATTCATTCATTCATTCATTCATTCATTCATTCATTCATTCCACTTCATTCATTCATTCATTCATTCCACTTCATTCATTCATTCATTCATTCATTCATTCATTCATTCATTCATTCATTCATTCCACTTCATTCATTCATTCATTCATTCATTCATTCATTACGTTACGTTGCATTTTTTCTTTCTCCGCCTTTCATTCTCTACTTTGAAGTGTACTGGCCTGTGTTTATTTTAATTACTTTCCCGTAGCACTTTGACGACCGTATCCTTTCCTGCTTATTTCCTCATTTTTCATATTCTTGTGTTTCCTTCACCAGTGTTTCATATCCTTTTCCATCCGTCAATGGGAAAACTATGGCCGAAAATCGAAATCGATCATGTTTACCAATCCTAGTCCCACCTCCACCTTGTCCTTCCAAGAGTACGTCGTACGTTCTGCGACACTATTGACGGGCTCTTTTTTCCTCACATCGCTCTCCCTCGAAATGGGCCATATTTGCAGAACTTCCACCTATTCATGTATTCCTTCTCAATTATCGATTCATTTCTTGGTTTTTCATCTGAATTTTCCATTTTTTCTCTCGTTTTCTTAACATTAGCCGGTCTTGTTTTCGCCGTGATTGTTATCCATCTCTTCAGTAAACAGCGCTGGAGAAATAGCCGGTTCACTTGCGTGTCCGCTGCTTTTCCCATTTGTTTACCTGGCTGTCGGCTGTGTTTAAGCTTAAAATGATGAGTCAGGTGATTTTTAGGAGCTACGCCGTACCAAATTGCCCAGAAGAGGTGGGGACAAGTCGATTCTAACCAGTTTTGGTTCTCTTTCCTGAAATTTCTGTTAGTCAGGGACCAAAGATCGATATTTAGTCTGAAAAAAAATTCCAAGAGGGGCGCCTAGAGCTGTGCCAGAATTCTAGGTGTGGTTAATTGCTTTAGATGATGTATGTATCCAGAATTATTCCGATTCTGACATGATTTGGGATCCACATATGCTAACGTTTCCATTAGCCAGCCCCTGTTAAAGACACAACAGCTAGTCTTATGCCTTACCAGCCATCAACAGCTTAAAAACTAAATGGGGACCAGTTCTCGCAGCTATTTGTTGGCAATGTTTTCTATTCTAATCCATCTGCTTCTCATGGAACCACCTGTTCCACGTGACTGAACGTTGGTTCGTCTCGTTTCTGATAACGTCGTCTTTCGCTAACTTATCTGCTTTTGGCCAGACATCTTGCGAAATGTTGTCGCCATCACCTTTTTTGTTCCTTTGGCTTTTTTCTTCTCTCTCTCTGTAACTCCTAAACGTTTTCTGGCCTGTATCTTGTAGATAATTATGATTTCTAATGGCTTTTTCCAGAAAATAAAAATATCGTCCAAATTGTCCTAACCGATATGTCCTTCCAACAATTTTGTCCAACCCTTGTTTCTTTCACCTCAAGAAATCCCTTGGAAATCTTCCTGAGTCCATGTTTTTTTTTCTTTTTTCCTTCCTTTCTCTCTACCACTTCGAAGATACTGAAAGAGAACTACGTATCTCTCACCCAAGCTCCAGACTTTCATGAGCCTTATAGATGTAAAATGATTTCTCTTTTCTTCCGCAACTATGTAAATTTGGTTTTTTTTCGTTTGAGATTTTTCGAGAAATTAGATGATCATGAAGAAGAGAACTTACAGGATAGAATATAAGTGAAATAGAAGAAAAATAGTAGGATAGTGTTGCTAAAAATGTCGAAGTTCAGTGTTTACCTAAGCCAAGGAATCTCATCATCCAGAAATGTATCGCTCTGATCAGAACGATCCAGAAATATCCTCGCTTCCATGCTTTTCACCTTTCTCACCGTTTTTTCCTCAGCTGTTCGAAACCTGTCACGTTCATGCGCTTCAATTTCCCGTAGACATGGAAACTAGCCCAGTTCCAAGGGCATTGGCACATACATTTTTGGGAAAACTGGAGTGCATTGCTGTGAGAGCCATTAGCCATTAGTTTTCGAGCATCCTACTCTCCTGGACATCGCCAGGGTTTCCGATTGCCACTCACCTTCTTTAACGGAAGAAATACCAGGATATTTGAATGAATTGGAAAATTCAAGAAAAGGCATCTATTCAAAGCATAGGATCCAAGTTTGAAGCTATTCAGAAACTTCAAGGATATTTATAGTCCATCCAGACCTCGCTTACCGTTATCTATTTGTTTATTTGTTTACTTATTCATTTATCGAATTTCTTTGCTCATTGCTGTTGTGTTTACCTATTCCTAAGCTCGTGGACTCCTCCCTGCTTAGCTAATGGTATCGATTTTTTCTCCAGACTGATACCTTATCAGCATGCAAACTTCAGCCTTTCGTCGCCATGACTCACACCTCATTGCGATTTTGCGCAAATAACAACGAGATGTTCGATTTCACAACGATATGGCTGCTTCTGGGAGAATTCTGATCGGCGGAGGCTTTCTTCCTGTTGTGGTTGTGCTTGAAGATTTCCTGTACTTTGCGGATTTCATGGATTTCCGCTTGGTTTTTTAGGCACATTCAGTGGTGACTGAGGAAATTTGGCATTAGACAAAAAATAAATAAATAAATAAATAAATAAAAATCGAGCAATTATCCAGGAAACATTTATTTATTATTTATTTAAAATGTGAACCTCTTTTTGCTGATTCCATTAATGGAACGTTACCTTCTATTTCATTTTTCACGAATCTGTGAAGCGAACTATTGTCTTCTCACCAATTGCTGCTATTCTGCTGCTATTCTCCTGCTATTCTCGCCGCATATCGCTGTCCATCCGTCATTTTTTCGTGCCTTCGCTGCAAATTATCCACGAATTTTTATTGACTTTCAGGATGATTCTCCGATTATTCTGTCTAGTGCCGCTGGTTCTAGCCCAATACAACTATAATCTCAACGGTGACAACAGCCTAAACGGCGGAAATCCTTCGTTTTCTCCGGAAGGAATGTCCAGAGGCGTGGTTAGGCAGATTCTCACGCCGTACAATATAACATCTAATGTGAGTTTTCAACGTCTACGTGGTATTTACTAGTTAGAAAACTCAAAATAAATTTAAAAAATATGAAATTCTGGATCACTCCCCTCGAGCTTCAACCCCCGACCTGTGCCAGTCTGAAGCTGCTCATAAATAATTTTTCAGGGCCACTCGGAGAACAACAACGGGGTGACGATCCAGTTTCAACTACGCGGCTACTCCAATCCCCAGTCAGCTCTGCCGAATGGCTGGACGTGTGTTTGCCCCCCAGGGAACACCTGTAACTACCTGAATCGGCCCCCAGCCTGCTATTTCGGCTTCACTTTCATCATTTCTGCCCCTGAGTGAGTGGTTTTCTCGCATGGACCTCGACGTTTCAGGGCGCGAACATTTCCTGGATTTCCATGACAAAAGTGGAAATTTTTAAAATTCTTCAGCTTATTGGTCATCCAGAAAATGGAAAAAGGCGAATTTTGTTGACTATTATTTGAAATAATATGAATAGCGCGCCAACACCCGTCCTTCCAGAATTTCTTGGAACACCTTTATGCCCTATTGCCACCCAAGACCTAGAATTTCTCTCTTTTCCAGCACCTCGGTCCGTCACCTTGCCACAGAATTCATCACCCTTGACTCAAATGGCCAGCTCCCCAGCAGCCAGCAAAATGCCTGGGATCAGAACTACATTGTACAACTCCCGAGTAAACCTGTAAGTTACCTCAAGGTTACCCCTTTACCTCCTTTTTTACCCATGCCAACAATTAATGGAACCATTTTCCAGTCCGCCATCGACATTTTCGCTCATCACCTCGGCCCAGTGATCAATCAAGCCGATGGCTCGTTGGTGGCTGTGGATACCCTCACCCATGCGGATACCTTTGTTGTTCCTCTGTCTGACACGCTTCCGGCTGTGGGCGGAGTGCAGAGTATGGCTCAACGACATTCGTACCAGGGAAAGCTGCTTGGGACGATGTGAGTCCCTATCCATGCAAGGATTTGTTCCTGAAATTTTTTTTAAAGAGTGATGAATGAAACACATAGGAGGACAGAACCAGGAAGAGGGTATGCAGAACTCATGAGAGACTGTAGAAATGTGGTGGCGCACGCGACGCTCACAAGTGACAGTTGCTCCTATCGCCTACAGTATGGGAAATTTACGTACGCCGTGGAACACATTATCATTACCACGGTGTGATCTGCATTTTCTTGGAAAAGGAAGAAAAGAACATGAAAAGATGGCGGGGATATTCAAAAAATAATGGGCATTTCTCTCTTGCTCTGCAGTTTACATTGGAATTTAAAAAAAAAACAAAATTAATTATACACAAACAATTATAGAAATTTTTCCTGTTTCAATGGTTTTCCAAAGTGCAGGCGAGAGGACCAACTGTCACCTGCGAGCGTCGCGTGCAGTGACCAATTATTAGGGCCTTCCGTGGTTTCTAGAGGGTTTACGTAAAGATGGAATAGTTTCAAATAATCTATAAAATATTAATATTAACAATTTTTTGGTAATCTCCCTATGGTTCTTGTTGAGTGTGACAACTAAAATTCATATCGAACCTTTACACCGAGAAAAACTGACTTATTGGCACCTTTTCCCGTATGAAAGGCGCCAGGGGACAACTGTCACTCGCATGCGTTGCGTGCACTGCCCAATTTTTGGAGTCTTTCATAACTTTTATACTGCTTACTTAGAGATAAAATAGTCTCAAAAAATCCATGAAATATTACTGTATAATATTTTCTGCTAATACTGCTACTCATCATGGAGTGAAATAATTAAAAGTTAGATCGAAGCGTTGCACCGAGAAAATCTAATGCATTGGAATATTTTCCTACATGAAAACTGCATGCGGACAAGTGTCACTCGCGTGCGTTGCGTATGCGACACGACAGGGGCTTAGTGTTTTACCTCGGGGCATTTTGTAATAAAAAGAGGTTTTTATCCAACTGTCTGATATATGGAGGCGGCCTTCGACATAAATTCGCGCTCCATAGCCAAAACCTGACCCATTCACAGCAATCCACGACGCGTTCATTTGGCAGGTCAATGAAAATGGAACGAGTAAAAAATAGATTAACATTTTTATTCACGTTTACAATTTACAAAATTTATTCACATTTATTATTTACAAAATTACATGGAAAACGCATATAATGATTGATTCTGCAATTACACACCCTACCATCCTACCGTATCTGATCGTACTGGTGAATTTAAGGCTCTACCTGTCCTACTCGATCTCGTGCACCGGTACTTTGATCGGTCCAAACTGTGACTTGACCTGCAGTCCGTCAACGATTAGTCCTAGTGCTGCAGCGTGTCGATCGAACACCACAGGATTCTTCTATGTCTGTGTTTTCCAGAATGGAGGACAGGTAGCTGGGAAAATTTCCTTGGAAATTTCCACAGATTTTCTCAAACATGAAAATTTTAGGTGGATAGCTGCAAAAACTGCCCTTGGGGCATCAAGGAAGGCACGTACTGCCAGGACGAGGATGGAGGCGTTTTGGATCCATACACTGCAGTAAGTGGAGCCCAATCATGCTGCTGTTGTGCTGCCATTGTGCTGCTATTCTCCTCCCTAATTTCAGGGCGTTGTCGACACTGGTTACCGTACCGCCACTATCGTACTCGGAATCATCACAGGAATCCTAGCTCTACTTCTGATTGTCGCGTTGCTTGCAGTTTGCTTACTGTAAGAGAGATTTCCTCCTTTTTTTTCTTTTTTTTTTCCTCCATGGGAGATGAATGGAATTTCAGGCGGCGCCGACAACAACCAAGAGAGAAAGAGATGACCAGCTTTGACAGAAACGGTGGAGTCGCGGCAACTCGTCCACTTTTGTCAGCGACCTATCGCGCCGACCAACCGACGCCGTTGCCGCGTTCCCAGCCACCTAGTCTGGATGCGAGGCCTATAAGTAAGTGCTGTTTGGGTCAACTGACGGGTGAAGGGGCAGTTCAACCTCAAGGCCACGCCCATTTGGATGAGTTGTCCGGGAAAAACTCGTGAATTTGTGTAGGATTTTTCTTGTTTTAGATTCCTGTACGTTAGCGAACGTGGACAACTCGTCCAAGGAGAAAAGTCAGAATTCTTGCGTGTGGAGCTTTATACCTGAAAGGGGTATTGCGTCTGAGCTCTGCGATTGGTCAGTCCACCCAACTAGCCAATCACAGGGCCCGTCTGCTCCTCCCAGTCCAGGTATAACGCCTTACACCCAAATTCTTCGGTAGTTTTCACAGTTTTTGGCTTAATTCTGCAATTTTGCGTGGGATAGTGTGACACTACAGAATTTTGAGAATTTTTCAGAATTTTCTGGGGGGGGGGTTGGACTGTTTCCATTTAGAACTTACAAAACTAGTGATCTCCTCCATCATCCTCCTGCTCTCTATGGAAAAAGTCGTAATTTTCCCGATCCTGAAGTGATTCTCGGCTTAATGCGTGGTGAAATGTGACCCACTAAAGGGCTGGACAACTCGTCCACGCGCCAAATCGAGCATCGCCTCCGTTTCTGCCTCCTAGAGCTCCTCTTTACGAAATTTCTCTCCCTCCTCCCCCCTTTCTCCTCCTCCTTCCTTTATTTTTCTCCTTTTCGATGGCTGTCTCTCAACGCTTCTTTCTCTGATAACCTCTGTAAGCTCTTATTTAGGCACATTTCCGTGGTCCAAATCCACAACTGTCTAATGGTGAGCAGGTTTTCCAGTAATAGTGATTGTGTCGTGTGTGATTTTGGGAAAAATCCATGCTAATCGATAACAAGTTCAATAACTGCATCTGAGTGATTGTTCACGTAAACACGAAATTTGGACAGGGCACTTTAACCATGTTTGAATTAACCTGCCTAGAGATTATGGGAATATCTACTTTGCGAACAGTTTAGTTTTAATCGCGTTATTTATACAGTGTCGGTCAAACATTTCTTCACCACAGGAAACGACCACCGGGCCTGCCGCGCCGCGCCATATACGCGGCGCGGCGGACCAGCCGGTTGGTTGTGGTTGATGGGCGTTGCCGGTACTGATGTATTGCTTACGTTCTACACCATTTTCGGGATGAAGACAAAAACAAAGAAAAACGAGTGAAAACATGAGCGTCAGTGAAACGTCAATATCGGCTATGCACGACAATCAGAGCTCCAAGCAGGTCAGCCGCGTCGCGTAAGTGGTGCGGCGCGGCAAACTCGTTGAATGGGTTTCTGTGATGCAAAATGATCGACCCGCCCATTTTATCGCAAAAAATTCTTGTTCAAGCCCTAATTGTCTTGATTTTCTGCAAAAAGGATGCAGCCTGATTCTACATGCTCTGGGTCGTTATAAAAATTTTTCGTGGATATGTAATTTTTTACGCCGGTTTCCTCCAGATAATAATTTGTGCTGCGCTAATATCGACATTATGGGAGAAGAAACAGGTGTGGGTCATCATGAGGCGAAAAGAGGCGAGAAATACCACTGTGATTGGGCTACTTAGAGAAAGGACCAATCACAGGAGGATGCCCCGCCCCTTTTTGCCTCTTCATGACCAATACCTCCTGGGGCCATAAATATCCGCAATTCAATGTAATCTCACTATAAAAACTAATCAACAGCTTAATCGCCAGCAATTACGGTAATCACTGCTCACCACCTTTGAAATAACCACTTTTTAACAGTGCGGTACCAACGTTGAGGGCAACTACAGTAGGCTACAGTAATATTTCCAGAATCGTCGATGCGTAAAGCGATGTTGCCGCCGAACACGCTCAACGACACGCGTGACACGAGCTTCAACAGTGAACTGGCAGCACCTGGCATCAGGCCAAGTCGCAGTGAGGTCGTCTAACTCAGCTCAGCTCAAACAACTCGTCCAACGCCACGTAACGAGCTCTCTTTGTCGGGTAATTAAGTGTGCTGTGACGTCATCTCTTCGATGAGATGATACGGTAGCAAGGAATGTTTCTTCTGTGATCTTGATCTGTAATCGATATAGTGGTCTAGTCGTTCTACGCTGTTTCTTTTCTTCTCTGTATTTTGCATTTTCTCTCGCTTCACTATTTATACGCTCATAGGAAGGATCAGCCAATTACTGTAACTGCCGCCTAACATATTCTCATGAAAATTCGAAGGAGACCCTTATAGAGTTCAAAAACCAAAAATAATTGGGCGAGAACTGGTCCCCGAGGGAATAATAACATTTCAACGACCTTGTGATCTACTTACCAACATGGTGGACAGACTAGATGACGCTGAAAAAATTTTCGTTGAGATTATTATGGGAAAAGACTCGTTCTTTCCAAGGAATCCCCTTGGGGACCATTTCTCGCCCATATGGGTAATCTATCCCACAGCAAACCTCCACAAAAAAGCCAAAAATTTGTCCAAACCATAAATAACAGCTTTACTGCCCTGTTTGGACAAGTTAGTCTGGCAAAGTGGGCGTGGCTAGGACCGCCCACTACAGGTTATTTCCATAGAATCGTACACAAAAAGTTTTCGCATAATTTTGTTTTTTGTGCCAATTTTGAATTTTTCTTGGGAAACCATCGGAATCTTGCCAGGGGCTGATGGGATAGATTACCAATTTACCTTGTTCAAGCATTCGAATTTTCGAATTATCGATTTCTGACATGAAATGACATTGACATGTTTCTTACACGTTTAGGCAGCATTTGTTGCACTATATTTATTTTTGCTATTTTTATTGTACTTTTTGTCCTTTCCCAAGAAAATCCAAGTTGCACTGTGTTAGCTTTGATCTATGCCTTTTTTTCACTTTTTCATATTGTAGCAGCTCATTTTTTTCATTTGTTTTTTTTTCTATTTTATTTCGAAAGTTTTGCATTTTTGTGCAATTGCACCATTCTCCGATCAGTTACAGTACCAAAAAAATTAGGAAGAGATTATGAGAGGTAAACCAGCCGTTTTCGTTGTTCTATGTGAGACCCTGATTCAGGGTTTTTAAAATTCTTCGCCTACTTACTCGCAAAAATAACTAGGCAGTAAGTTACCAGTAATAATATGTCATATCATGCTAAGTGTCACTTGTCATTTGTCATCTACTTTATCACTTTACGGTACTTGTCACTTTTTTTGTATTACATATTGTGCAATTTTTCTCCATCCACTGCTTGTCTGTACAGAATAAAACCTATCCAAATTATTCATTTTGAGAGCATTTGAGCATTATCGATCGATATCGATCGCATCACTTCACAGTAGCTCTATCTAGACAAGGCACTGAACAGGAATAGCGTGAAGGCACCTGTAATTCTATGGCAATGGCGTTGAAAATATGTACATTATTACAATAAAGCTAAAGCAAATTTAAAAAAAATCAGAATGAGCGCATTTGCTAGAAGGGTTAAGGCCCAAGGAGGGTAAGGTTAGAAGTCTGAAAGCATAATTTGAACGAAAACGCCGAAAAACAACAATAACGGGATGACAAATGGTACTAGTCGGATTTTCTTCGGTGACGAGTTACAGTAATGGCGTTCGTTGCAGCAGCACAGCGTGCCGGTCATACCGGCGAAGTCTGTGTTCATGCACGTGTTGCGTAGAGCCTTAATTGCACCAACCATACATTATTGGAAAATTTAGTACTGTAAATATGTGAACACTGATAGGGTAAAGCTAAAAAATTAAATATTATCGAATTAAGCGAATATTTCCTGTTTCAGAGGAGATTTAGAAGAATGTAGAAAGGTGGGAGTTGTTGAACGTCCGTCCTTGGTACATATGGTACTCAATGTGAAGCAAGTGCATAGGACGAGAGGTGGTTCGATATTCAAATAGTCGAGGATATTCGATCATTCAGAATTCCTAATGCTCGGAAAATGGAGCACTTAAGGCAGCCGGAAGATTGGAGAATCACGGCAATCAAAAATCCAAGGATTGGAGCTGCCGTATTATTTTGCTCTGCATGTATGTATTTATCTCTTGACTTCAAAAAATGAAGGACATGTGAAAAATACGTGAGAGAAATAATGAGGCCCTCATGAAGACGACTGGACGAGCACCGCAGGGCACTAACGAACCATTCCTCTTACACGTCAGAAAGCTTTTCGAGGCATCGCTCTCGGAAGTGCACGTACGAGCTCCCTCCGATGCTGGAAGTTAAGGTCCTCCACAGTCATTTCGTGAACATTTTATAAAGGAAAGTAATGGAGGCGTTCGAAATAAGGAGAATCAGTCCAGAGACTAAAAACAGAGAGGAGAGTGTTGCATTAAAGGCAGTGTATCAGCTCGTCACAACCCCATATCATCTGAACATATTTAGGCTGCTGAGCACATAAATGTACTTTAAACTCCAGAAAGACGTCGAAACCCCCGAAAAATACGGGATTCTTTGGGAGGTTTCATTCCGCAATGGAAGCTTACTGAGGGTACGGCATTGTTTTCCAACATGAAACACTTGTTCAACACTTGTTCTATCTATAATAGCTGCTGCTGAGAAGTTCATTCCGATAAACATTCTCAATTTCTCGCCGCTTCCTCCTGTTTGCGGTCAGGGAAACTCGTCCGTGTCAAGATTACATTTTGCCTCAAAAGTAGGGGTTTTTGACCGTTTTTTCGGATTTCAAATACATCATTGGAACCAGCGCGTCGAGAGGAATTGGATTCCGTTGACATCTCGATACCCAAAACGACCTGACACACTGCCTTTAAGACTGATCTATGATTATAAGTGCCTTTGATTATAAGCGTTTCTCCAATCTCTTTTGCCGTCACGTGGAAGTCCCATTCTGTGACCAACATCACAGGATTGAGGTCCCTGTTTCCCTGACATGTTGTGTTCCGTAAAACACCACATGTTGTGTTCCGTAAAACACCAACCTAAGTTATCGATATATGTATGGGTCAGCAATTGCCATAGAACAAACGAAGTAAGAAGACTTGTTGACCACCTACATACCTCTAGCTATTCCTCATTGCACCTATTTCTAAGCTTGTGATAACATAGCAAGTGATTGCTAATATTAAGGTTTGAAGAAGGCATGAAATGCCGAATGCTTGCGAATAACGACATCGAAGAGCTTTTCACTAAACAACTGAATCAACAAAATGGAGGTTGGCAAAGCTCCAGGTCCAGATGGCATCCCAGTGGAAGCATAAGGGACCAAGCGGCTAACTAGGCTTGCAGCGGCTGATTATGTTTTTCGGTAACATCGCAAGTTTCGTAAAAATCCCAGAAGCGTGGAAAGACAGCATCATACTGCCGATCATCAGAAGGAAAGGGAATGTGATGGACTGTACAAACTACGGAGGGATCAAGCTGATCGTACATACGACAAAGATCTACGAATGCCTTCTGGATAGGCGACTGAGAGTGATGGTAGAAATTGCATAAGATCAATTAAGTGCTTCAAAATTAGAGTCGAAATGATTGGAATGGACATAGAAGAACACGAGATCCATGAACACCCCCACTGTTCATGAAATAGAGCACTTGATACAGAAATTTTTTTGAGTGCGATTAAATTTTAAGCATTTTTTTAAGAGAATATAGGCAACCAGCAAATTCTAATATAACATAGCAATTCTAATATAGCAAAAAAACGTTACAAGGTGTCTCCTTAAACAAGATTCCATACTTTTCTGCAAATTTCAATTTTTATCCAATTTTTCACTGTGTAGCATGCATCTTTGAGTGGAATAACATTTTAAAAAATATCGTGGACTATAAAAATGACTCTAAAAATTGAAATTATTTCGTCAAAAACTCACATTGCACACTAAGTTCGAACACCCCATCTTGACAATCTCATTGACGCTGGTGTGTTCTCGGAACGTATAGCAATACGAGTCACCCATTCCAAAAATCACATTGCACTCCTCTAAAAGAGGTATTATGGATGTCCTGTAAATGAAATGTGGAAAAGAAACTGCCATAGTTCCACATAAACTTTTTATTAAATTAAATATCATAGTTTTGCAATATAATTCATATTTATTGAATCACTCGAATCATTTCTTTCATTCAAGACAGTATAGGAAAAAAAACTAAAAACTTCTGAGGTTCTGAATGGAATACTGCCTGATTTTCTTATGATCTCTCAAACTTCATTGGAAATGAAAGATCAAAGATCAAAGGTCACTGTTTTCCATACCTGAATCCTGGTACTCATCTTGTCCAACAACATACTTTAGGCCAGAATAACAGCGAATTCCTTGGGCGGCACGGATCAACAGTGGAAGGAGGCATGGTAAGAGCAAATACTGCATTGAACCTGGGAAATTTCTATGGTAAACGAACTACATATGGATGGAAATATATCCAGAATAGCTTAAATTACGTGCAAAACTCACAGTTGAGATATCAAGTCATACAACCAAGACTTCGATTGACTGCCGTAGTTTCACGAAAATTTTCCAGAAAATTCAGAAAACCCTGAATTTCACAAAAATTTCTTGGATAATCGTAGAAAAAAATCAAAAACATTGACAAAATGAGGGAAGCATTGAAACGCTGGTGACCTCGCACCCATAACAAGCACGTGGCATGTTTAACCCTCAGTGGAAAATGACAAACAACATTGATTACCTCTTTTGTGCACCGCCAGTCGTTGTTAAACCGCTTACGTTGAAAATCGGGCAAAATATACAGTAAGTAGCTATTGCGAGTTATTATGGGTCCTGAAAAGAAAAAAATCTTCTAAAAGGTGGTTTAAATATGTGGTTCTAGTGATCTGAGGAATGGAAAGGAAGAATAACACTGGCACCAGTGACTGTTTGTGAAATTTCTTAGCATCTGTGTGTTTTCCCCGAAAATCTAATGGATTTTTTACATGAAGAAAACTGAAAACGCCATTAGATGTCTGGAGAAAATCAAAAAAATCCGCTATTTACTATTGCTAGGGAAGAAAAACAAAGGCTGAAATTTCGGCTCAATAAATGACGAAAATGGCTCATGGCAATTGCCGGGAAAAGAACCAGTTCTCGCTAATATTATTTATTTATTTATTTATTTATTTATTTATTTATTTATTTATTTATTTATTCAGTACATCGAAAATGGTGCGCCGCAAAATTGATGTCATAATCACCTGAAGTATTAGTATTTTCCATGAACAAATACGTTACCACTAATACTTTTTCTATTTATCTGAGAAAACGTGGAGTATTTCTCGGAAGAAATGTGGCCTTTTCATGTTTTTACCCAACACCTTCAGCCAATATTTCATCTAGGAAATAATGATGGAGAAGCTGTGGAACAGGGAAGTCGACAAAGCCAGGAAACCCGCAAAGCAACATTGTTCATGTCTCATTTCGTATAAGGCGACCGCTTTTTTGCAGGTCCTCATTGATGGCAGCAGACGGACGAGTTCTACAAACTCATCATCGAAGAACAAAAACGTCAACGACCAGGGCAAAACTCAGTGTGATTTGACAGGAAATAGCTGAGACAATGGCTTCAGGTTTAGCCTAAAAGGCACAGATTGAGGCTTAATCTGCTCTCTCTCCAATCTTTTTCTCTCCTACTGCTGAAATGTACCTTACACATACTTGTTTAAGATAGTAAACAAACCACAGGACCAGAAGGAATAAGGAGAAGAGAGGACGGGAGAAGACCCACAAGGATGAGGAAGGGACCAGATATGCGGGAGATTAGTTATTTTCAGAAGATTTTCATGTTGTTGTCTTTTGTTTTTCGTTTTTTATGTTTCAATGGCCTTCCCTCACTGCTGAAGAAATCCGGGAAGGCAATATTCTTATCTGTTTTTCGTACAGTGGAAGGAACTAAACGGAAAATAGGTATTTTGGTGTTTTAGTTATTTTCCTTATTAAGGCTCAATGTACCACAGGATGATCAGTCCTTAGTGGTTATAAATTAGCCAGGTAGCTGACAGTTAAACTCTCAAATTAATTCAACTGGTTTTCAAGGTTTCTAACCAATTTGAAAAGGTGAATTAATGGATATGGTGACGTAGTAGTACAAACAAACAAACAAACAAACATTTCAAAAGTCAGATACGTAGCTGTCATTGTTTTCTGATACCCTTCTCTTTTTGAGGTGCTCCATAAAAAAAGAAATGTCTTCAAATCTAAGGAAAAACTCGGAGTGTGATGCGCAAATATCACAAGCACGGGTAGGATTTCATCCAGGATAACCACCAGGAAACACCGTACGAATCATTAACTGCACAGAAATTTGGTAGCTGAACTCTATCTATTTCGCCGTGGAAAGTGCGTTTAGTAAACTAAGCTCTAACTTTGCATAGGTAGAAATTTCTGGAAAAAGCATTCAAGGTTTGTCCAGAGACGATTACAAGGAAAGGAACATTTCCTGGACGCAAATGGCAACACGCCCCATTCCCCGCGCGACTGGTAAGCAATCAGAAACAAAGCGTCACATGGGGTGAGTCACGAAATTTCGACCACTTCAACAGGAATTGATCGAGAGAAACGAGAAACACTCTCGGGAAACGTGTTGACAGCTAGGAGAGGTTCACTCCCGACCAACGCTGGTAAGGATGAACCGGAACGACTGGGCAGAGCGAAAAAAACTGCATTGACGAGGGTTGAAGCGGTGGGTTTGATAAGTATTCTTAAGAGGTAAAATATTTCCGGAAACTGGAGGATTTTCAGGAGTTATGGAATCCACGGCAATTTTCCAGCGGAAGAAAAATGGAGAGACAAGAATTTTTCCTTCTTCAATGACATTCAGCTCCTGAAAAAAGCTCGGAATGAAATCCAAAAGCCTGGAAATTTCCGGAAGAAGTAAAAATTCCGTCTCCACAATGACAGCCATCGATGACAGCAAGCAACAGAAACGAGTCAGGAGACATTGTGGGAGCGGCGCCAGCGCTTGCACAACCAGTGAAGAACAGGTCGTTGACCAGTCACATCAATCTGGTCACTGAAGCTAATCACTAGAGCGCGGTTAGCCACGACGCGGAAGCACCACGACCGCTATGTCGTTATGGTATGTGATTCCTGAGTGGAATCACAGCCACGAGAGGGTATATAAATGGGGGATAAATTACCAATTTGCGCTCTCAAATCCCTGCAATTTGCTTGGAAACTAACCCAGGTCTCTAACCCTTACCGTTTCCAATATCCATCTTCACTTTTTATCCAGCACATTGCATACGTTAATGACGTATTTTTGCTTCCATTTCCTTCACGGATCGCTGCTTGTAACCCGACATCTTGTGTCCGTGTAGCACACTTTTGTGGTGTATCAGTGGGTCTCGATGGCGCTAGCCTTCCGCGACCTTAAAAAGCACGCGACGCGACCGCGCTGCTCACGATGGAATCGTCCCCGCAGAGGCGAATATGGGTTTTCTTGATAGTTTTTCATCATATTTGATATTAACCAAAAAGAAAACTAAATGACAATCAGGAAAACCCCATAGTTTGATGTCTTGGAGAGGATTTCTGCTCGAGCAGCGCGGTCACGTAGCGTGCTTTTCGAGGCCGCGGAAAGGCCATAACCATCGACGCCCACTGTGATTACATTAATTAATTAATTGTCATTGCACAAATCTACCAGATCAGAAGCAATGAACTAGCAACACGCGACGCATACACATGCAGCGCGGCACCGTCCCTGCTATGATTTATTTACTGATTTATTTATCTACTTATTTAGACATTCATTTGCCTGCTTATTCGCTCTCTAATTATCCGCCGCAATCGAGAATCACTCTATCCAATGTTGGCGCGACGCGTGAAGGATGCGTCGCGTGCTAGCGGCCCACTTCGCCTGACCCGACTCCACTGCTCACATAATTTAATTTCTTTTTGGTTTTTTTTCCTTGGTGGTTCATGAAAACGTTATTTATTCTAACTCCTTTTTTTTTACTATAGATGAGAATACCACCTTGATCGAGTCTGGAGCGAATGAAACTATTTTCCCGTTTAATCCCTTTATCTTACGGGGAACATTTCTCGGCTGTGACTAAAAGTCACAAAATTTCAGAGGAAAGAGGGGAAATTTTCGAGAGCTTATTGGGAACAAAAAATAAATAGGAAGGTGATAGCACTAATCAGGCCATCTCACGGAATAAAAGAAATTTCAAAAAAAACTTTCAAAAAATGGAAGGAGAGTATGGGTAGAACAATAGATGCACCAAAGAAATTGTATATTTATGGTACCAAAATATAACAACTGCTTCCTAGCGGCCAAGAATTTCCAAGGATGAAATGGAAAGAACAAGTTAAGAAAAGATAATCCAACAGCGGTGTAGCTGAGAAAACAAAATTCAGGAAAAAAGAAATGAAAAAAAGAAATGAAAAAAAAACGAAAAACACAGCCTAGGATATTAGTTAAGAGCCACAGGAGTAACAAAATGCGAATCAATGCAGCTCATGCGTTGTACTGCTTTTCAATCGTGTTTATCCAACACTTCATTGACAAGCGCACCTTTCTCCTGTGGACATATTACAGGATTTCAGGATTTCCGCCTCTGAATAGCCAAAATGGCAGGAACAGATTGTTGTGAACGCTTTCACAATGACGAGAGAAGCCTCCCAAGCAGTGTACCTTCGTCATAGCTCAGGTGTGCCAGACGCATCTGATAGATCGAACAGCTGTTCCATGCCATTCAAAATAGGCTATTTGATGTGGTAATGGGACGTTAAGCAAACTTCTCAGGTCGGCACCTTTTCCAAAGCTCTGAACCGGATAAGCAGAATTTGAAGGAAAAAATATAATGGCTTTTGAAATGGCTTTTCGACGTTTATTGGTAAGCGAATTCAATTTCTGGAATGCCTTGGATATCTTTGGGCTCTTAGCCATGATAAACCTTTAAATAATTTCAAAAAAAAACCAGTAGAATTTGAAATGGATATGTTAAGGACAGTAAGCAAGAACGATTTGTGGAAAAGCTCGTTCTATGAGAAGAAAGAAAAAACTCGAAGAGCTGAACGAATAGGGTCCAAGGCCCTCCTAAACGGGGGGAGGGTACCTGAACAGTTAGATATTCGAATGATCCAGATCTTATGCTTACAGATCGTGATGAACACATATAAACAAACAAACAAAATGTCCAGGGAACCAAAATCGTTGTAGAAATATGTATGAAAATCACAGAAAACTACGAGATGATCGCAAGAAACTGCTCATAGGAGACCTTTTTTACACAGAGTTCGGTAAGAATTTTGACAGCCAGAAAAAAAAACTTCACATGATTTAATACTATACTCATACAATATTCATACATTATTATTCTATTCATACTACATTCATACTTATTCAGACGGAAAAGTACTGAGCAATACACAATGTACTTCAAACGTTCGTAGACAAGGGCCGGGACTGCGACGCGGGCACTCTGGTTGTCTGCTGCACCGAGGCGGCAGACACGGAGGAAAACCGCATCGCGGTCCCGGCCCTTGCCTACGACCATTTCGAGTTCACTGTATCTCACTTCATTGTAAAGGTGCACCTGAAAAGAAATGAGAGTTCTACGCTCGGATGCATCCATGAGATTACCCACGATAGAAGCGTTGACGCCTTTGTTAAGGACAGGTAAATTTGTGTGCCGTTAATACGTTTACCCTGGGTAATCTCAATTATGCAAGCAGCTCCTGGATAGAACCGTCACGTCACAAGGACCAGGACAGCACCGTGCCCATCGAAGACTCTCCCAAGGCCTCAATTCGAGTACCCAACAGAACACAATGGACAACTGACAGTACCAGCAGCGGGATTTTACTGCCCCTAGGGGGGGGGGGTGTTGGCGAGAAACGAAATGTCCTTATGAATCAGTGGATGCCACGTGAAGTGCTAAAAATAGGCGCCCGTTAGTTTACAGCGAAATTCCACCGAAGGCGAAAAAAGAGAGCTGGGACTAATTTTTATGACAAGTTTAAAGCAAGTGCATACGAGCTGGGCCCTCTCATTTACACGAGTACGCGTACGTATTACCCTGAACTAAGCAAATTGTGGCTCGGATCCGTGATCGAGTTATTAAAATTCATTTGAAAATTCAAGAACGTGCTTCTGTGAGAAGAGATGCAGGGAGGAGATCGGACGAAAAGAAGTTCGGGCAATTAGTTTAATGCTATCAAAAATTCTTTCTGGGCGGGGTACTAATAACAAGATTACTCTCAAGATTAGTACTAGAATTACTGGTGAAATTTAAAGTGGAAAGAATATTGAGCTCGGAAAGTATTAAATATAATTGCAGTGAAATTTCACAGCACAACCCCCTCACTCCGGAAGTGGTCCCGGTTCGAAAGCCTCGATACTTTTTTACCCTCAGATGTCCATCGGTAAGTAGCTCATGTATGGGTAAAGCACATATTTATAGCCCTTCTTGAAAAGATAGACTCACTCGTAACTGCAGAATCGCGGCGGGACCCGAAGGAGATATGCGGTGAGAGCGTGCTCCAAGTGAGAAGGTCGAGTAGGTCCCGCCACGACGCGAAGAAACCGCGCACAGAATTCATCTATCTTTACGAGTGGGACAATAGATGGGTAAATCTGATTTTATAGCCAGGGATTTCGCCATGGAATTAATTTCTCGCCATAGAATTAATTTCTCAATACAAAATTCGCACTTGACGGGTTACCCTTGCTCGTAACAGAAATGTCCAGCGCTCCTGAGCAAATAAACATTGCCTAGTGGGTAATTTCTCTGGGATTGGGTGGGTTTCAATCAAAGAGATCTTTGCTATGAAATGAGAACTCCGTAAAAGAGAAGAAAAAACAAAAAGTTCGTCGGGCTAAATGGCTGGGAAAACATGGGCCAGATGGAAAAAAATTACCCAGAAATAATTGTTCTTCTGGAACATCGAAATGATTTAGTCCAATTATCATAGCGCTTTTTAGCTTTTAATCCATAATTGACCAAGAAATAATGAATAGCAATTAAATGAAAGATGATTCAGGGCCTAAATGCATCACTGAAATTACCCCAGGTAAACGTGTTGAAGTTCGCGCCAACGGTGAGTAATTTTCTGTGGTGTTAACGCCTTTACCCTGGGTAATCTCGATGATGCATGCGGCTGCTGGGTCAAAAATCCCACAGCTAGCTGGCCAAAGGGCGTTAGCTACTAATCAACAATAAGCGAAGTCAATTTGATAGCGATTGAACGAGCGGCGGGTGAACCGCCGCTGAGACAATGCAAAGGTACAACGGCCAGCGGCGCCGGCACAAGGTCAAAAGTGATTCCATGCATTACACAGCCCATATGAAACCCAACAGTCAACAATCTGGCCTCACTGTAGTGAATTTTGGCCCATTTTTGATGCACTGGGCTTTTTGGGGGCGTAGACAGGGGAAAAATTTACCTATGTTTCCTGGAAGACAAGGCGGTGCTGAAGGACATTCGCTGATATCCATGGATCTTCATAAATTATTTTGCTCTATGCGCTTGAAGCGCTCAAACATAAACTGCCTTCGTAGCTTCAGATCTTCCCGCAGGATTCATTTATTTAGTTATGAGCTTATTTATTTATTTATTTATTTATTTATTTATTTATTTATTTATTTATTTACTTGTTATATTATTTAATTACTCATTGGTACACCAACAAGATGCCCAAAACAGCGCAGTGAACACATGTGAGCGGGTCTGTATCATCGTGAAGGAAGAAGGGGCGTAATCAGGCGACTCTGATTGGTCCATTCAGGCAACCCGTCACGCCCACCTGCTCACTCATACGGCGCTAAGCACAAATAGACCATGTACTATGGGATTGACGCCGTTCCAGTTCAAACAGATGGGCGTGACGGGCGGCTCGAGTGTGCCAATCAGAATGTCCTGGCCACGCCCCTTTTTCCCTCACTATGATACACAACCCCAATATTTTGGACTACGGTAACCTCTTCGGGTCGCAGCCGCACAATTTCTTTTTCTCTCTATTCTCTCTCCGACTACTGTCGCCGGCGGAACGTTCTATAATCACTAGACGAGTAAACACACGCCGGTTGTCTTACTGTAACAACTCGTCACGTCTTCGTAACGACTCTTGATGTATGTAGGGTAAACAGCTGCACAATTACAGTGGCGTCGATGGCGGCGGCCTTTCCGCGGCCTCGAAAAGCACGCGGCGCGACCGTGCCGCTCACGATGGAACTGTCTCCACGGTGGCGAACCTGGGTTTCCATGATAGTTTTTCAATCTGATGTTAACTAATAAGAAAACTGACCAGCGATCAAGGAAACCCCATAGTCCTCTGTCCCGGAGAGGATTCCTGCTCGAGCGGCTCGGTCGCGTCGCGTGCTTTTTGAGGCCGTGGAAAGGCCACCGCCATCGACGCCCACTATAGCTCATTCTCAACTATTTCATGAATCACCATAAAAAAAACTATAACTTATTTATTAATCTGATCTACAACCTCACAAGAATCACAAAGGAATCACGAAAATCTAACAAAACCTAAGAAACATCATTTCAAATTCGCTATATAAGCATGGAATTTCCTTAGAAGTGCTCCCATCTCAGCGTAATCTGCTATTTTGACGGCTTCATCCAGCTCTGCCCATTTCCAGTTTTGGTGCTCGTGTGACAGTTTGACGTCATCCGGATTCTTCAGCTGTGCCAGCCAGTATTTCACCGTCTTGGGTTTTCCTTTCACCTAGAACTAAAAATGTGACTCTTGTAGCATTAAAATTCTAGGTGTGGGGCCGATCATCAGATTTTGGTGCTTTTTATTTCAGCTTTTTCTAGAAATAAATTGAAATGTAATTGGATTGTTTGAATCTGTGGCTCTGAACATAATGAATGGCTTCCTCAAATGGCTGAACGAGGCCGCAATCAACTACCATAGGCAGACCGCCCGCACACGCGCCGCAAGCTAGGCCAACTTCTACACCTTTCTGCCGACAAATTTTGTGGATTGTAGTAAGAAGAGTCGTAGTTTTACAGGCTTATCAAAGCTAAAGCTACGGTAATATTATGGCAATGTTTAGCTCCCTACATACAGTGGGCGTCGATGGCGATGACCCGTCTGCGGCCTCGAAAAGCACGCGGCGCGACCGCACCGCTCACGCTAAAATCGTCGCCGCAGTGGCGTATTTGGGTTTTTTTTATAGTTGTTCATCACATTTGATGGTAATTAATAAGAAAACTAACTGACTATCAAGAAAACCCCATAATTTGATGTCGCGGAAAGGATTCTCGCTTGAGCGGCGCGGTCGCACCGCGTTCTTTTAGAGGCCACAGACGGGTCACCGCTATTGACGCCCACTGTAAGTAATGTTTTTTTTTTTCAATAAAGAGTTTTATTTTCTAGTAACGCAAAACGAAAACATACCTCATAACATAATGTCTCATGGCAATCCTCATAGATTTTCAACTGCTCCTGCAGTAGCCCTGCCTCTTCCTTGGTCTCCCGAAGCGCTGCCACCCACTCGTCCTCACCGGGGTCAACATGTCCTAGTAAGATTAGCTTAATCCTAAAACTTTAGCAAAAGAATCCATGGAAGAAATACCTTTAGGCGGAGTCCAATGATAAGGCGGATAGCTAGCCTGAAGCAGTAGAAACTCTACTCGATTCAACAATAGACGAAATACTACCAGACCAGCTGCACGAACTACCTCGGACATTAACGTAATGAGATCTGGAATATGTATGGCAATGGAAGGGTTTGTCCACATTAAAATACCAAGTGCAAGATCAAGTGCTCTAGAACACGAAAAATAGGTTCTGAGCGAGATACCACAGAGATATGGAGGTGTAGATCGAGATAAGGGCTTTCTTCTACCTCTTCACCCGCCCACTTACAATTTTTCATCGCGTATATAGGATTTCATGGCTAAGGGGTGGCCTAATTAATAATACGGTGAGCTTCGCATCCTTAGAATCTATAGATTTTGGCCATTTTCGTTACAGAACTGAGCTTGTACTGCAGTGGGAACTGCAGCTGCCCAAAAACACCAAAAAGGCCGCCACCAATGTGGTTCGCCTCTATGGAAATCATGGCAAATGGTAGCATGGAGGTCAAAGGCTTTAAAGTATAAAAAAATCGGAAAAAACCATGTCGATTTAGTAAGATTTTCTTCCTGGCCGGATTACCGCCCCAAAACAACGTGGCACACAGATTCTCTTTTTCCTGTCACATTTATCCAGGTGGATTTATCCAGAAGTGCACTACACTTGGGCAGCTAATTTTTCAAACTCTCTGGTCCAGAATAAACTAACTTTCCATCAAATTCTGGGTTCTGGACAAGGCCCAATATTTCCCTGTCGTATTTATCCAGGTGGATTTATCCAGAAGTACATTACATTTGAGTAGCTTTTTTTCAACTCTCTGGTCCAGATTGAACTAACTTTTCAACAAATTCGACGTTTAAAGTCATGGAGGATAGAAAATTCTCCTTGAACCGGAAGCATAGCTGGTTGAAAGTAAACACTGTCAGCCCGAAAAAATCAACACCGCATCGAGTTTCGGCATGTGCACGTACAACTGCCACAATCAAAGTTTTATACTCTCAAAGTATAAAAACAACAAAATCTGGCAACATTCGCCACAATGAGGTATTCAGCTGTCGATAAGCCACAGAATACGAAAGGGCGAGCAACACGAAGCTATCACAACGTAAACATGCTAGACAACACGTAAAAATAAGCTAAACAGGCTAAGCAACATGCGAAAATAAACAAATGCTAACAACTAAGAAACAACAGGACAAAGTGTAGATTTAAATCACTAACCGTATGGAAATTAAACCCTAAGGCTAACAAACTCTGGGAAAACTAAAGAAATCTAGCGAAATACTAATGCTGAGATTCTCGTGAAAAGACTAGACTCACAAAATGCAAAGGCTTCAAAGATCGAGCGACCCAATTATTTCAGCAAAAACAGCGAATGATCAGGTCCTAAAGAAATATGCTTCACATCATATGGGAAGAACACCTGGAACGGGAAATATTGGTCTTTTCCATGATCCAGGCCCAGCAACCCATATCTGGAAATAGCTGCGTAAAGCATGAGAGAAAGCCATTGAAACAGCATTGTCTAAACCAGTAAAGGTTCTTTAACTAACCTGTTTTGACCCCAAACGAACAGTCGTCCAGAATGATTAATCGCACCAAAGGAGGTGTTGCCCGCATACACTTTACAGACCTTGAAACAGAAATATCAAGTAATTACCTTGAAAACGAACACAATCTCACCTTCTTGTTCTCAAACAGTGGCTGATCCATCAGCGTTGGTCGATCCAGCTTCTGCGTGGAGGGACCGAGTCCAAGCAGTCCTACTCCCCAAACATAGACCTGAGAACCCCATCGTTTATGAATATGTAATTTAATTCAAGAAAAAGAACAAAAACAATGTAACGAAAAAAAGTCATGCGGAGAAGGAAGTAGATGACATAAGGAAACCATCACAAACCTCCCCACTCTCGGTATTAACTATGCAGGAGCTCGCGGTCGTTCCCGCAGAGACTATTTTTCCAGCCGGGAACGGTACAGCTCGAGATAGGGTCAACTGAATTCATTGGAAAACATTACCACACATATTTACCACTTGTTAACACAAGCTGGGCACCTTACCTGGATTGTGTCGTTCCCTATGCCAGCTTGTCCATACTCACATTGTCCCCAGATGAAAATTTCCCCTTTTGCTGACAGAGCCACAAGAGTATCGGAGCTGCCTGAGATCGAGACGATCTTCTCGTCGGCTGCATCGCCTGGAAGTAGAGGTGACACTGAGATAACTACGGCTAATGGATGCTTAATCTGCAGAGACTGCAGGAAAGAAAAGTCGTTGCTGGGTAACGGTTCAGTGCCTTCTTTCTTAAAAGCAGCAGTATGGCCTCATAATTCGAGTTTGGGAGGTTTCCCATTATGAAAGAAATTCAATCAAGAGCGGCAAATGAGAATTCATAGACGTTTTAACAAAGAAAAGACGAAACAAGCGATTTTTAGCGACATTTCAGCGGTCGATGCTACTAAGTAAATAGTAGATAAACAGACAAATAAATAAATCAATGAACAAGTGAATAAACAAATAAATAAATAAACGTCGACATCTAGTCTTGGGTTTACTACTGCCGCGCGTGTATCATCGTGAGGGAAAGAGGGGCGTGTTCAGGCGACTCTGATTGGCGCATTCGGGCCGCCCGTCACGCCTATCTTTGAACTGGCGTCAATCCCATAGTAGATGGTGTATTTGTGCGTAGCGCCGTAGGAGTTCAAACAATGGGCGTGACGGGCGGCCCAAATGCGCCAATCAGAGTCGCCTGGTTATGCCCCTTCTTGCCTCACGATGATACACATGCGCCACTGCCATACTAAAGCTCACTTGTCCTAACCAGCCTTTTCCAGAGAAGCGACCAGGCGTTATCGAGCACATATGGACACCCACCCAATATCTTCGTAGGCTTCCACTGTATCCCAAACTTTCCATTTGCACACTGTCCATCCTCATTCAGTCCAAAAGCAAAAACTTCTCCCTTCTCCGTGAGAACGAACGATGTATCCAGAGCGCAATGCACCGCAACAATTGGAGAGTCAGACGGGATTTCCACTGTTGGAAGCGGTGAGTCCATCAACTAAACATACCATGATAAACATGCATTCTTCTCAATGTCACCGAATGATCATTTAGGCTTTACCCCATGCACTTCACGACGTTGTTCTGGATCCTGACCGCATTGGCCATGGGCGTTGTCTCCGAACGCATAGACACCGGATGTGGTGGCGATTAGCGAATGTGCTCGGCCCGAAGAAATCGATAAAATGGTGGTTTCTGAAACAAACCTGACATGCAAATAATAGTAAATACAGTGCGCGTCGATGGCGGTGACCCATCAACGGCCTCGATAAAGACGCCGTGCAACCGCGCCGCACGTGCCGGAATCGTTGTCGATATTCGTTGAAGTGCTATCTCTCGGATCTTTTCTTCTCAATTTGGTGATTTTCTCACTTTTTTCATGTTTCATAACGAGGAGTAGAATAATGGCAGCAAACGACATCGATCCCGGCGCGCGCGGTGCGGTTGCGCGGCGTGCTCGTCAAGGCCGTGAATGGGTCACCGCTACCGACGTCCATTGTAAATAGTCATGCACTAAATACGGAATAAATAAATAAGCAAAGCGTAATTACGAAAATACAGTAAATAATTATACAAATAGTAAACACAATAATAGTTAACTCGTTTGTAGGGTAGCATAAATGTTTTTGCTGATCAGAAATTTGTAACCCATGGTCCCTAGAGTTTGAAAGCAATATTTTAGCGAAAAAAACTTTGAATTAACTGATTTAACGGCGACTTCTAACTAGTACTAACAGAATTTTAACAGAAAGCTGTTTATACACTGTTTTTAACGAAAACCATTATCAACTCACGGACAGGCAACTGTATCCGCTTCGAGCTTATGTAGTACTCTTGACCCTTCTTGCCAGCTTCCCGAATATGACTTGTGATTTGAAACCTGAGAAGAAAATAAACTAACAGCATAATAACTCCAGGAAAAGCCCTAATGCAGGACTGACTATGGAAACCTTACCTATTATTTAAACCAGAGCCATAGAGCTTGTCCTTCGCAGCAAACAACGAGAAACCAAATCCAGCTGCTATGTGTTTGATTCCTCGCGTATTGAATCCACTAATCCGAAGCGGTTTATGTGCCTCTCTAGCTGTGACCACCTTATCGTTCACCACTAATCGCGGTATGGCTAGCGCTCCTGAGGCAGACAACCCACATCCATATACGGCCGTGTTCGCCTGAGAAAATTACAGGGATTCTGTCAAGTTAGTAAGTCAACCCAAAGTTCTAAACCTACCCTTTTCTTCAATGCCGCTTCCGCTCTGGTTCCTGTCACTTTAGCTGCCAAGTACTTCGCCGCGGATCCACCACTCATGTAGGATTTTTGGTTCCAACCGGGCTAGATGGAATGAAAAATAAGGGAAAACCAGATCTTAGAGGAGTTCAAAGAAGAAATACTGAGGATTACAACCGCTACGCAACAGAAACCCAATCAGAGTAATATTACTTCCATTTTTGGTATATTGTTACCAAGCCAGGTTCAAGTTGTCAAGTTAGGAAAACCTGCAAGACCTAGCTCCTTACATAGATCACCCCCGGTTAAGAATTCAACTATCCCCGAGTAAAAACTAGCGGCTTAGCCATCCCCCTCGACCTGCCTGATTTAAACAATCTCGGAGGTCATTTCTACCATAAAAATGCAGTGCAGGGTGTGTATCATAGTCAGAGAAAAGGGGTGTAACCAGGAGACTCTGATTAGTGCATTCGGGCCGCCCGTCACTACCACCTGTTTGAACTCGTACGGCGCCAAGCACAAAAAGACCATGTGCTACGGGAATGACGCCGTTCAAGTTGGAGCGGGTGGGCGTGACGGGCGGGCCGAATGCTCCAATCAGATTCGCCTGGTTACACACCTTTTCCCTCACGATGACACACACCCTGCACTGCATTTTTATGGTAGGAATGACCTTTAAGATCGTCTAAATCAGGTAGATCGAAGGAGATGGCTACGTCGCTAATTCTTACCAGGGGGTAGTTGAATGTCCAACCAGGTGATCTCAATAGCAAGGTTCTGCAGGTTTTCCTAATAGAACAACTTTACCCAGGTTTGGTGATATAATAACGTCCCTTCCCTCGCGATGATACACACCATATAGTGCAGATATAAATTACTAAATTACCCATTATCCATTCTTCCCTTCCACCATTGCACCACTACCCCACCCAACACCCCGCTGTTAACCTCCTCCCAACTTCTACGATCCTAAAATAACGTCTCTTCCTGTTCCTATAAACAGCTGAGCGTAAGGTCTCCCCACAGTAGTATATCATTTGGCCATGTCTAACCAGATGCACGTCGAACTTCCCTTGCTATGACGAATATTTATCATAGACGCGCATGATACAAAACAAAAAAAGAGAAAATATCGTCTCTCCAAATTATATTAGGTAATCACAACGACAATTCTATCTATACACATTCTAAGTGATAACGAAAGTGTCGAGTCTTTCTCAAGAAACACGGGAAATTCTATCACATACAAGCACAATCATGGAATGGTTGGCGGAAGGTTTGCGGGTTTCATGCGCGTGAAACTCGCGATGTTACATACGATCCGGGCCTAGGTGGAACTGGACTAGGTCTAGAAATACTACCGCGCTAGCGGCATGCCGCGGATGTAGAATTTGACCTATTTAAAGAGAAAAATGATAACGGTACAATAAAACGGTCGATCTGGGCATGTACAATAGAGATGAAGCAGTGTTTAGTCGAAGAATTTCCTGTTCTGATTGGGGCCGAACAGTGCAGTACGAATCTGTGGCACAATCTGCAACACAAGTAATTATAGAGCAAAGAAAAAAAAAACGGAAACGAAAGGAAATCAATTTGGGAAAAAGTGGAAACGAACGACCGGAAATGCCCACCTGACTAGCGATGAGGTCCAATCGACTCTCGAGTGTAGACGAGACCCTGATCTTTCCACCCTTAGCTGAAAGTTCTATTCCTCCAGCCGATTCCGGTGACAAGCAGTGTTGCTTATCAATTTTCACCTATAAAAGTATATTTTGACTGAGTGCTTCGAGCGGATTCAAAGGGAACGAAAGCCAAGATGAGGAATATGCCTTTTAGATTTCTATTTATTTCAAAGAAATACAAAAAAAACTAGCGATTCATCCTTGACTATATGTTTAAGATGTTACGACCTATGAATCCAAGCAAAAAATAAAGACGGAAATGAGAGGTATCATAGTTCTAATAAATGATCCCTAGATAAAAGAAACTCCAAATAGCAGAGGTTGAAGCTTGAGAGGCAATAAGATTCCCATCAGTAATACACGTAAATCCTCCACACAACTAAGGCAAGAAAGTTGAATATTCGAAAAGCTGTCTTCTTAGTGGAACTTTGGAAGGAAACTCGAACAGCCTAAACTACACAGAAATTTTGTTGATGAAGCGAAAAAGCTCGAATATGTTACGCTTCAATACTAAATCCCTTCATCCCCAGTATTCTGATCCCCAGATTCTCACTGACGCCCCGAATGCGGCCATTGAAAACACCGGCTCATCCATAAACTCGGGAAATGATCCATAAAAAAGAGGAGAAATGGCGAGAAGGAAAATAAAATGAAAAGATGAAGCAGAACAAAACACCACTTACGTGACTCCTCTCTCCCCATTCCTTCTCGAGAGCATCCAGACACTCCGGAAGAAGCCTCTCAACAAGATTAATATCTTTCTCGCGGCACTGCAGAACGACCTCCTTCTCAAGAAGTTGCAGCAGAGCCTGAATTGATGCCTGTTTACTAGAAGAGCATGGAAACAGAAGAGATGAAGTATTCCATCAGTAACACGTAAATCGTAATGTGAAGCACGAGTTTAATAGATGTGATAGTAAAAAAAAAGCTCAGTAAATCCGACAATTGAGAACTTACTCGTTTGAAATCGTGATAGAGCTAGCAGTAAAAAAATTACTTCAGAAAAGGAAAAAAATGAGTACCGATGCAATTTCTGCTAGAAGGGAAAACTAAAAAATTCACGTTCACAACGGAAAACCAGGTCATCTTGGAAAACGGTCCTAAAATTAAAAATGACAAACCTGCATGATCAAACCCTTGAGGATCGAGGGATAACGAGCTTGGTCTCCAGAAATCTTTGACAAGTTCATCCTAGCCTCTTCAAGCACATTCCTGATGTGATCCTCACGTGCCTGTCAAGGAAAGGTTATGTGATGGCGCACAGAAAAAAGTGGAGAAAGAGGAAAACAAAAAAAAATAGGAATAAGCAGTCGCATAAGGAGATGATGGTAAACGAATAAAACTCTACCTTTAGGCACATAAGGCGACCCTCATTTAGAGAGTTGGACGACTGAATTTTTCGCTGGAGCTCAACCTGCTTCTCCTTCTTCTCATAAAATTCCATGATTTTCTGGCGCTGCTGTTGAACGAGGCGTCCCTTGAAAATGTCAGCAGTAAAAAAGTCCTTCTATACAAAGAAAAGAAAAGGGGGAAAGGAAATTCAGTGGAAAATCCAGAACAATTCGGGTATAAAATATATGTGGGAACGAAAAATAACTCGCTGATATCTCGAAGTAAGTCTTGTATATACCTTTTCGATGTTGAATTCTTCCTCGGCTTTAGCATCGATTTCCTCAGCTTTCTCATTAGCCTCCTGTTCGATGAAAGCCATCATGTGGCGGAGCTGCTTCTGCACATCATTGTCAGAGATGCCCATCTTCGTTTGTGGATATCTGCGGTTCGACCCTAACAAAAAGGATTTACCTCGAATGAGCAGAAAACGTTGAAATCCGCGTAAAAAACACGATCAAAAGTAACCAAAGCATCGGAACTGAACCGATATACAAATACCTTTTTGCAAGTCAAGAAGAAAGTAATAATTGAAGTGAAGCCAATATAATTGAATTGGGAAGTTATTAGTCGGAGTGATTAAAAAGGAACAAGTAAATTTGAAGAACAGTGAAAATGACAAATGTACAAAACGACAAAATTAAAATGAAGAATGCGAGAAACTAGCAGCATGGCTCCAATACCGTGTGTACACTATTTTACAACCTCCAAAAATGACATCAACACAGATGTCATGGGGAAAACAGTAGAAACATTTGCGGAGAAATATTGACAAACGAAGACCAACAATCAGAGCACGACCTCGCAATTTTGCGGCCGCGGCCAATCGCGCCGGGACCTGCACGCGGAACCAAAGACCGTGCCGCGTAAATGCGGCCTACAGCGATGAAAACGTCATTTCTATTCATGAATGGAGTGTAGTTCTGTGTTTTGTGAGTTCAAGAGGTCAAGGACCTCCCAATCCGTTGGGAGAAGTTGATTAGCACCTGCCAACCGTCTGCAACGAGGCTGCGGAAGCCTGTGAAGCATGGGTTGACCATGGATAAAATCAAATCGACAGCATTATGTACAAGCAGTTCAGAACTGGATGAATATTGGTGCAATCTCAAGAAAACAGTATAGTCGTGCTTTTTTTCAAGTAGCAAGCGCTCTAGCTTGTTAGCTGCAGTGATTTTTAACTGTCTAAAATGATAAAACTGCCCCGGAAATGATGTGGAAAAGCGTGGAACACATGCGTTTGAGATGTACGCCATTCAAACCCCGGCGAATACTCTGTAGTAGTAGTACATTCACGTCTAAAGACATAGTCAGAAGTCGTTGATGGCTTTGGCTCTTCACGCTTACAATTTTTGTTACTGATCTTCGATGTTAAGTGAGGTCCACTCTGACACTTGAAGCACAATTATGTCAACCTTTTGTGGGGGACAGAATTTATGATATCTACAGTCCATGCGAAACGATGGGGCCGATGAGGCCGGCAAGAAAGCCATGGGCAACGCGGGTCGATTTAGAAAAAAAAACTACTAAAGAAGCTCATGGAATGGAAAGGTTATGATAGTAATAATGGTAAATTAGTAGAAAGGAAGGTAAATATGATTACAAAAAAAAAACCACCAAGTGCAACGATAATAGCCGAACCAGTCGATATATGCTGTCAAGTTTGCCGCGCCTTCTTGATTTGAATACTCAGACTTAAGGCATGGATCTTCTTAAGGAACTATGTAAACCTTAACAACATCATCATGAGACCCAACTCATGAAAACGACCTGGAAGAGATTGGAAGGCTCAAAAATCTTACAGGGAAGTGCCGTGTGTCAAGGAGATGTGTCGAAACAACCGCCCGCTCCGCTCCACGGTGGAAATAACAGATTTCGCAATTCCTCGCAGCTGTAGGGCCTCACCACATACTGCGTGGGTGTCCATGAATAGAAGGGACGCTTTAAAAAAACACGGTAGAACTGTCAGTGGTACATTTCCCGGAGATGACAACTGTCAACTCAAATGCATCAATTTGGTCTTGGAAGAGAAAAATCTATCCTGTGCTTTACTTCGGCTTAACAATACTATGCGAACGCTGAAGCATTTGCTACGGGAACGGTCGTTTTCTCATTCATGCTCATATACGTACACGACCAAGAACTAAGTGTTTTCCTAGTTAAAATAACCTCACGAAACCAACAAAAGCCACATTCACCTCAAAAGGCTTCGTATTTCCAATATCACGACACTGACGATCAGCCATGAAAGAACAGTAAATATTTCATTTATTAAGAGAAGTTCTCCAAGAAGAATCTCAAACGTCGCATAACGAATAACAGTCTTAACATCAAACAACAAATCTCAAGAGCACACAGCGGTTTGAAATCACTGGAAAGTTAAGTACTAGTAATGACAATAGGGCGCGGAAGGATAGCAACAGTAACTAGAACCCGACATCAACGGAGTATTCAATGACTAAGCAGAACTGAAAACGATCTGGAATCTTGACATCTGAATAAAACATCTCCCTACTTCAAGATTTCATCCTCTTCACCATAGTGTACGCATCTTTTGGTTCAACGTGTTTGTAGTAGTTCTCTTCTATTCCGACCTGAAAAAAAAACGGATGTAATCATCAAGGTAGGGTATAATCTTCAGTTTAACCCTACTGATCATCTTGAACTCGCCATCGTTCCTCTCCATTATAGCAGAACAGAGGAACATATATCAAGCTTGCGAAAATGATTGTCGTTCCGCAGTATGCGCAAATAAACATTTTTCTGTTACCAAATTTGAGACATGAAAAATATTTATTTGTGCATAATGCGCAACACTTCGAGCCAATTTTTATAATCTCCTGCCAGGACTTCTTCTGCTCCTTCAAGGGCTTCTCAATGTTCTGGGTAGCTCTTTCCTGGGCCTTTTTATAAGGTCGCGAAAAATAGTCAGCCGACGCGATTTTCGGGTGATCATGCTTTGCGAATTCGAGCTCCATCACTCTGCACAGAGGCATCCAGTAATCTTGTGTTTGTTTTGGCTCGAAATCACCATCCATAAGGACAGTGAGCCACCAGTTTGTGAAGTTTTTTTTTTCTCAAACTAAGACCTCCTGAAAAACCCGTCTTCACCTGAAAATACGCGTGGATATCATCGTGAAAAAAAGGCGAGTAGCCAGGCTACTCTGACTGGATCATTTGGACCGCCCGCCACGCCCACCTGCTCCAACTCGAACGGCGTCAGTCTGCACGGTCTATTTGTGCTTGGCACCGCAAGAGTTTGTATAGGTGGGCGTGACGAATGGGTCAAATACGCCAATTAGAGTCGCCTGCTTACAACCATTTTTCCTTCACGATGACACACACCCGAAAACACTACAATCTTTCATCTACTGAGAAGAGATAAAAGCACGACAGAGCATGGTGTTCTTGCATAGGAGTGATGGACCGAACGTTATACATTATCTTATGATAATGACACCGTAGAGACATTATGAAATCTGGTTTGTTAAAGTAAAAGAGGCACGAAAAAGGAAAAAAAAAACTATGTACCTGTTCAAACCCGCGATTCTTGTAGAAGTTAAGGGCCGTTTCGTTGCTAGTCTGCACGTGAAGGAAGATGTTCTCGATTGTAGGATCCTTAGCTGTTAACGAGAATACGTAGTTGAGCAGCATGTTCCCAACGCCTAGTTGCCGATATGGTGCCAAGGTGCCGAGCGTCATGATGTAGAGAGATCGCTTTCCCTCGTATTCATCTATACGGCAACAGACCGCGCCGACGACAATGTCGTTCACGTAGGCCAATTTAGACATTGCACCGTCAGCAACGACGTTGGCGTAGAATTTCGCATTGTAAGGGACGGGAAGAATGCAGGAGTTCAGTGTCCTCAGCTGCTTGACGTTATGTGGCGTTACATCGCCCAATTCCATATCGCATCGACCAGCAATTTTCTTCTTCTTCTTGCCACTGATTGTCAAAGCATTCATCTCGTCCACGGGCTCGACGGCAGGCGCCATATTCTGAACAAATGACGAGTTTGAATGTGAGTGCATGGCTACTAATAAAGAAAAAAGCACAGACCGTGAATTCCTGAGTTTTTGAATGAAAGGAAGAACAAGGACGAAATAGACGTCAAAAAATGTGAACAATTGTTGTGTAGTGTGCACAATTTCTACGTACCACATCGAAAAAGACGTCTTCTTTTGGCCTTCAAAGCTTTTATGAAAAAATTCAAATTTCGGAGCTTTTTTGGGTTTTTACTGTCGTTTTCGCTTACATCTTTGTTTAGAAAAATGTGAAACGATTGCAGATGCTTTGTGGTGCTGGCGTTTTCTCATCCAAATACTAAAAGTGCGTCATTTATGCAGTGGAGACTATCCGTACATAATTAACTCGGCTCCTTGGGAAACCACTTACTTTTATCAACCGACTGGATCATTGATCAACATCTCTAAAATAACTAAATACATATACAAATACATATAACGGTGGACCATATTACCATAGATAAGAACATGAAGAGAGGGTGAGTGCTGTGAAAATCGGTGCAGCTCATAATGTATGGCTCCACAGAACCATACATAGTTTGCTTGCGCGGTGCATCCAACTATCCCTTTCCTCACTCTTTCGCTTACATATAGAAAACGTCAACCAGACAGATCTCATCAGAACGCAATAGTCATACCACTTGATTTCCATTTTCGCCTTCGAAAAAAAAAATCAAGAAACGGACATAACAGCAAACTTCCACAACGACATCCATGACGCTCTTCTCTCTGCTTTATAACTTGTTCTGTAGCATGTTATACGGCTACAACACTCTAAACGTCAAGGGCTGTTGTGTCTGAGCAAAGACGGGTACACGACCAACGCCCACATCTTCAGCACTCTGCCAAGGAGCCGAATTAAATATGTACGGATAGTCTACTCATTTATGCTTCCCCGTGGAAAAGGCGACGCGCTGACGTATACACAGTGCAAAATAGAGGTGGAGAAGGTGCTATTTATGGTATAGTCCGTTCCAAAACCGACGATAGTTAAGTATTTGTGCCTGTGATCTGCATTTCTAGCCTACCTCTCCAAATATGGCCCAATTTCTCGCGTTCTCTCTTTCTCCAATATCTTCAGAACTTTGCCCCCGGTGAAAGACACCATCGTCGCTGCTAGTCGCTTATAGTTTGCCGTCGCGGCCGTGTACGAGGAAGTATAAACACAGCTATAGTGTGTTTCACCGAGGGACATAGTTGTGAAGATATTAGAGAGAGAGAGAACGCAAGAAATAGTGCCGTATTCGGATAGGCAAGCGGGAAGTGTAGATCGTAAGCACAAATACTTAATATCGTCGTTTTTGAAACGGACTCTATAACTTCGTGAAGTGTTGGTGCGACATGCCAACTTTTACGCGCGGCAAGCATGAAAAAATGACACCAAAGCATTTCATTTCGTGAGAATTACATTACTACTGAGAACGATGCTTATTCATTGTTAGTTGCTCAACGTTACAGGTTATGGACAGTACAACAATGCATTTGAATCCGAAATATGTCCGAGTAGACGAAGAAGAGCCGGGGAAGTTTCATCCATATGAGAAGCAGAACAATATTATCAAAAAGGACGAGGTAAGTAGTCCTATTGTAGCTCTTTGTGGAATCTTTATACCATTAGAATACAGCGTTGTTCAGAAACCATGCATGCCTATTTCAAAAGCTTCCGATTCCAGCTGGCTATTCACCTTGTTCGTTTTATCACTGGTCGTCACACTGCAGACAGTATTAGCTGTAGGTAGTTATTCTGGTGAGTTTTGCTTTCGTTCCATCTGGAGAGAGATTGCTTAGGGCTATGTAGTGATTAAAAATTTGATGGTTCTCAGGAGAGGGCAAGCCACCGATGTTCGGTGATTTTGAAGCTCAACGACACTGGATGGAAATTACCTACCATCTCCCTGTTCGACACTGGTTTGTTTTCAGCAGATTCCATTTTCGGAGACTATTTTGGTTGGCTCTTGCTTACTCATGCTAAACCGTTGGTGTTTCAGGTATGTCAATGGCACCGACAATGACTTACTTTATTGGGGGCTCGATTATCCGCCTCTTACTGCCTATCACAGCTACCTTATGGGCTTCGTGTAAGTGCTCCTTCTAATTTTTCCCATTTTTGAGTCGTAAAATGCTTATTCTTGCTTATCTTTCGAGGTATGAATTTCAGTGCGCACATAATTAACCCGTCTTGGGTAGCTCTGCATGCCTCTAGAGGCATTCAGACTGCGGCTCACAAAATGTTTATGCGACTTACCGCCATTGTGCCGTTTCATGTATTCTATATGCCTTCTGTGCTATTCTTCGTCTTTTGTGAAGCCAAATCAAAGGAGCTTAAGCCGGTCTGTGATTCTTATGTGTATAAAAACCACAGGGAGAGAAATTGATAGTTTCAGAATTCCGTGCTTGCATTGATTTTGCTTTATCCGGGGCTGTTAGCCATAGATAATGGCCATTTCCAGTAGGTTTCCTTCTACGTGTACAAATTCGATTTATCAGGTTCTTCTGAAATTTGCTCGAGTTCATCTATTTGTTCGAGTCGTAAACTGTTAACTTGCTAAATCTCAAAATCTCTGGATCCGTTTCTTTTGATTGCATCCACTAACAGAAGAAATCATATGTTTTATCATATTTTACACCTAAAGATACGTTCAAGCCCCTGTTTCAAGGTACAACAGCATTTCTTTGGGATTCTTCCTCATATCGTTTTTACTGCTCATAAATCAACGACGTCTACTGGGTTCCATTGCGTTTGTTCTCGCCTTGAATTATAAGCAGATGGAATTGTACCATGCTTTACCTATATTTGTATTCATACTGTCAAGATGTTTGAAGAGACCGCTTCTGAGCAGTTTCATGGAAAGGTTGGTCGGCTTTTCTCTTTTTTCTCGTGAATTATTCGACCTACCCTTCCGTCGTTGCATTGAAATCGCCCTAACTGATAACTTCAGCTTCACATCTCTTTTGAAAGTGGCGACCGTTGTGCTAGTTTCTTTCGCAATGCTTTGGCTGCCTTTTATTCTCTGTGGTCATCAAAGCGTGCTGGCTGTTATTGGCCGAATTTTTCCGTTTTATCGTGGACTATATGAGGTGAGCTTTCATAATGAAAGTCAATCGTAAGTCTGCATGTTTTCTTTTTCAACGATTTTCTGCCCAGCGATGTCACTTCTGTTTATTCCAAGTACTAATTAGGCGCTTTTCCAAAAAAAAAATTTAATTTATAATTCAATTCTTTTTTTACAACGTTGGCAACTTCATTCAGGTGTGTTTTCATATGCTATTTTGCAGGACAAGGTAGCAAGTGTCTGGTGTGCTTTTTCGTTCGTGCTCCGCCTCAATAAACACTTTTCTTTGGATACACAAATCAAAATAAGGTTGGATTCCTTATTGTTTTGTTGATTGTTGCTTGACATATGGCTAGATGGAAGGAATTTCACAGCGTTGTCTTTTGAAGAGTATAGCGCAAAATTTTCTTTCTTTCAGTGCAGTGTCCGTATTGCTGGCTACCGTGCCTTCATTACTACTTCTATTTCTGAGACCCACTACAAAAAACTTCAAACTCAGTCTTCTCATTTCATCTCTTTCATTCTTCTTGTTTTCATTTCAAGTACACGAGAAGTCCATTCTCCTAGCTGCCGTGTAAGTTGTCTACTGATGTGTATGGTGTAGTTCTGTTTGCTATTTCCATGTGTGTTTATCAGACCGGCAATGCTGCTACTCCCCGAGCATCCGATGGCTGTGGTTTGGTTCCTGCATATTACCAACACTAGGTGAGTTCTTGTGCATTTATTAATCAAAGTAATTAATATTTTGGTCGGAAAGCTCCTTGAATATGTGTAACATGCATGTTGTTCTCTTCGGTGCTCTACAAACCTTGTTCGTGGTTCATTTCTGCTCTTTTGACGTAACCAACTTTCTTGAACCTGTAGGAAACACTTACCAGCAGCGTAACTGTCAAGCATAGCTTGAGAGAATACCGTTTTTTTTGTCACTTTTAGAGGTTATACGGTGCTACCATAATGTAGAATCGAACCAGCTGAGTTTCCTAGCTCGGTGTTTAGGCACTAGGCTAACCGACATGCCCATTTGTTCAAATTTTTATTATCTATTTGTTCTACGAACGTGTTATACCGGTGAAAAGTTGCTGTACTCTAGCTCTGTTTCGGCTGCAGTGTTCATTATTTGCGTGCATCGTCATTATTCACTATTATTTTACAGCATGTTCTCATTGTGTCTCAAAGACGGTACTGGCCCTCTCTTGGTTTTGTTTGTCGCCTACTACGTCGCATGCTCGTTGTGTGTAAATATTCCCGCGAAAGTGGTTAGTTCATCATTGTTTTCACATTGCTTGCAATCCAAGAGAAATCAATATTGCAGCCATTTTTCGCGTACCACCTGTCCTGCTTAGGCGCACTGGCAGTGTGTATAGCTGAATGGACTATCACTCCTCCGGCGCGATATCCACACATATTCCCACTTTTAAATGCTGTTTATAGTTGTTCTCATTTTCTCGCTTTCCTGGCATATTTCTACTTTGAATTGATATGTAGTGAATATTGGGTATTTACAAAGAAAACAGCGTGATTGTTAAATTTGTTCATTTTTGATTGTTGGCCTCATTATAAATGTGGTTGTTGTTTTTGTTGCAATGCTTTGCTGTGATATTTTACGGGATTAGATGCTGTGCCTTTGATAAACATGACATTTTTTGACTCATGAAACATGGTGCGTTTCTATTCGATTTTATCGGAAACTAATGAGACCTTAAACTGACGGATAATTGGACCTAAGGATGTATAATTCATAGCTCATGGATTTCCTATTAGAAATACCGCATTGACATACTTCTCAATTCGAAAAGCCCTGTAGTTTTACTGTTGTATAATCTCTAGACAGATGAAGGCCAGGTAGAAATGTGACAGATAAAGAACCAGACGTTAATGCCGTAAGATGCTTTTGCGAATGAGGCAAATTATAAGGAGGAAGTTCCTTGTTCCTAGGGCGCGATGTTATCCACGTCTTACAAAAAATCTGACCTAATTTGTATCTGGTGACCTAAGGCGAATTGAGGATTATGACAAGCAGACAATGTTACCAGCCGTTTCAAATCCAGAACTCCTTGCTTACATATCTCCTTCGTACTACCTCCAACGTCTGCCTTAGGCGTTTATTTTGCCTTCCAATTAGTGCACTTGCCAGCTACCGTCACATTTTGGGCCAGCTGTACAAACTTCTCACTACAATAGGTCACATAAATTTTTTTGAATGCGACGCTAGAAAGAAGACTATTGATTCTATGGGAAAAGAGATCCGTTTCATCCTGGATCATCCATCACCTCACACTGATACGCTTTAACCGTACAGAATCTACCTTTGGGTTAATGCACACCAGCATGGGTTAATGAGTGACGTCACAGCCCCCTTGCGAGCCGTGCAACAACTGTTTTGTTTACTTATTTATCGTGGGTGCTAAGAACTCACCATAACTAGGTAAACAGAAGTCAGTTCAATACACTTTTCTGTCCTAGTCCTGCACAAAGCCCATTTTTTAAAAGTTTAATTGGATTAATCCATTGACGACCGCACGGGTCACCGGTGACCTGCGTCTTTTTTCGCATGATTTAGTTGGTGGATCATTGCGCTTCCTACGCTCCCAACGGTTTTTTAGGCGGTAACGCAATTATTTGCTCGAGTCTATGCGATTGTAGAAAGATCTATTTTAGAATTTCTACAAAAGTTTCAGAGCAGAGAAAGGAGGTAGAACTTGAGAAAATGTGGAACAGCGCGAAAAAGTGCACTTTCGTGGACGGGTTAAATTGAAAATCAAATTCCGTGAGAGATCTAAAACACCGATATATTTCGTTGCAATGCCTATTGCTTCGAATCACTGGACTTGTTTCTCTGTCGCAAACGCCAATTGTTCGATGATATGGCGCATGCTCATCGTAGAATAATAATGTGATGACAATTCTAATGGTGTTTTCCTCCGTAATACAGGTTTTCTCAACTTATTCCCCTGTTAAATGGACAGATAAGTGGAAGAAACACTGGAGCAGCTATCCTAACAGTGAACACAGCGTTTCGCACGTTTTTTCGACGATCGGCAGGTTTTTTCTTCGCTCTCGAGTTCCGTCCGGTCCCGCCTCCTTATCAGCGCGCTACGGTCAACGTGCATGTGGCGTGGTCTGAACATGCCATGCAATCCATCGCATCCATTTTCTTGGTTGCGTTGGCCTGTGAAGGTCGTGTTTAGTTGATACATTGATTTGGTTACCATAAAGATGCTTGTCGGCTCCTTCCAGTGCCAAGTGTTTTCATCCGCAGCTATTCATATCCAAAGTACACGTCATTTTACCTGAACCATGAAAATGATGACATTTGGAACGACCTATGGCTTTTACTTGCAGTAAACATCTCTGTAGAACGAGAGCGTCACTGTTTTGCTTCGGGATTGACGCAATTTCCATCTTTTTCTCTCATCAGTGTTCTTTTTCCGCGGGTAAACCTCCTTGGAATTTTTTTACCCGGGATTTAACTAGACCGCGCTACAGATGATGTTTGCAGATTAGATTACGGTTTCGGACCGCTCCTGGTAAGAGGGGAGGAGAAGTTAGTTGGAGCTGTAGATGCGGCCTTTTAATAGTTATTTCCGAGGCTGCGTTTATATGGCGATTTGTTAGTAAACTCTCTCCATTCCGTTTTTTTTCACGTTTATTCTACATCCGGTCATTCGATTATGTTCAAAACCAAATTGGGGCATCTTTTTCTGCCCCATCATACTTCATGTACAGTGGACGTGACCCTTCCGCGACCTCAAAAAGCACGCTGCGCGACCGCGCCGCTCGAGCATGAATCTTCTCCGGGACAACAAACTATTGGGTTTTCTTGATTGTTCGTGAGATTTCTCACTAGTTAACATGAAATGTGATGAGTGACTATCGAGAAAAATCCAGATCCACCACTGCGGTGACGATTTCATCGTGAGCGGCGCGGTCGCGTCGCGTGCTTTCCGAGGCCGCGTAAAGGCCAATGCCATCGACGCTCACTTCAACCGTATCTCTACGATCTGTGCTTTCTTTCTTTATTCGATATTTTGTTTCAAATCAGATCAGCCTATCTATTATCCTCGCTCTTGCAGGATGTCAGTCTTGGAACAGTTGAAGAAGGTCACCACAGTCGTGGCTGATACTGGAGACTTCAACGGTTGGTTAGCACCTCACGACTGACTTTTTCCCAAAGATAGAACTGAACTTACATCTTTATAAATTGATTCTATGGTTTTATAAGTAGAAATTTATGGTGTAGCTGAATGTAATTTACTTGTTTTCAGCTATAAAGGAGTTCAAACCTACGGATGCCACCACCAATCCATCCCTCATCTTGGCTGCTTCCAAAATGGAGAAGTATGCGCCTCTCATGAAGGAAGCTATTGCATACGCTAAGGAAAAGGGAGCTGGCAAAACGCCAGAGCAGGTTTGTTCAGAGTCCAGTGTCTATTATTTTGTATGAATAGCCTCGTTAAGGTCCTCGAACTAGCTATGGATAGATTATTTGTTGTTTTTGGCAAAGAAATCCTGAACGTAATCCCGGGACGTGTTTCGACGGAAGTTGATGCCAGGTTAGCGAGTGAAGAATATTTGTCTCTTTTTTTTTTTGAATTTACTTGCAGTTTTCAGTATTTATTTCTTCTAGAACCACTGAGGTCACGAAATTCGTTTGAGTTGAGGGGTTCAGCAGTTGTGTCAACAAAGACCGCGCAAATCACCTTAGCATCATCTCTTGGTTTTGTCAGGGTAGAAACTAATGATTGTTTCTCATGGGACGAAGCCTTTTGTTCGTAACGTGTTCCATGACCTTTAATTCTATTTGAAAAGGTATGAGTACTAGTTCTGAAAGGCGCAATTTGTAACTAATGGTGACTTTCGTCGGTTTTGTACTCATACGTGCAAATAGACTAATGTGTGAAAACTAGTTCTGGGCTCAGTGTACCCACTCAAGTTCTCCAAAACACTCATCGAGTGTTAAAAAGTTGAGAGGAGTCACGTGACGTCAGTTTTGCGGCATTCGTGGATTAGTAAGGGCTGGAATAGTAAATACATGCTTACCTGTTACTGATTCCCAGCTTACGTTGTTTATTGTTCTTTTCAAGTCGTTAATGGGTTTCTTATTTGTTACGCCCTTTCAACACCACATTTCTCGAATTTTCCCCTGAATATAGAAGTACTTTTTAATTTTTGCTGGATTGCCTAATCAATTAATCGATGGCGGTGGCCCTTCCGCGGCCTCGAAAAGTACGCAGCGCGACCGCGCCACTCACGATAGAATCGTCGCCGCAGTGACAATCCTGGGTCTCCTTGATAGTTGTTCGCCACATTTGGTGTTAACTAATAAGAAAGCTATTCAACTATCAAGAAAACCTCGTAGTTCGTTGTCCAGAAGAGGATTCCTACCTGAGTGGTGCGGTCGCGCTGCGTGCTTTTCGAAGCCGCGGAAAGGCCACCACCATCGACGCCCATTGTATGAGCTCTTCCCCGTCGATGCGATGTGATTTTTCAGGCTTTCCTTCAATGCAGAAGCCTCCATTGAGAAGGCACTTTCCTTGATAGATCAGTATGAGAAGCTCGGCATTTCCAAGGAACGTATTTTGATAAAACTGGCTTCCACTTGGGAGGGTATCCAAGCGGCAAAGTGAGTATCTAATGAGTTTCTGCTCCTAATAAACTTTGAATAATTGTAACAGTTCAGGACACTCGAATCAAAGCATGGCGTCCATTGTAACATGACCTTGTTGTTCAATTTTGAGCAAGCTGTTGCATGCGCTGAAGCCAAGGTAACGCTAATTTCTCCATTTGTGGGAAGGATTATGGATTGGTTTGTGAAGAATACGGATAAAAAGAAGTACGATCGACATGATGACCCTGGTGTCCAGGTAATGAGTTGTAGTTGAAATTTTTCGAATTGTTAGATATGATCTTTCATTTTTAGAGTGTGACTCGAATTTTCAACTATTACAAGAAATACGGATATAAGACACAAGTGATGGCGGCCTCATTCAGAAATACTGAAGAGATTAAGGGTTTGATGGGATGCGACTTGCTAACCATCAGGTAAGCTTCACTTCTTGCTTTGGAGATAGTTTCTGCGACTATACGCCCCCTTTTCAGTCCTGCACTTTTAAAACAACTCTCAGAAGACAAAGAAGTTGTCTCAGTTGCGTTGAAGAGCTCTGACGGTGGGTTCATCTTTCTAATTTTGTATTGTTACTTTATGTATGTTTACCTCTTCAGTAGCCCATTCTATGACTTCTGTGACAAGCTAGAGCACCTCCACATTTTTCCTGATCTATCTTTGCTATCTTCGCTGGCAATCTGGGATAGGATTCATGAACGCAGAACCAAGCGAAACCAGGGTAGTAAACCAACTTTTGCGTCCTGCGCCTCTCAACATTACGTAGTCTATGGGATAACCAATCACGCTAGTCATCGTTGGTTTGCATGGTTAGCGTTTCGCGAATCCCAGCCCTGTTTTCATCAGTTTTCTTTTTTTTTTTTCGTTTTTTTTCCTCCACAATTGAGTAGTTCACTTGCTTGGTAATCTCAGTTACTTTAGCTTTCCTTCCATGAGTTCTGGGAAGTTGCACTCCCCCCTCCTCTCCGTCCCCCTCCCCCGCCCGTGATTAGGCCCGTCATCCGTCTGCAGGTTTCTTAGATTTTAGATCGATTTCACGCGAAATTTAGCTGGATTTCTACAGTGCTTGTGTTTGGAGCCGAACAAATACATGAGTCTCTGCCTTAGTTTAGAAGCTTTGGAACTATGCTTATTCCTTTCACACATTTCCATTTCTACCGCTTTGCTCGTTTTGCCTGCCCTGGCTCGAAACAAGAGCGAAAACCTTTACAGACATGGAGGCGTATATGTGCAAATTTTTTTCTTTCAGTGGAAACAGCTGTTTCAGATTTACTTGTTGAATTTCTATGTTTTAGTTCTGTTTTTCTAAACCTTCCCTGCTGCTATGGTCCCGCTATATACCCTCAACTGACTTGATAGGAATGCCCTCTGATCGTCCAAGTGTGATTCACTGATCATCTGAGTAGTCTTTTTGACGGATCATCTATGAGGAGAATCTCATGACTGTTGCAGCAGCTGCAAAAGAGATTCCACGTATCACTGTTGATGAGAAATCGTTCCGATGGGCGCTCAACGAGGATGCGATGGCGTCAGAGAAACTGGCCGAGGGAATTCGCAACTTCGCGAAGGACGCGAGGACGCTTGAGGACATTGTCAGAAAGATGCTTTAATCAAAATGTCGAGTGATTTTTTGAAATACTTCATCCATCACTTAGATTCCTATCGCCTAGACATATGTTAGTGGTTTATTGAAATTCCTATTCTTTTATGGAGTGTCTCAGAAGTTTATATGCCTAGTCTTTGCATTTTATTTCTGCTCGGGCTCATAACTGTGTTATCTCCGTTTGATCATTATACTCGATTTTTCCATTCCGGTGTTTTAACTGTGTGTGTTTGCGTTTGCTCAGCCGACTGCTGGTGACAGTGGCGTTTTAGAATGATGAGGTTTTCTAGATGTCTCGCAATGAAACTTTGTTCAGGTGCAGGAGTGGGTTCGGGGGTGGGCTGAATTTTTCAGGTTGGGGGTTGAAAATGGGTCGGTTCACATCTTTATTAATTTACAGGGCCTTTATTTACTAACATTACCACTCAACAAGGTCGAACCGTGTGGTGTCGTGGACGAACAAGGTAATTTCTAGTGACTTTACCTTCTATTTCCGAGAGAAAAATGGGAAAAAGTGGGAAGAATTGCTTCAGTTTCCTTATAGAGCTGCAAGATCTGGGCCTACAAGCACAGGGATAGACAGAAAATCGATTTCCTTCAATGATTTTTCTCACTTCATAATCTACAACAAAAAAAAACTTCATTTCACGAGAAACTCCAGTAATTTTCTGTAAATGTTTTTAATTGTCATTCATCAATATATTTATTAAAATACAATTTAAAGCGCATGTGGTAACCGTAGAAATTTCGGATGATCCAGAAGATCTGCCAAAGGCACTGAGGACTCGTCCAATTCAGTGGAATTCGTGGTGCTGTTCATCTCGACCACGTCGATCTCTATGATCTCGGGCTTCTCGTTGTCACCAGTGCTGCCCTCACCATCCGTGATATTCCTCTTCTCTTCCGGTGGCAGATTACACAAGTCTGAATCGCAGCAGCAGATGGTGATGTTGAGATCGGTGTGATTTCGGCAGCCTTGCTGAAAACCACTATTTATTACCGCGTGTTCTTTGCGAAAAAGAAGGCGTACGCGACTTCTGGGACACACCTTGCACACGTCAAGCAGTCGCTGTTCAGTGTTCGGTGATTGACAAGAGGCTGTGATCTGTGTCATGTCGTCGGAGTATGACTCAAAACAGTGTGTCATTTCTTCCTCGCATTCGTTTGGCAAGAAACTATGCACGGCTTTGCCATTTTGTGAATGTCCCTTGGATCCTGAAGAATTTCCTTTAGTCAACTAATCAGACAAAAGCACTAGGGATATTTCTATGCCAAGTGATAGTAGGACAAAAATGGATTTTTCACAGGATCTATATTAATTACGAGATAGGAGCCACGATACTAAATGAGGCTTCGTGATAGCACCATTCTATCATGTGAATTTTGTCTGCGAGAATCGCACTGTGGCTTTTTTTTCGCTATCGAGTGCGTGCGTCTCCACTGAAAGAGAGTACCGCCCGTATGGTCAGCCGCGCCGCGTCACCTACGAGACGCGACAGGCCAGCTCGGAGCTGTGGTAGACGGGAGTTGCCGGTATTAGCATTTTGCTTACGTTTTCACTCAAGCATTTAGGATTAAACACAAATACACAAAGAAATGTCCAGTTGGTCTGCCGCGTCGCGCAAGTGGTGCGGCGCGACATTTCTTCCCTGGACTATCACCGTTGAACATTCTATCGTATTCCATGTGGTAATACGGCGCAGACAAAGATTATTAGGGAGCTGCATATGATTTTAGTATACCATGATATGTCATCATAATTACTTATTTTCGCACTTAATTACTTAGCTATTCAGTTATTGCGTCTTTTTTTTTTTGAGAACACGTGATTCTTCTGCCTCTTCTTTTCTTCTGTTGCCTTTTTCCTTCTGCTATGAAGGCTTATACAGTGAACTCCAAACACTCGTAGACAAGGCCCGGTACCGCGGCGCAGGCACTCTGGTTGTCTGCTGCACCGAGACAGCGGGCGTGCTGGGCAGATATGCAGAGGAAAATTGTACCTTTCCGACTAGGTTAGCCACATCCATACCATAACATACATATTTCAACGAGAAAAATCAAGAGGGAGAATGGTTTTTGTGCCGTATGCCTCTCAGAGCAATAATTTGAGAGTTTCATCGATCCAATCGAATATTGATTTTTTTCTCGTAGGAAAATCAAATCTCGTAGAAACGACCCCTCCGCCAGCGTCCTGATATCGTTTCGAATTTGAAAAATCAATAATCAATAATCCAAAGGTCCGTTTTTACCCAGGGAGGAAGCTTGCGGATCAAATGACTCACCTACGTAGCACTTGAGTGCATAGCTGTGTGAATAGAGACCGATGAATAAAATGAGCATTCGTGGGGGTAATCGATAGTGCTTTTTACCCGTCATACCTGAAAATCTAAGGTAATCGATATTTACCATGGAACTGTCGCTGTAAAAAAAATAACGTTAGGAAAATGAGTCACAAAACTTCCAAGTGAGATTTACATAGATCAAATTCGTTAGGTGTAGGAAGAGTGCGCGAAATGAGTAAACCTTTGAACACAGGTGAATTCGATCGATACTGTAGTCCTCGGTTAATAGACAGAAACTAAGCAATCAACATGTTAGCGTACGTCTTTACATGTTAACATAAGCGCTAACAAAATTTTTTGTGGTCTTAGTAGAAAATTGAGCAGTAGTAATGTGCATTTTCAGGATTTTTTTTTTGTTCAGGATCAACAATGTGGAGGATGAGTCGTGAAGGGGTATAGACAACATGACCTACTCTAGTGGTATTTCGTATAATTCTCCTAAAAAATCCCCGTAATTCCCGTTTTCCCCGTGACTGGTTAAACTTTGGAAAAAGAGAAAGCATTCCGGTCGTTCCGGTTAAGTAGATAGAAAAATCTGCGAAAAGAGCTGTAGAGCTAGTGGAAATCCATGTCTAGATGCTTGTCCCCTTCGGGATTTAGGGCTTTTATCATCACTTAGGTGGTGAGTGCCATCAAAGGGCTCCCCTAGGACATGTGACCCAGAATTCTTGGCCTCTTTATGTATTCCGCGACTTATTTACTCTGCAAGTACCAAAACATTACTGCCAGACGCTGCACCCTTTCCATGTAATGTTTATTGAGCTATATATACTCACCTACCCTTACGTAGTTTGTCGCTACAGTCACGTGGTGATGGGTGAATCAGTGAACGAGGATTGCAGAATCATTGAAAAATGTACGAAGAAAATGTAATTCAGTATATTCCGAGAAAAATTATTTTTGCAAAAATCACTATAAGATCAGGACTACTCAAGAAATGTGGTAGAAAGTTTCCGATTGCGAAGATTTATTTTCATTTTTTTTCTTAAACATTTATTGGGATACAATATTGTATTTGTACTGAATAGACGTCCTATTTTTCGAACTAAACCTGATTTTAAAAAAATCGAAAATGTTTTGTCTGGAGAGAAGCCTGTCTGGTTTTTACATACAATCGGTACAACATTGCGATGCGGTGATTTCTCGACTATTCGTTGGCATATGTTTATTTACTAATTGAAGATGGAACACGATATTTTGCAAGGATCGTCCAACATCTTCACCTCAAGCTACATATAGTGGAAGAATTTGAGAGATCAGCTAAAAAGAAGCTTTTAAAGACTCATACAAAGGAATTTATTGCCTACTAATTGGATTGAACTGAATTAAATTAAACAAAATGAACTGAATTGAAATAAATTAAAATAAAAGAGAATTGAGGAACTTTGGTGGATAATATCAGACAATACAATTTAGAGCAAATATAATAAATATAGCTTGCGCTTTCTTGCGAGCGTGAGAAGAATGCTTAGGTAACGTTGCGTGAGAAACCCCTTCAGGACCAGGAGACCATGACTATGTATTGAAATTACCAAGGGTAAACGTGGTATTTTCCCACAAATTTACTATTGGTTAACAGGGCCGTCAACATATTTACTCCCGGATAATCTATGCAATGCCCCCAGGCCCAGGATAAGCCTAGTTGCTGTAACCGGGTGGAATTCACGTGATTTTTAGCTAAAAAATCATTAGCTAAAAAGGTTGCAAAGATGGTGATGCGTAGTTGTACAAGAAAATTGGGACAATAGGGTATTACGGACACTAGGGTCCCAAAGGCATTTAAGGTATTTGGGTACAGTTTTTTGAGTTTAAGGTGTTTTTGAGGCGTTTGAGTAGAAAAATTAGAGAACGGAATATTCAAGAAAGGAAAGTTTTAAAGACAGTCGAACATGGAATTTATTGAGAGACGACATCAATTCAGATACATAACAAGGTTTCAATGTCCTTGAAAAATGTGGAGATAGAACGAGGAGCTGTGTGATTTTTGAAATTGATGAATCTTAGAAGAAGGATAGCTCCTGGATCAGACAAATTGATTAAAACGGGAATATGGACCTATGAGGACGGAAATAGGCAAATTCGTGTAGAAACGATCCTACAGGGGATCATGCAGTGAAATACGGATAGAAAATGCTGTAAAAATGCTGCTGCAGACGGAAAATCCGGGAAAATTTCTGCAGAAATCGCTCCAGAGCTTCTATATCAGAGTCCGAGGCGCTCGGTGTGAGTCTGGGTGAGAACCCGCACTCACACACGCACCCACAAACAGACGCCGGTTTATTCTTTGGATTAGAGAGTGCGAAGTGAATACGAAATGGATACGAGTGCGCCAGACGCCGAGGCGAACAGGAACTCGGATTCTGGAAAATATCCGGCCGATCCGGAGACTAGCGACAGGTAAAATAGTGCTTTGATATGAGTAAAATTACAGATAAGATCACTTGTAAAAAATTCCAAGCAAAATCTGCGTCCTATCGAATAAAAAAGTGTAAAGCAGTATATTTTTTCCTGGAAAATATACTGTAGGATCTGATTCCAGTCGAACCGTGTGGTGTCGTGGACGAACTTGTCGTCAAGTGGTGTCAAAGCCCCTCTACACCTCTTCGTCAGTGTTGACTCGGGACTGAGAACGGTTCTCGTTTGGTTTGGCGGCAGAAAAAAATCGCCACCACCTCGTGGATACACTGACCGGTTTCCATGGATATTCACCTAATATTCAGCACTATGTAAATGGGGAAATCACCATAGAACAGTTAACACAGTAATCAAATGAACATTAATGGTAGTGCTTGCGATCAGCTGGATATTGTTTCTGGAACTCACCGAGGTGTTTTTCGTCTATAGCTTTAGTGGATCTTATCCAAACTCGAGGATGGTGACCCATCCTAGCCAATTCTAATGTGGTGAAATTAGTATGTCGTTTGGTTAGAAGAAATATTATTTATTCATTTATTTGATCCACCGATAGTATAATATAATCAGTGCGCCAAAGCTAACAGAGGTAATTCAAAAAAAATCCTTTTACCAAAAATACTGAAAAGGCATTAAAAAAGCAGCCACTTTCGAAGTGGGTTTGGGTTTACTGCTTTTTACTATAGCCTTTTTTGTACCTGTTAAGCCCTTTTTTGTTTCCGGATAGTTTTTTGGTTTTTTTTTTTCACATTTTTCCACTTATTACCCTTATAAACTGCACATGTCTTGAAGCAAGAAGCAGTGCTAAATGTTCGAACTACGCAGCTTCAAGGACCTGGTGGCCCTAGCAGCTTTGAGTAAAATCTGATAAGGAAAGCGGTAATATGTACAAGAATGTAGAAGTAACTTTTCCAAAGATAACCACTGTATTTACTTTATCCAGTTGGATGAACGCGCTTTAACGGATGCTGTTTGAAGGTTTGGTTTAGCGTGGTTATTCTAGGTTAAATACAAGTAAAATCCTGACACACGGAAGGGCACATGATGAGAAGTAACCATGATAACTGATAAAGAAATGTCATGCTTGGATGGTACGAGTTGGCGGATTCCCGTGACCGAGAACTGGTACGCGCTGAGAACGAGTTCTCACCTGATGCTACGGTCAAGCTGTATGCAACCTACAGTCGCAGCCGAAGGATCTGGAAATTTTCCAGGTGGGGTTCGAACCCTTGGTCACCGGAACGATGATCAACCGCTCTATCCACTATGCTATGCGTACACATACTGGTAGTCCACGATCCACTCACAAACCAACCATTTTGTCTATCCTGGCAAAACCTTGCCGAGTTTGAACGCTTGCTCGCGCCTTCTTTGACGGTTCAGTCAGGTGGCAAGGAACGTCTCCACGCGGGGGAAATGATCGGAATTTCCCGGACTTTGAACGGAACCCACATGATTAACCCAAACTTCATCTTAAACTCAAGTGAGATCAGCTAATTGGTTCGAAATTCCTACGATTCGGTGTAATTTTATGAGACAATGTCCCCGGATGCTATCCAGGATTTACCATACACTATTGAGGCAGGATTCACTTCCAAAACGCGGAGGATTGTAACAAATAATTTCAAAACTATACTTCTATAGAGGCAATCAGTAGGTTTGTAAACGCACGACAAAAGGTTTGAATGAGCAAATGGCTATTTAAATGTGGACAACAGCCATAATTTAGGAAGAATTTCCCTTCGACTTCAAAATACAGGTAGAAAAATGGTGAATTCACCGGAGAGACCTGTAAATGTAAAGTCTAACAAGATGGAAAAGTCATTTGTATGAAAACTCATAAAAATCCACTCTATGACCAATCAGAACATTTCATGTTTTGAGAGAAGGCGTGGCTTGAGCCTCACTCATAGTCATACCGTTTTCGATCTCGCTTCACCTTCATTTATTAAATTGTAGTGGTTTTACAATGCGATCCATGTCACTGCTTTCCATCGTAATTTCCGCATAAAAATGAAAATCGAGATAAAATTACATTCAAATTGAGGATAAAAAAGTGCAATGCTTTCATAGAGCTTGTTTACAGAAACAACCAAGAAAGAAAATATTTTATTGAAGATACTGAATATACATGCGCATTTCCATTATATACTACTATAAAAATCAGTGAAATTAGATCCAAATATCCGAAGTGCAATCTCCGCCGGGGTAGCGCATTTCGTGGCCCAAATATGGTCCTCCTTCGATAGTGCCGAACTCGAACAAGAAGTTCTCATTGAGCGTCATGCCGCCGTTGTCTCCCACATCAATGCATAGCATGAATGCTCCAGATCTAAAAAATCCAGGATTAGTAGCACATAGTAGCGCGGTGGGTTTCTAGCGTGGCGACTCACTTCATCATTTTCGGATAGAACTGCTTATCCCATGGTCTGTAGAGCGAGGTGGTCACGTAGAGTCGTTTCCCGTCCAGACTCAACTGAAGCATTTGAGGTCCGCCCTCGATGCGTTTGCCTTTCACGTAGAGGGCCGCGGGTGGTTCCTAGAAAATTGGGGGATTTAGCAAGGATTTCCAAATTGTACTAGTGTTATTAGTTAGCAAATATTTAAAAAATGGTACTCTGAAGAATTTAATGATGAACCATTAGTCAGTTATGGTGTTTAACGATATTACAGTGAATTAATGCGAAAATGACCCAAAAATAATGACCGCAGCCCAGTAGGCGAATTTTGAGAGCTTATAGCTACGGATTTAGGAAAAATACGGGCAGATTCTTTATTATTGCAAAGCGTAAGGCTTGTTCATTATTATGGTTTCTCCTTTAGAGAAATACCCTGAGTTTAAGGTAAGTTAAGCACCTTGGAAAAAGAGAGCTGGAGACGGTCATTACTTCCGGGACAACTTCGTGGGAAAGAAGACAGGGAGTCATGGAGTTGCAAAAAAAAACGGTAAAAGCTTTTTTCGTTGCGCAATTTCTAGATTTTTGCTATCTTCACAGGCTATTCTTCATGAGAAATACAAATTTATGCTGAAGATACATAATTTGAACACTTTGCGCGAGTCCAGAGAAAAATCCGAGAAAAAAAACTTCAGGGAATTTGACTCACCTTCAGCTCCAAATCGTTCAGTATGTTGATACCGCTCTCGGTGTGGATGCTTCCACCAAGGAAAATCTTCAATTATTCATTGATAAGTACATTTAGTTACGTATGTTACAAAAAAAAAACAGTGCAAATAGGCGGGCTCAGGGCTGTAAACCTGTTCTGGAGAAGTACCTATTGTACTACTTTACATACATAATCATAGAGCAGAGTTAGAACTACTAAAAGTATGGAATTCGACCAATATTTCTGGGACAAAAAAATCTTCAAAATTATTGCTGTGTTAGCGCTTTTGTTTGGGAAAGATTCTAGAAAAATCCAGGAAATTGTAGCAAATCCCAGGTGCAAGCGAGAAATTCTAAGGAAATGCCTAAAACCTAGTACTGTTCCACGAACCTGTCCGGTAGGACGAATATTTTCTGGATCAGTGATGTCGTACTGTCGAATATCGCCATGCATCCAGTTTGAAATGTATAGGAATCGATCATCCATAGAGATGAGGATATCAGTGATCATTGATGGCATCTCCGGCAACAGCCATCCTTCTACCTGAAAAAAATCCAGAAAAGTGTCGATGTTTCGAGTAGGATGGAAGCGAAGAGAAATAAAGCAAAGATCTCGAGAGATTATTTTATGCTTTTTGAAAATTAGTGGGTTCCTGCTTTAGATTAGGCGCAATTTTCCAGCATTAGGAAAATTCCAGAAGTTTTATAGATGAGAAAAGCCTTCTAAAAATCAATGATTCTCCTCTCAGCTTCTGATTGGCTATTAGGAGGTCCACCAATAACAAAAGCCGAAAAGGCAAGAAAGTGCTATCTTTTGAGGTTTGAAAGATGAAAGATTTTCAATTGCATTTTTCAACAAAAAAAACTAGATGGCCCTCACAATGCAGATAAAAATTTATTTATTTATTCATTATTCATTTATTAATGCATCATACTTGATGTTTACATTTTACGTTCCTACATAAATATTTTTATCAAATCTTGTGTCCATTAAGAGGACTGACACTGGATCCTGAGTTTAGGGTCAGGATCCATGAAACGCAAGCCAAGCAAGGAAAGAATGGCTAGTGTGACTGGCTACCCAAGAGCGTATGTATGGCGAAGAGACGCAGATAACCAGATTTGGTTCGCTAGCCAGTTTTACCCCATCATGGCTCATAAATCCCAGCCCAGGAGTTTTGAGACCTGATTTTTCGAATCTCGAACAGAATAAGAGAGATATTTGCCTGCAGCTTCCCGTTTTTTAAAGTTTTGAATGGTCACTGGTGGTTGGTCTAATACAGTGAACTCCAAACGACCGTAGCCAGGGGCGGGACCGCGGCGCGGGCACTCTGGTTGTCTGCTGCACCTCTCGAGGCAGCGGGAAATCACGACGTATCGGTTTTCTTCCGTGTCTCTGCCCATCAGGCCCGCTGCTTCGATGCAGCAGACGACCAGAGTACCCGCGCCGCGGTTCCGCCCCTTGTCTACGGCCGATTGGAGTTCACTGTATTATGTGTGACTTCGGCATGCGTCTTTAGATCAATGAAGTAATAAATATAGAACCTTGTCAGGACGATTTTTAAAGGCAGCACCCACGATAATTTTCATGTCAAAAATTTTGAATGTTTTGGGGTCTGAACAATAATCCCAGTAGTTCTAGGCAAGTTGCACCACCAAATGCATCCACATTCTTAAGATATTACAAGTTGAACATGGGATCCGGGGATCCCCAGGCGAGTCGTAGCGGATTGCGTATCAGCTGTTTCCTGCCCCAATTTGTTAGTTTTCCAGTGATAACGCTTGTTTCTAATGTTCGTTTCGAAAAATTCTCCACTGTGGTAATCTGCTTCCCTCTATTTATGTCCTCTTAATTGTCATTCGACCATATCATCCTTTGTTTTACTCAGAATTGGCAAATTTTTACGTATAGTATGAATTTCAGTTTTTTGGCTCTTTACACTTGACCATGAGTTTTCTTTCTTTTCATGAGGAATGTTTCCGCAGTGAACATTCTAATCCCTTTTCGTTTCCGGTTTTTCTTCTCTAGAGAAGCTGCAAAATTAGTCAAATATCCACCTGCGCTTGGAAATTTGTCGACAACAAAGGCAGCGTTATCGACTTTCTTGATCTACTTCATCCGCGTAACTCGGCCACTTTGCTATGAAGCAATGAGTTGGTAATATCAGAAAACCATTTCACCATGAGTTTTGGGACAAATGAAGACTCTATCTATGTTCCTAAGAGCCAAAAACCCAAAATTGCGTTGAAACCTGGGTAACGAATTTTTTCGTGGGTGCTGCCTTTAACAAAAAAAATTCAACCAAAAATATAACATACCTGTTTTGGTGGGATTTTCGCGACGCGTTTGGCCTCATATGAGCTGGAGTTCTGTAAAGTGAGATATTAAATTAAATTAAATCAAATTCAGCGGCAGTTCAGAATTCCCACTGGAGGAAATCTAGTAAACTTCTGTGGATAACATGGGTAAAATAATTTTCTCCTCTTTCCCAGACCAGAAATCATCCGAAGAAAACCTAAAATGATGACCCAGACGAGTACTCTTCTAAAATCTTTTCGATGTCATGAATAGATGAACTGTCAGGATATCTGAGCCACTGGTGTCCTAATTGTTTAAGAGGAGAAGATTAACCAATTAGACGCGAGATATGGGGAAATTTTTGAAATTTCAGTGAAATTTCTACCCACCTCACTTCCGGGCTTCAACAGGTAAACAGCCGATCCGAGGGCGGTGCCCACGAAAGCGTACGGACTGGCAGGGTCGTGCTTGAACCTGTGACGGACAACCAGTGTGATTAATGGAAAAACGAAGAAAAAATAGATAAAACATGAGGTATGGAAAAATTTAGAAGGTACGTACCGCACTTCCAGAGGAACGGCCCCGTCATCCTTGGGCAGTTCGATGGTTTGTAATTTTTCGTGCGTTGACCACTTGAATAAGTGCACGGAGTGACCGTAGTGACCTTAACGGAAAAATTTTACTGATTGGCCGTAAATCCTAATTTCAGTGGAGGACAAGAGGTTTTCTAAGTGGTTTTAGCTTCAAACAACAGGTAACACGTAGTGTAGCGAGCGCTAGATATGTTCAAATTCGAAAATTCGACGAATTTGTTGAGATTTCGGATTCCCTCAGAAAAGGGGGAACTGTCTACAACCCAGTGGGAATGATAAAACATCGGTTCCTGAATTAATAATTAATTTAGGGTGTAGGTCATGACGAGGTGAAAGTGGGGCGGGCCGTTCTTCTGTGATTGGCTCATCGTTTGAATGTTCTTATCACAGAAACATAACCCGCCCTGTTTCGCCTCATCATGGCCCACACCCATTAAATTAATAAGGTTTCTCGATTTTTATCCGAGCTTATATACAGTGAGCTCCAAACGGTAGTAGACAAGGGGTGGGACCGCGACGCGGCGTTCTCGGGCAGAGACACAGGGGCTCTCTCTGGTTGTCTGTTGCGGCATGGAACACGAGTTCTCTGCTGCTGGCAGAAGCAGACGACCAGAGCCAGCATGCATACCCCATGTGTCTCTGACCAAGAACGCCGCGACGCGGTTGCGCCCGTTGTCTACGGCCGTTTGGAATTCACTGTATATGTAGAAAGGATCAATTTGTAATTCTACATTCTCTATGCCCGGAGAACTTGCTTTTCTCTTAGGCTCACAAGAAATAGAGCGATAATACGGAATGTTTCCTCAATGCAGCAGGGTTAGGATTATGTTGTGAGTATTCTAGAATACTGAAATCAATGAAATGAAAGTTTTTCCCAGGGTTTCTGGAAATGTCTTGTATAACAGCAATGATCTCTGCAAAAGTGACGGGAAAACACAGGAATAATGGACGAAACTTCGATGGTGAGCTCCAGGATTGCAGGTTACCCTGCATAGGAAACGACATGAGTGTGCTACCGGTGAAGGTTAGAGCCCATTTTCAATCCATTTTATGCTCCAGGAAGAGCATTGCAGCATAATACTACTTATGTTACTTCTTTTCTACTTATTTGTGTTTCACTTCTGTAATTTTGTTCTTTCTTTGAATTCCATTTTTTCTACTCAAAACATGTCAAGGTTTTGCTTGAATTTTATGATTCTATCTACAGAAATTTCTTTGATTTGCGAACAATCCACCGCGATTTCTGCGCCATGTTTTTTTTCCATTTCTTTCACATTGCAGGTCTCCGCTACTCTTGAAATCCTTCGACAACCAGATGTGATACACTCACCTTCATCCACATGTTTCATATCGAAACCTTTCTTGATCACGTTCGGTGTTCCCCATTCAGTGGAAAACATCACATCGCGACGTGGTTGATACCAGAAATCGTAGTTGAACGCGACACTCTTCTCCTCGTCCAGCCAGCAGCCTTTTGGCTCGAAGGTCTTCCCGTCGAGTAGGATGAAGCTTCCTGGAATGGATGGACAATAGTTAAATATAAGGTTGTCCCAAAAATAATGGCTGCAACCTTATAGTGAAGAAATGGAAGTTCACTTCCTTTGGTTTTCTTTTTCTTTTTTGGTTTTCTTTTTTCTACAACTTCTACACCATGATACATAATTAGTGGAAATGCTGATTATGACACATTTTATTTCAGAGAAATATCTCAAGCTCGCGCTGACTTATGCAAATTGGAAAGCTCAGCTTCAAAACGGTCATTATTTGTGGGACAACCTAATATGACTGCAGCTTCAATAAGACCATTGAAGAAATGGAATAATCTTAGAAAGGACAACATGTCATTTGAGAAAAATAAGTAGAAAGAAACAAGTAAATAAATACATAAATAAATAAGTAAATAATTATGACTGGACATGCATTAGATCCCACACAGGGGTAAATCAAAGTAAACCAGAACTGTTACATACCTTTGTGATTGCCCTCAGCATCTCCAAGGGTGCTTATCATTATGTTCCCATCAGCCAGACAGTGTGACGTATGTGGAAACGAGACATTGTACTTGAAAAGTTGCTCAGGCTCGACAGTCTGAAAATATTTGGAATTTATAGAGCATTTTCAAAGTTATTGAGCTAATTCATCCGCGATTTGGGAGCTTTTCAGCTCCACATGAGTTATAAATCACTTATGAATAAAAGTTGACTCTCTACAGTGAACTCCAAATTGGCAGTAGACAAGCGGCGATACCGCGCGCGGCGTTCTCGGGCAGAGACACAGGGGCTTTGCGTGCTGCTGGCAGAGGCAGACAACCAGAGCCAGCATGCAGAGCTGCTGTGTCTCTGCACGAGAATGTCGCGCGCGTTTCCGCCCCTTGTCTACTGCCGTTTGGAGTTCACTGTATGTGCGAGTATGAGAATAATTAAGTGAGTTGGCTCTCCATGTACTATTATTCCTTCAATTGTAAATGAAATAATATGTAATGAACATTTTTACCAGAAAATTGAACCTAAAAATTCCCCGGAAATAAATTTTAAAAATAATTTTTCATTTTAACCGAGTTCAAAGTGGCGCTAAAGGCGCTTGAAAAGTTCACGATAGCCACAGACACAGGAATCTATAACTTCCCTCTAGGGGAAAAACTTCTCATGGTACCCTTTCACTCAGTGCTCTCGGCATAATTGGATAAGTGTCCAATCCCTCACTGATCTTTAGCGTATAGTCGAGGATGCCCCGAGAACCCGTCGATGACATCATAGAACATGCAAAGCAGCGTAATCAAGCGATCACCGTCCAAGTGTGATTTGTGACGTGAGTCCGGCTTGGATGTTCGACGAATAGAATTGGGATGAGCTATCTGACCAGACATCGTTGATGGTCACGGATAAGGGGACAAGCTGATGGATATTTGATCGATCAGCAGTATTATTTCGTAAGGCCAGAAAGAACGCGGAACCACCAGTGGGCTGAATCCATAAATGGATGTTGGATAAGATTTATTGCAAAAGAAGTTGTTGTGTGACTGAAGGGCTAGCTTAAAAAGACTCGTGCAATAGTGCTACTTCGGTTCCGGGAAAGACCTACGAGACCTTTTCTTTCATACAACTTGAACTTTTCATCTATATCTTCGCACTTCCGATGGTTCAAAGCATGAAAAACCAGTCATCTCTTCATAGTCTCAGCCTCAACTTTTTTCCAAGCCTATCAGCATTTACACTCCCATTTCGTACAGGTTTCTTAAAGGTTATTCCAACGTCATCGCACAGAAACCACCCTACCTATCCTTGAGAAAAAAAAAAAAAAACAGAGACCACTGAAAGAACGCCGGAACGACTACGTCATCTTGTAAGAGTTGAAAAAAGTGAAGCGATGGGTGTGTGATGGTGTCTTACTTTGACGCGTACGTGCTTGCGTGCGTCTCCCGTTCTAAAAACGCTCAGGAGATAGTTTTCAGAAGTTTTTCTATGGATTGCTTGACCAGGACAACGGACAAGAAGGCTTCAAAAAGGTGCACTATCGTTGCAGAAGCTCTGGCCGAGAGGGTTAGTTTCTACCATAGGAAGCGCTTCAAAAAAATCTAACCTGAAGGTGGCTATCGTGAGAAATTCAAAAGTATAAACTAGCTCATAGTATTCATGATTTTTGTGTAGCTGATATCTCTGGAGCGGCAACTTCGATAAGGAAGTTCGTAAATAGTGGAGTAAGTTTCTCTCTAATATATCCTGAAGCTGCATGCACCATTGAGATTACCCACGGTAAACGTGTGAACACCACACAATTTTACCCATTGCTAATGCGGGCGTAACCATCTTTACCCTGTGCAATCTCAACAATTCATCAAGGCCATGGGCAGTGGACTCACCGTCTGAAATTCACCCCATTGAAGTTCTATAGAGTGTATGGTTCACGACAGCTCATTCATCAAATCATGGACTTCTAGAAATTAATTGGACATCTTAGTTTAGTAGGGTATGCTGCGAAAATGGGTGCATACATAAAACGTCTTTCTCTGTTTTTCAAAAGCGATGAGCGGCGGAGATATCCGTTCATGATATAACGCAACGCCAGAAAGGTCGTAAGGCCAAAAGACCTGCGACAAATTGTGATTTGTGCCGAGCGCCCTAGAGGAATGGAACAGAGATGGGGAGCGGTGATGATGATGCATGTGTGATCAGTGGTCAACAAAAAACTCGTAGTGATGTTCACATCGAACTTGATAACTTGTAGGAAGTGTAAGGATACGATGAATCTGGACTTTTACCTAGTATATCTACCGGGTATGCTTGAGTCGTGCACAGAAAACGCAGGGATCTGTGCAAATTGCACTTTTCCCATATAAAGGGTCGAAACTCTGCGAAAATACTATCTTATGAGTTCTCCCCAAAAGTTGACAAAAGTGAAAAGTAAGCTGTCCAGGGTAACAAATTTCTGCTGCTCTTCAGGGTTTCTTCCTCTATCCAGCTCCCAACACTCAGATTCCTGATACATGCCACACTATAACTGGTTCTACCTCTTTCCAATAGAAACCTGGCTTTTCTGCAGGTAGGGAAATAGCTATCCACAAATTCCCATGGTGGATACAAGTAATGAAAGTGAAACATGGATAATTTTGCTGATAGCTGGCCCTATTCTGAGAAGTCACTTTACAATAAAATACCTACTTTTTCTGCTTACCCACAAAGGTATGAATTCTAATCTAGTGCAATCAGAAATACTGTGCATAATTTTGTGGGTAAAGACAAGGAGGATAATCCGAAACTACATGAAGGTAACGTTCAAGTAGCGTTATGTGCTCTATTGGCAATTCTCTGACCCAATGCCAAAAGTGAACCTTACCAGTACGTTTACGGATACGTAAAATCCGTGCGTGTAGCGTCAGGTCATTTTATCCTTCCCAACCAAAACTAAGACAGCCAAAAATGGTTCAAAATATGCTTTTGATCAATCTAGTACATTACTGATAGAAAATTTAAAAAAACTGTTTCTGAGAGAAAATCGGGAATAGCGGTTTTTTTGCCTTCTCCACCCGGGACCTGTCACATGCAGGCGGCGAGGGTCCGATAATTCTGTAGATCTACACCGCCTCAGATTGCACTTTCCCTGCCAACATTCCTAACCCATTAATTTTCGTGTTAACCTTGCTAAGCCAGTTTTATAATGATAAATATAGCGCCTCCGCAATACGTGCGATCCTGAAAAACTGAAGCACAACAAGGGAACGCTATCAAAATCAATTAGAGACCTTGAAAAGGTGAAACGATCAGTGTAGGGTCGATTGATATTTCTTTCGTCACGCCTGCCCAGAGATCGTTTACGAAACAGTGCGCATAAATCACAGAGTTGTGGAAAATAAGGCCAAAGAAATAGCATGGGCAGACGATTCGACAAGGTGTAACGTCGAGTATTTGGCATGAACGTACCGCTGATTTCGAAGGGAGAACTTTTTATCTAGCGTGAGATCATTAAAAAACAAAGATGTCATGTGACAGATAATAAAAATTGTGCTGTCTAGCTGAATGATGTGGGAAAATGTGTCCTAGCCAGACAAAATAATCCACCATTTGTAAAAAGCGGTGCAAATCGGAGATTAGTAGGAGAGAACGACTCTGGCTCTAAAGTAATGGCTTGATCGGTTATGAAAACCAGAAGGGGCAGTAATATTTCGACTATAGGGAACTACAGTATCACTAAATGCAGCATACAGTGCCTTGCAATGATTTTTGCACCATAGAAAACTGCCCGCCTGATCTGCCGCGCCGCGCCTCTTACGCGTCGCGACAGGCCAGCCGGCCGCTGCGATTGTTGTGCATAACAAGTGGGTGAGTGTTTCAGTTATGTTTTGAACTGCTTTCCTTGTGTCTTTGTCATCATTCGAACTGATCTGGTCAGCAAATAATAGGATCGAACCCATGACTTTCCTGAATACAGGGAGGATGAATAATAGAAACAAATGAATTTATAGATAAATGTATAAATAAATAAAAAATACAGGAGATAATGTGGCATGTAACCTCAGAGTTGGGCAAAAAAAACTAAATCATTGCCAGTATATTCCACATCAGCTCCTCGAGTATCTTGGAACGAAATTAAAGACACAAAGGAAAACGTGAGCAAAACATCAATAAAACTGGCCAACGTCTGGTAATCGCAGCGCCAATCTGGTCTGCCGCGCCGCAAAGGTGGTGCGGCGCGGCAAACCAAGCCAACGATTTTCTGTGGTGCAAAAATTATTGACCGGCACTGTAGATGCCTGCAGTAGTTCCACAACGATAAGCATTGGGAAATTTACGATGTCTTTTGTTCAACTTTTGCAAGGGGTAGGTAAGGGAAGGCGTAGGATATTTTCTTTTCATCATTTGTTCAGAACCTTTTGAGCAATTTTCAAACAATGATTAGCCCAAAACGGCTTGCAAACGAGCTTTTGAGTTTTTTTTGAAGGTTTTCATTGTGCAGGTTTTTGATGGCATCAGTTTCTCAAAAGCTGATTGGATAGATCTTAATTTTGAAAACCAAAGGAGCCAAAATTCCTCTCAAAACAGGTTTTGATCACTTCCTGGACAGAAATTATGGGGCCTCTTTAGAACTATTGTTTTTTCCTTCGCTATGTTATAAAATCGTCAGCGCATCGAAATGAAAAAGTGCAGCTATGCGACTCCAATTCGCAAACAACCCCCGTAGACAGGTTTTTCGCGGCCACAACGGAAGGGCTTTAAAAGAACGCCTGATAGGGTTGTTGCCAGCTCGGATGCGGGCGTTTCTCTTGATCTCATTGCCATGTCACTATTGCCTAAAAGTTCTCATTGCCAACATGGAGGATTGGCATTGTTCCCGTGTGATCAACCTCTTTCGATTTCTTTTACTCATTGCAGTGGCAAAACTTCTCATCACTTTCTCTTCAGAAGCAATAAGAGAACTTTTGATACTATATACATATAAGGTCGACAGAAAGAGTAAGACAATTACCTAGCAGATATTGTGATATGTACCTAATTACCCTATGTAAATTGTAAAACTACCCTAACAATTTCTAAGTTGCAAAATGATGGTAGCACGGTGTCAACACTAGTGGTGAGAGTCCCTTGATATTCATGGATTCGTGAATTTTCGTGTTTCTTGAAGGAAAGGTGGATTTCTACATCATGCTGTAGATTTCTGTGTTTGTGTCCAAAATTTTTCCTATTATTAGTGCACCACTGGTATTCAAATAAATAAACAATTGAATAAATAATTGAATGAGTAAATTTACACTGGTCTGTTTACTAGTTTCCGCAGTCGTCTTCTGCGTGCACAGCACTATGGAGCTACTAAACGAGTCCATAATATGGCATATGGCAGAGGGGTGGATATAGTGGACTTTTCCAAATTCATCGACCATTTTCCCTTGCTTTTTTTGGCGTTGCCAGTGCTCCACAGCTTCTCCAGTGAAAAAAGCGTATCCAGTAATGGTCTGACCAATTGGGTATTTAAAGTGGAGGAATTTCTACTTGAGACCGGTTGATGCTTCACACGTATTCGAGTTTGAAAATTCGACTTCGAGTTAGTCGGGAATTCGGGTTTTCAGGAAGAAAAGAAGAGAGAGAGAACAACCCTTCAGGAATGATTGAGAGGGGCTTAGGGTTCACTTTTCTTTGAGCATTCGATTTTTTGTTTCGTTCCTGAATTAATAACTTTAATAATCAATTTAGTCAGCTTTTATTCAATCTTGAGCGTGAAGAAACGTCACGAGGAATGTTAAGTGAAAGTGGAAATTTCTAAGCTTTTAACCGCCCCTTCAGTGGTTAGCAGCATTCCCTACTAAAATACATTTAAGCTTTACACTTAATGGTACACTTCTTTTAAGAGGATAACTAGTGGGTCCTGCACAGACGTTCCTCTATTTTCTCTCTCACTGTGATTGGAGGATCCAACACTTTGCTTTTCTCAGGGGGTGTATCATCGTGAGGGAAAATGGGGCGTTAACGAGCTGCTGTTACTGGCGGATTCAATCAATGTACCAATCACGATGGCTCAGTAACGCCCCATTTCTCCTCACGATGACTCACACCCCTTTTCTCATTCGTCTGGTGTTTGATTTCTATATTGCTTGAGAAATTCCATGGTGTAAATAAATTTTCACTTTCAGTTATGAAATCCGCACTAGTCTTGCTGCTATTCATCACCGTCATCATCTGTGTCAGCGCACAATGGGGCTACGGCTACTACGGAAGACCGTACTACGGCGGATACTACGGCGGATACAGACCTTGGGGCTATCGGCCGTATGGTCCAGTAGGAGGCGCGGTTCGAGGAGCGCTCGCTGGAGCTGTGGTCGGTGGTCTACTTGGATAATCAACTCCGTGAATCATCTCTATGTACAAATGCAATATATTTTATTTTAAAACGTTGTTGTATACATCTTCCAGTTGATCGTGACAATAAAGAAATGATGTATGGTAAATTTTTACGTGTACTTGGCCTGATTTTCTTACGTGATTATAACTGTGCAAATGTTCTTAATTATGGAGGAATGGTCTTAAATGCATGCGTATCCGGCCGGGTGGCCGGCTCCACGACCTCTTTCAGACTCCCACTTCTAACACTTCAAAGATGTTTCGACATATGACAATGGAATATTTTGGAGGATTATTTGCCGAGGACATTTCCAGGAAACTTACGTTGTAAAGGCATACTAAAACTGTTTTTAATTACAGAACTGCTGTTACGTGCATACCAGTAGCAGACACAGAAAGTGGGCGAAAGGGGGGAGGGGGGATGGGGGTGC
>JARK01001362.1:660117-693936 GCA_000688135.1 Ancylostoma ceylanicum | reverse complement strand
GGGGGGGGGGGGGATGGGGGTGCGTGGGGGGAAAAAAGTGAGTTGTCCGCCGTTTTGGAGACTTATGATCTTGTCGACTGTTTGGAATGATGGCGAGCCTCGTTAAGCAGCTTGAGGGCAGTGTCTCACCTCTTTCTCTTGTTTAAGCTATTAGCAGATTGTGGATCTCCTCGAAACGCTGATTCCGGAGACATACATAAAATATCTGAAGGTGGCCTTTAAACCAAAATGACGTTTGAAGCCGTTGATCTTATTGTCAGACACGTAAAGACTTGTAAGTCAACACAGCAGGCTTGGCGGGCAGCCAGCACACTCACGGACCGCTCCGCTCAGATAGCCCATGAACTGCACTTTGAACCCTCTCAAAAACGGGGTATTCTTCACTTTTGTGACCATTTGCATACATTTTTGGAGTGAGGCGTGGAACGAAGATCATGGATCTATTGATATCTCCAGCACTCGAAATGATGTGAGACACTGCCATTAAAGAAGCGCCGGGAAGTGATGTCCATGAGCTGGCAGTGGAGCTTTAGCGCAAACGCATACAGTAGCTGCTCATCTGCATCGCATCGAAGACTCAAGGAGAAACGACATATGGATTCATTATCTGGACTGCCATCAGCTTCAAATGTGGAGAGCTGCACACCCGAACGTTTTGACTTTTCAACAAACCTTCGCTCAGCTCGACAACTTGGATTCAAGTGGCGAAAATAGGATTCTTACGCGAACTACCCGAGGAAATGTTGGTGGCTTAGACTTTAGCCACCTCGGATTCCACCATCGAAACGAGAGCTACCTCCTCAGGAGGGAGCGCATATTTTTTGGTGGAGCAACAATGGGACCTCTCACTCGCAAATGCCGCCAGCAAACCTTACTGCTACCGCTGGAGTTCCTGTCAATAATGATGGCACATATTTATTTATTTATTTATTTATTTAGAAACGCGGACCGAAGCCACGCGTAAATAAGTACAATAACAGATCAGTCACCAGTAACATATTGAATCAATTCTACATCATAAAGCCACTGACAATTAGCAAAAGACATCAACATATATTGCGTAGTTGTACTGTGTTGAAGAAGAAAATCAAATCGAAATGGAAGATAGAGAAAAGTATTTCGACAGCCTTATATATGCTTTTTTTAGGTATTATTTGCGAGACAATTCCCTGAGCAATTCGTGGGTTTGTAACTATAACAATGATTCAACTAATCTGAAATGACATCCCGCAAAGGCAGAGTAAAAAAAATCAAAGATAATTTTGTAGTTCTGACACTAGACTGAAATTCTCCATCAGGAAATATAAGGAGAGTCAGTATATTTTATAAACTTGTTAGCCGTACACGAGATTGCCAGTGATGTTCTTTATTGGCCCAAAAATGAACCGCAAAGAGTAGTGTACAACCATAGCCAGTAAACTCCTTCTATATCTTGAATTATGTGATATCTAAGCCGAGGTATAAACCTTTTCAGAAAGCCTCACTCTACTGACAAATCTAACGCGCTCGATCGTCACTGAAAACAACGCCGATCGGTGGACATAAGAAGGTGGAAACTCGAAATTCGAAGGAGTTTGGTGGTTGAATTATGGCCTCGTTCTGATGTCTGATTGAAGAGGCGTTTGTGCAGCTACCTTTATTGACTGTTTGATCCTTTCAGGCTCTGACAAAAGCGAAGGTCAACAAAGAAGATCACTGACAACCTCGTGTACGACTAACAAGTTTATGAATTAGACTGGCTATATCATGTCGATGTTTAAAAACGATCGCACTTGGAAACTAAATGTGAGGACCCTATCACTGAAGGTCAGGTTTGCCTGCGAAAAAAAAAATCACGCGATTTGGAAGAATAGACCGTATTAGGCCCAAATATATAGCTAAACTTTTCAAGCAGGAATGAAAATTGTTGAAGGAGTTGTGAGTAATAAAGCTGCAGAAATAAAACCAAGTCCAATGCTTTGACGTCAATGAATAAATTTTTTTTTTCGGTCAAAAAAGCAATGTATGAAATGAGAACGTTCACACTTTTACCCACGCGTACTGAGTTGATGTGTCTCCCAAAATGGGAACTTTGAAGCCTTACGTGAAAGAAGTTATTGATGAACGTTCAAAAGATGATTTTTTTAGAACAGTACATTGTCATTTACCAGACTGTGACAAAAAGAAAGGTCGAATTCCTCAGAAACCAAGACTGACGGGTATTTGAACTGACATATAGAGGTGTGGCCATTGCTGCTGTTGTTTTTTGTGAACTTTCACCGTTGTCCACAAGGCTACGACGCAGTAAATACGCCTGTATTTCGCGAACACTCACTGTAAACGGTTTTTTCTTTAATCACGAGATGAATGCCTTAAAAGTGCAGCAGGAAAGACAAAATGTACAGTCTTTTCTTCTAGATCAACTAATGACCTGCTCATTTTTCTATGTGTGTTTGGCTTACCGACTAGAAAATGCTCAAGATTTAGCTGACCGATGAAAACGGAACCTACGTGACTTTATGATTTTCAAAATCTTGAGAAGGCTGTGAACCGTATTGCAGCATAAACAATTTTGGCTCTACTTTTGCTCTACATACCCTTGATGAACCATATGTACCCCGGCTATGAACACATCAGTGTTTTTCATTGAAATTAGCCGGCTCACTTTGCAAGCTTCTTTGGCAGCGTCGGGGGCTCATATTTAAATTAAAGAAGCTCTTGAAAGATAGATCGCGCCCCTGCATGGCTAGTTCGAAAACCTACCCAATAGCGTAGCCTAGACGTGAATATCTCAACGACATCGCTGGTGGCTTACATAGATCTCAGTCTAGCAGGGATCGAACAGGCAGTCAAAGTTATCAAGCGGAAGCCTGTTTAGCCAAAAACTTTGCTTCTCGTTTTTTTCTAAGGTTATTCAATTTCCTCTATTAAAAGAGGTTCTTTTCCTATGTTCAATTTTCTTTCATTATTCCGCGAGAATATTCAGTTAGAATGTTATACATCTCAACTAAATTCGAATTTTCAGCGATGAAGTGCGCACTGACGTTCGTGCTATTCCTGGCTGTTATATTCTGTGTAAACGCACAATGGGGAAGCTATTATGGAAGTCCATACTACGGCGGAGGCTACGGCAGCTATTTTCCTTCCCTCAGTTCTCTATGGAATAGTATATCGTCTAGTGGTTGGGGAACTGCGGCCAAAGGTGCCCTCGCTGGAGCTGTACTTGGCGGTCTATTTGGAAAATGAGCTTGTTTGTTTGTAATATATTCACTCTATGTACATATTCATCGAATACATTGAATTTTATTTCGTGTGATGTATATTAGCTTTTTAGTAGGCTATATCAATGAAATAAAAGAGCTGCGATAAATTATTACTCATATTGGGCTTGATTTCTGTACGTGCTGTACTACGACTGTGCAAATCCTTAGCTGAGGAGCACAGTGACATTCAGATTGAAAAGTTTGCTGGATGAGAGGAGAGAAACGATATATTTAGAACCTTGACACTGCCGTGAAACAAGCAGGGGTGACAAAAAGAAGCACACTTTAGAAAATAGCAAATTACACAGGAAAATTCCGCATTTGACGTCCTTGCCGTTCAGTGTTAGTAATTTCAAGGTATGCTCAAACTCAAGAAGGGGTGTTCCTGCAATCGACGGTTTCTAAGTAGCCTCAATTCAGAAATAAATATGACGATCCCTTTCGTTGTTTTTCTGAAGTAGATTCGTAGGGAATCACGGTCATCCGCGAAGCGCAGCAAAGCTGCGCCTCACAGACGATGTGCCCGACACTAAGAAATAAAGGCTGTGGCCCGTGAAAGATGGTACAGATTCGGTTTGTAAGATCTACTACCCTTATTCAACAAGGCCAGGCTACGAGTTTTTGTTTTTGTGCTGTCCAGAGAAAATCCCTTATTGAGTTCGTCCTCTGCTTCTATGGACAGTCACGGCCATGCAATATGTACATGCGAGTGATAGAGGAGGTCGCTTGGATCCAGGCAGAAGACAGACTTCAGATGGACCAAAAGAAACGTGGCTCACGGGTGCGAGTCGAAGCATTTCTGGATTTGAGATGCACCAAAGGAACATGGTCAACGGATCCTAGTCAAAGGGCCGCTTCCAGTCGGGTTGCGTAATAGTGTCTGCATGTAGGCTCATCACCCGAGGAGAACGAGAAAATGCCGATTTTTTTTTGTTTCTGAGTGAGATTCTCTGTGTCAAATGTGTAGTTTTGCAGAAGAAAAAGAGGTGAAGATTCAAGGAGGGTCCGTGCACCAATGCTGGAAAGAGTTCCGCAATTCCTGAGGAATTGAAACCCGTGGATGATGCAGTTGTGCGCTTCGCTGGTGTGCCTAAATTGCTGGCTGCTTTGAAGTCCAGGTGAGAAGAACTGAAAGATCAACATACGAGGAAATTTATCGCTGTTCAAGTTGCTTGTAAATTTTTTCGAAGAAGCACTTGCACGCATGTAATACATATCAAGCCCGATTCAGGGTAGCAAAATGAATGCACACAGTTAAAAATCCACAAGGCATCCGTAACAAGTTGAAGACATATTTCTGCGAATTCTCTTTCTTCAAAGCTCTCAAGGACTCTGAAGAAGTTCATGTGACTACGTATGCATGCAAAAAGTGCAAAATTGTTGAGAAACCCCTTCTATTCGAGGGTCTTCCCACAGAACAAAGATGGAACAGTGATAGGATGTAAAATCTTGACATGAACACTGTTTTGAGCGGGTTTCAACTCCTAGGTAGCTTCGCCTGGAGGTAAAAAGGACCACGCTCTGTCTTAAGGAGAAACAGTGAAACTATTTAGCTCCAAAAAATCAATCGTCACCTAAGAAAACAACTTTCACCATGATAAAAACCTCACGGAGCTTCGCAGAAAGTCGGCTTCGCCGCGCCTCGCGGATGACAGTGCTTTTGTGAGTAGCTGTGATGAAAGTGAATGAGTATGATTTTCTTTGAGTTCAGCTGACCCAAAGATAAAGTGGCTTACGGGTCCGGGACAGAGCGCCGCCTATATTCAGCTGGTTACTACTGACTATAAGTCAAACTGCGACGGAACGCGGCAAACATGAGAAGACCCTAAAACCAGAGGTTTTCACTCTTTTAAATTAGATTTTTTCAATTGAAAAAGGAGCGACCGAAGTTGGATGTTCACCCGCACCTACTGAATCGAGTAATGTTTCCCAAAATCAGAACTTTGAGGCCTTATGTAGGAAGGAATTATTGACTAACGTTTCAAAGATGGTTCTTCTTTGATTGTAGTGTGCCAGTTGATGAAGGTTGGCATAAAGGAATCGTGGATTTCAGCGTTCTCTTTTAACCAAGATTGATGACAATTTGAATTGACATAGAGGTGTTCGATCTCTGTCGCCCTTGTTTTCGTATATTTTCATTGTTGTATCAGAAGAGGAGGCAAAACAGCAGAATTCAATCATTCTGTTAATACGTCTCCATTTCGCGAATATCCGCAGTAAATAATTTTTTCTAAACAGAAGATGAACGCTTTAAAAGTGGAGCGAGGAAGACCACGGGCAGCGCGAGTAGTGCCACTTCTTCAGGCTCAACTTTTTATCCCTTCATTCCTCTGTGCTCGGCCCAAAACTGGAAAGCTTTTAGGTGACCGATGAGAACGACACTTATGTGACTTATTGTAATTGCCGCTTCTTTCCAACGTTCTTATGTTTGATTAGCTTTTAAAGGTGCTTCGGGGTAATCATTATCATGTCAAATTTCGAGATGGCTGAGAATCTTTTCGGGAACCATACTGTATTTTGGCTTTACTTTTGGGCTATGCTCCAGTAATCTACCACCCACACTCCCATTGTCAGCATTTTAGTTTTTTTTCAATCTAGATAATCATCTTTAGTTGATTCTGTACGCTTCCTTCAGGTCGACTCCCGATTGTTCTAGATCAAAACACCAATACTGGAGCTAATCGGAGTTTTGACCATTTGAAAATTTCCATAAATCAATTTATTCGAAATATTGACTCTCTGGAGTTGTTGGACAACAAAGTTGACTATTCAAAAGATCTTCTAACCACTCAGATAATCAAAGTCAGGATCGGCCGGTCTAACTCCTTGTCGCTGCTATCGTTCATCCTTCATCAGTATTTCGTTTTGCAATGTTTTACGTAATAACTCAATTCCACATTTCAGTGATGAAGTCCGCAATGTCGCTCATGATAATCCTAGCTGTTATATTCTGTGTAAACGCACAGTGGGGAAGCTATTATGGAAGTCCATACTATGGTGGATATTATGGCGGAGGCGGATACTATCCCGGAGGCGGATATTATGGCGGAGGCGGATATAACTACAATCACTTACTACCTGCGCTCGGCTCTGCTGTGTCCAATCACGTAGTGCCTGCTCTCAGCTCTGCATGGTCTAATAACATACTACCTACGCTCAGTTCTGCATGGTCTTCTGTACAGTCAAGTGGATGGGGAACCGCAGCTAAAGGTGCCCTCGCTGGAGCTGTACTCGGTGGATTATTTGGCTAGTCAGCTCTACTGTATTTATTATATCAGTTCTATGTACATATAAATAGAATTTTATTATATTTTGAGACTTTTATCGATTTTCCAATAGGTCATGCCAATGAAGCAAAAGGTGTGTAATAAATTTTGACGCGTACATGACTTGATTTTGTTACGTGCTGCACATTATGACTGTGCTGATGCTTAGCTGCTGAGCACGGTAGCGTTCTATTACGATACTTACAGGAGGAGAAAAAATATGGCGCCTCAAAATGAGAAGTTCATGTTTGAAAAAATAGAGGACTTCATTTGAAAATCTTGCACTTGTTACACTTTTGTTCAGTGCAAGTAATTCCGGAACAGGTCCGGTCCCAAGAATAGATGTTCCAGCGACAGGCGGTTCCTGACGGACACTAACGAGGAAATCAACATGATGATCCATTGTCACTTATTTTCTAATTGAGAAGAAAAATCGTTGGCATGAAGATTGAGTGTTACATCGCTTCATGCGAAATGATTCGAATCGTATACACACATTGCAAATGTTGGCTAGACAAGGATATCAAGGACCACTCTGTAGGGGAAGCGCATAAACAGCGCTCGGTTACAACGCAACGAGGACCATTACTTCTCTCTGACCGCGCACGTAACCATCAATCAAGCGCGGTGTTCACGCTGAGTAGGAATTGAGGGGTATAAAAGACGCTGCCGTTAAAATACTGTGGTTAAGAATCTGTTATCCACTTACGGGCACCTCTTATCTTCTCCCTAACTTTTCCGCCCGTCTACCCCTTCTCTTCCTGCAAGACTGTGGTATTGTGTATGTAATTCAATAATACGCGCCATTCTTGCCATGTCCTGTCACATACTTCAATTGGAATGAATGTTCCATTTAGATGAGCGCAGGCTTGTCCATGTTAATGTGAATAATTGGGTACGTTAGCTCTGTGAAATAGTTTCAGTAGAAATTATACTTTGCTTATGCGCCGACGAGTTTGATAGGTGGAACTTTTTTTATTTTCAACGGCCTGACGTTTCAACGGGAACGGCCTCTTCAGAGGCCTGAAAGTGACAAATTGCAATATTTATGCTCTGAACTGCTCTCACCAAACGCCTTATCTCTCTCTCGAGAAGTCACTGACATTGTCCTAAGCACATCTGGAAATCCCTCCCGACGCGCGCACGGGTGGTAGTTGTCCTATGCATGGCCCTGGGTCAGGCGCGCCGAAATGCGCCTGTAGAAATAATGTCATGAGAGAAGATACAGAGAGTTTTAATCCTCTTGGAAGAAGAATTTCACCGTGAGAAACAACAAGCACAATAGGGATGTCCATAATGCCAACTGTGAGCAGGGATGAGGGGAAGTATTGCGAAAGATCGGGAGTTAAAAACTCGGGAAAATTCGGAATATCGGGGGAGTTTCAGGGATAGAAACACCGTGACCAATCTGACGTAACCCAACTACTGCTAACTCGTGAGAAATCTAGGAGTCAAAATCTTGTGGAGCGCCAGTACTCAGGAGCTCCCGAACTTCTGACACCGGAATTCCGCACACCACTGCTAATGAATTAATGCAATGTTCCCCGAAATGGGAGCTTTGAGGACTTTTGCGTAAAAAAGTCAATGATGCCTGTTCAAGAGATGAGTCCTTTTTGGGCAGTGCAGTAACAGATACTGGTGGACGATAAAAAGAAAGCGCGATTTCCATTCGAAACAAGACTGGCGAGTATTTCAGGTGACATATAGACGAGTGATTATTGTTGCCGTTGTTTGTTGGGAAATTTCATCGTTGTCCTAGAAGGGCACGACGAAACAGTGAAATAAAAACGTGCAGTTCTCACTGCTGTATTCCGCAAATATTAACTGTAAACTGCTTCTTTTTCGTTCACAAGATGGTTTAAAAGTGCAGCAATGAACACAACAGACAGCCTAATTACGACCATTTCTTCAGGATGAAATCTCTGCGCCTTCATTTTTCTATACGTTGCCCACCAATAAATGAACGCTTACGACTGGAACGAGACCCACATGATTTCAACGTCGTTGCTTTTTAACCTTTTTATCTCTGATTCTTGTGTTTTTTCTATTTTCCATCTCTCTTGCATTTTACATTGCAATGTTTTGAGTATTAACTGGATTTCACTTTTTAGAAATGAACTCCGCACTAGCGTTCTTGATATTCCTCGCTGTCATATTCTGTGTAAACGCACAATACTACTCTTATCCTTACTATTATGGTGGATACTACGGCGGATATTACCCCTATTACGGGTATGGAGGCAACAGTGGCTGGGGAGGCGCGATCAAAGGTGCCATTGCTGGAGCTGTGCTCGGTGGCCTACTCGGATGATCTTCGCCGCGATATGCACTGTATTAAATCTATGTACATATAAATTTGATATGTTGCATTTTAACACATGGACGACAATCGACCTCCTGGCGAGTTGTGCCGCGTGGGACCAAAGCGAAATTCTGGCTTATTTCCTCAACTGCAGTAATAACAAATTTTATATTTATAAATTATTAATAAAAACAGTAGTAACGGAATTATTAAATAGAATAATGCATCATAAAATTTTATTAACATTCTTACCCTTATTATTGAAGATTAATCAACTAATGACAACAGCTATAATCAGTCAATAAATAAAAATGCCAATAATATTAATAATTTTCAAAATAAATTTCAATAATTATGACATTTACTAAAAACATAGAAATATAATACAATGTGACATATACTTCACAACACACAGCGAATTGACCTATTATATGCATCTCTAATATATCTATCCACTGACTTTTTATAGGTGATAGTGTATGCCTACCGCAACCAGCGAAATTGGTCATGCAGTGAAAAATGGTGGTTAGGTTCGAAGTCAACGGGTGAAATAACTCATCAAAGCAAAATCTCAGAAGATTCTGGTCTTGGCATCCCCGTTTTTGACGTGGGACCCACCGGTGGGCCCCTTGGTCCCTGGTGGCCGCGAAGATGGGACCCACTCGTGAATGCCATTCTCGTCAATATGTTAATATATTGTCACATTATGTAATATTCCAAACGTTTTCTTGCCTAGAAACGTCGACATGATTGATATTGTGTTTAAGAGAGGTGCTTGGTGGGCTAGACGTAAGATTTTTCTCGGAGTCAACCTCTTTACAGACCTCTCATAACGGCGAGAGGCCAAAACGTAAGGTCAATAAATGTTCCATCTACAGAACCTTGAAGGCATAGAAATTAAACACAATATTTTCACATTGATTTTCATGTAGACCATGCCACTGAAGCAAAAGGTGTGCAACAATATTTGACGTTTGTTTTGCTTGACCTTTTTTCTCGCAACATATAGCACTTTATGACTGTCCGGCTCCTTAGCTGCATCCAAGGGCCTGATATAACAGCGCAGCTGTGGTGAATTTTGAAGTTAGCGCAGGAGTTTTGCATGATCTTCTTTTCGAAAGTCTATGATGCAGGGTTGTTGATTCGTTCTTAAAAAATAATTTGTTCTATGCGAAAATGAGCATTTCTAATTTAATACTCTAATATGTACATACCAGTGGCTGACGCAAAAAGTGGGCGGGAGCGGAGGAAGGGGGGGGGGCGTGCGAAAAAATTGGGGTCTCCGCCGTTCTGGGGGCCCAGACGGAAAATAAAATTAATAAAAATATTAATTGTAATAATAAATAATTGAAAAAACAATATTAAATATAACCAAATGAAAATAAACTAATACATGATTTTTATTTGTATTGTAAAGAAATTTCAAAAATTCAGCGATCCATTCTCGGGGTGGGAGGGGGGCGTCTACCCTGCGTCCGCCGCTGGTACATACATATTTCACTACTGGCTTCATATATGTATGTATTAGGGCGCCATGCACAAGAAGTCGGATTTTCCTTTGTGATAATTTCGATGACATATATCTCTAGAGTTCCACTTGGTCTGTTCTCAGCTCCTCTATCTTTGCGAGGGTAATCCTCTCTCTTTAAATCACACTCTTCTTTGAATTTAGTGTTTTCCTGGAAATTTCGCCGGAGTGTGGCTTTTGTGAAGACATAGTGGAGCCAAAACACAGTGCCATTTTTGCAAATGAGTTCCACCGCAGAGCAACTAAACCCAGGATAATTCTATCTATCGCTGAAGTTTTATGGGAAGGTGTGGCTAATGAAAAGGCGAAGCGCTGATTTTATACTTTAGAACTGTGCAGATCAATCGGATATAACATCGATATAGCAATATTATACACTCAATAGTTTGGCCAAAGTAAACATCCCCAGGAGGCGATTTTCCGCCAACTACCACACCTTTCGAGAGGGAGACCATTTAGGAAACACTTTCAACTTTTACAAGATATTCAAACCCTTTTTCCCTTGTTATAAGACGGTAAGGCTGTACCGGCAGCTCTTCGATTGTGGATCATGTTTTTTGTACGCCGTGTTTAAGATTGGACACATGTAAGCCTTTTTATCTGGGAACAGGCATTCCATACGTCCCAATAATTTAGCTAGGACATCTGTCGCGCAGAAGCACATACGTTGGTCGTGGGCTTTTTCTTCGATTCGTACCACCATGAGGAACAAAACCGACCAGGGGTACGCTTTGGAATTGTATTTGAAATAAACAGATTTTAGAGGAACTTTGCTGGCAAGTTAAATTTGATGCTACCTGAAAGTGCAATTCACTGCGCTTTAAACGGTCATGAATTGTCTAGCAAACCTCAATCTCAAAGATGAGAGGCTGCAGCATCTAGCAAACCTCAATCTCAAAGATGAGAGGCTGCAGCAATCAGCCATAATTAATGGAATTGTGAAAAAAATGGTAAGTAACCTCTTCCTTTTATTTCCGTGCCACGAATGAAAACTGATCAGGATCTATCTCACTGCCGGTTGAGAGAAAGGCGCATTTTCCGAAGACGCACGCACTAAACCGGAGTGGCTCAGCGAATGTGAACAGCGTAACGCGTCTCAAATTCGGAGACTTGTGACCAACAGATGGTGTTGTGTATATGGCAAAATATGTAAGTTAGTTCTTTCAATAGTTTCATTGGATGCAATGAGTCCCTGTCAAGTGAATGCGGCAGGCCTCTGCCCAGAAAAAGTTCGGAAGCTCCGTCTCATCTTCCTCAAAGTGCCCAGCTAACAGTATTTGGCTGTCACTTGATCCCTCCTGTAAAGTTTGTCTTAGTGGTGAAGCGTGGAAAACAAAAATCGGACCACCCGCTGTCTTGATACATTGTGCCGCGACAACTTATGGCAGAGTACTGAGTCCCTGCATGTACGACTGAGTTGGATTGCTCATACTAGTTACAAATGTAATTTTATAGAGTGGTAGATGGTGGCTAAAATGATGTTGATGTGTTTAGAATGATATGAAGGTGCAGCGGATAAAATAGCCGAGACTATGAAGATATCCGTGTGAGGGAGATCATTCTTAACGGTGCCACTGTGTGTACCCACGTCAATAAATCCCGTCATCGTCATCCGGCTGTGAACTGAACTCAACTAGAGTATGGTAGGGCTATACGTTTTATCTTCTGTCAATATTCTATCAATAAGTTTCATCTTACAGAAAGGATATGCAATTGAAAAGATCAAAGAGTGAATTCAATTCATTTTACAAGAGAAGAAAACCCGATTTACCACCCTATTACTTAACGTCAGTCACATACACAACGGCAAGCTCAATTTTAGTGGAGATTCTACACTCCATTCAACTGGCAGTCGGTATCGGTGGAAGATTCACGGACTGACCATTTTCAATCAATATCAAGCATGCTTGGTAGTGCATAACCGCACAGCCTACCTCCAGTCCATGAATGCACCGACACCGACTCCTTTCTGAATACCCTATATTCGCTACGACTGTTCACTACCTAGCGGACTAGGAATGCCACCAAATCAGAGATTTAGACCCTTTGAGTAGAAAAGTTCACGAAAGAAAATAATTTGCCCCATGGACCTACTAAATCACCCATTACAGCACACTGCACTTTTAGCCATGTCTGTTGAATGGTAGCATCTTCTCTCAGAATGAGAACTTTGAGGCCTTACATGTATATGTAAAAAAATTACTTGCGAAACTCTCGACGATAGTTTCTTCTTGCTCACTAGTGGATCTGTTACTGGACAAAGGAAAAAGGTAGTGCAGATTTCAAGGGAATGACGACTATTCAAACAGGCATGGAGAGTCTGATCAAGGTCGCTTTTGTTGCTTTTTGTTGATTTTCACCGGCGCCTCAAGAGACCATGACGCAATTGCATTATGGGTTGACTGGTGAAACGTCTCCGATTCGCAATATTCATCGTAAACAAATTTTTTCGATAACATGATGAATGCTTTAAAAGTGCAGCTAGAAGACTACTAGTAGCTTAGCTGGTGGCATCTCTTAATGATCACGTTTTTATCTCTTCGTTTTCCTGGACGCGGCTCACTAAGAGAAGATTAGGATTAAAATGACCTATGAAGATAAGATCGATCTGGCTAGAGTTGCTTAATATGCTTTAGGGTGTCGTGATGAAATGAAGAAACGATTTATAACACCTGCGCAGTTTTTATGGATTTTTCAGAGAGCTTTCACTACGACCCTCAGAATAACAGACGTCTCTGCGCAGTGTGATACGGAAAATAGTGAATATAAATAATAGTGAACCCTACTTGTAATAACACAGACCCTGGTAGGATCTTGATTCCGAAATCTTCTTGTTTTGTCTCTCAAAGTTCTTTCCTGTGCTCGTGTTCACAAGCTCCGCCATTTCATGACTTCTGCAATTTTTTGGCTAAAACGGGTCCTACGTACCTCGTTCTAGGCATATGGAAGTCCCGCGGTTTCCCTACAAATATCCCCAGGTTTCCTCATGAAAATTCCCTATGTGGTCCACGGTGGGCCACCGAACGTAGTGGGTAGTTAGCGTAGTCTAAGTTCTAGGCTGTTCTCCCAATAGAGCGCAGAAGTTCTATGTTTTTTCAATGTTACCCTTCATAAGGAAGGGTAACTCGAAAACTTCCCGCGAAATTTCCTGTCATTAATCTAATTTGATTAGGCACTCTAACCGTGTTCCTGTTTTATTTTATTCTGCAATACAGCGTTTCTACCACATGATGAATGACGTTTCGTTTTCAGTGATGAGGTCTACGCTAGCCTACCTGCTATTTCTCGCAATCGTATTTTGTGTGAGCGCACAATGGGACTCTCATGGAGATCACGATCACGATCATGATCACGACCACGACGAAGTCTTACTAATACATACCCCTTCGGAGAACTCTCATTCCGGATTTAACTCAGAGGCACCCAGAGGAAATCAACCGTACAATACAGTGAGAAGCGCTCTAGGAGGTGCTCTCGGTGGAGCTTTGGTCGGGGCTCTTCTTGGATAACCTTATAACGGCCTATATGAGTACGCGTATTCTTATTGTTAGTACAGCTATGTAAATTTTTTGTTTAATCTGTATAGATTTGTTTGTATATCGTATTTTGTACACATTTGTTTGATTCTTTCAATCATGAATGATGAGAGGAATGACGTGCAGTAAATTCCAATTCGATCTGATAGTACGAATGTAGTGACATACACTTTGATCCTTCAAAACGAAAATCCAACCAGAATGCCACCACAAGCGATTAAAGACCTTGAAAAGGTGGAACAGTAAGTGTATGGTCACCTGATGCCACACACGTCACGTCCGCTCAAGGATCGTCCTCGGAAGAGTGACCATAAATCACTCTCTCGTGAAAGACGAATACTGGAGAAGATTCTACGTACATTTGACATGAGCGTTCAGCCAACGAACATAGACAAATATATAATATTTTTAAATAAAAGTTGTTGGTTGATTGCTGCAGTCTTTCAAACGGCCTGACCTTTTTACAGAACGTCTTTATCAAGAGTTTGAAAATGGCGTTTGCCTAGCTGTGGTTTGCACCTTCAAATGTCTCATTCACCCTGCTCTCACCAAATGTAGTTCACCAATCACGAAACGCGTGATCAACCTCTGAGTCCACCGTTTTTTAACGGAGCAAATATCAGCACCGTTCTCTAGACCCAATCTAAAGGTGTGGGTATACATATATCTGCACGCACCTTAGATGAACTGAAGAAAGATCACGGTAAACTTGCACATCGCATGAAGATACAAACGGCAAGAGATTACTGGCAATCCTCAGACAACTACTTCGGTAGTTCGTCATTTGACTCCTTACAGAAATCCTGAAGGCATCCGTTCCGTAGTCTCCGCCTCGTGTGCAAGTACATGCTGATGTCAGAAAATCGCCAGTGTTATGCTGGCGATTTGTCATGTCAATGCTCGCCTAACGCTGATGTTGAGCCTCCCCTGCGTTTGCTAGCCAAGTGCTCCTTGCTGCGACTATTAAATCCGCTATCAGTTTTCCGGATATACAGTGCATTGCATCCAAACAACGCAAGATTCACAACTTATGGGTTCGTCCAATTACGCGCTGGTGAGCAGACATCATCCAGTCTTTAATGTTACTCTCGCTTCTTTGTTTACAAAGATACCAACGTACAGCAGGATGGAAAGGGCATTTGTAGGTCATTGCAATTCGCGAACAACGGACAACTGGTTCTCACCGTGCCAGAGCTAGAAGGCTTTAAAAGTAAGTGGCAAGTAGGGTGCCGGTATTTTTTCTTGCCCACACTGCGATGGCTTCGACACCCATATACCATTATCAATCTATGCAGAGAGCATCATCTTTGCGCTCTAATTTACTTTTTAACTTTCTTACTCTTCTGGATCTCTGAGCCCCATTAAATACAAGTTGCGGCAAAAGTCATTGGACAAGAATTTTTGCCCTCAAAACACATGGAGACTAGCTAGTTGGGGGAAGTAGTCTTTAATGTCTTTTTGAAATTTAATTGTCAACATAAATACCATTTTCAAATACAAAGATTCCTCTTCTGTTAGCGGCAGAAAGTCGCAAAAGCATTGGTGTGCAGGCGCACGGGTATTCCCTCCCATAACTTCTCTATCTATTTGTGAGGAGGCTCCAAATTCCTATGGAGCGTTGGGGAAGGTCTCTACTACAGAAGAACTAACCTCTGCGATTAAGAATGGGAATCATGTTCGCAAGTAAACTTCAAACATATGTAAACTAATTATCAGTTTTCCCAACTTCCTCTTCTTGTTATTTTAACAAATGATAATTTCTGTCCAAAGACTTTAGGCGCACCCTATATGTACATACAAATGGACTGCAAATTTTCATCAAGTGAACATAAGCAAAGTTCGAGCAGCGTAGTACGTTAAGTGAAAAGCCGAGCGGCGTCTCCAACCAGCTGTTCTTCCCTCTGTTGCTGTTATCCTTTCTCAAACGCTGTTAGAAGGCAGAAACCTTGAGCATCAGTAGTAGGAACAGATGGCAGCATATGAAAGGGGATGCCTCTAGGCTTTGTTTTCAACGTATTATTCTACTCGCGCTATATTCCCGCTGAAACTTTCTCTGCGAAATGACTCTACAGAACAAAAAAGGAAGTGTTGTGCCAACTGGCCAGCTGGACAGAAAACCATAAGATCTACACCATAGTATAAATCTCAATTTTCAGTGATGAAGTCCGCACTGGTGTTCGTGCTATTACTGGCCCTAATATTCTGTGTAAACGCACAATGGGGAAGCTATTATTCAAGTCCGTACTACGGCGGATACGGATACAGCTACTATCCTTCGAGCTCTTTCTGGAATAGTGGATGGGGAACTGCGGCTAAAGGTGCGCTCGCTGGAGCTGTGATCGGTGGTCTACTTGGATAACAACCTCTATTATCCGTTATACATTCCATGTACATATAAACCAAATACATAGCATTTTGAATCGTTGTTGTATGTGTCAAGTAGCTCCTGTCAATAAAAAAGGAAACATGCGATAAATTTTTACGTGTACTGGTCTTGTATTTGCCAGGGATACATCTTATACGATAAATGTAAGAATGCTTAACTGCAGAGCACAACGATGTATTAGTTTGGTGCAAAAGAAATGGCGCGTTTTTGTGTTGACTACATTTTTTCCACAACTTTAATAGACGGCAACCTCGGCAGACGACATAATACCTTTGATTAGTGAGGATCATTGCTTATTGCATGGGCAGGTCCCCGATCTCCTGTACAGGGAATTCGGAAAACTGAGATCCAAAAAACAAGAAAAACTTCGTTCTAAGGTCGTCATGTTTGATAGTTTTTTTTTCTCGCAGGACAAAGGATTCCGAAGCTAGGAAAATTTACAGAAATGCGACTGAATTTACAGAAATTTTCCTATGGAATATAATGACTACTCATTTGTTTTCAATGGAAGTTATCAAAATGGAACCAGCTCTCGGAAGCAAATATTGGTGAAAAGTTGGGGTGCAGAAAATGCGCTTTTGAGCCTCTTTATCATTTTTCTAGCGAAACCCTTGCGACTTTCTTAAGTAATCAACAGCAGCATGTATTCCTGAGGGTGTTGTTTTCAAAAAGCAGCTTTAAGAGAACCAGCCAGCAAGAATCCTAGAGATACCAAAGAAAAACCTTCGGAAACTGCTGGTCCCTCTTTGAAGGTATTTTGGACTGTGTCGCTCGTGGTATTACAGAAAAATCCTCAAAATCCAGAAATCAGGAGACGGGATTTTCGGAGACTTCCTGTTTTTTCGTGGTTCCTAGGCTTAGCCGACACCAAGCATACGTACGGTGTGAATGAGCTTGCTTCGCTCTACAAGAACGTAACTACCTCGGTGTCATACTACGTCCAAACCAAATTATATGGTTTTGAAAAAAAAATGCGCCATTTTTCTGCACCAACCTAATATTTATTAGGAAATGCGCAGAGATGGGCAAGCAATATAGCGTCTCAAAATTGTCAAAGCAGAGGTGAAGAGAGAAGAAATTCACGGGGAAAACTGCGTTTCCCTCCAAAACCTCACAATTACTGCGCTCGCTGTTTAATTCAAATAGTTTCGAGACACGTTCAGGCTCATGTACAGATATTCTGGCAACAGGCGGTTCCAGAGCGACACCAACAATGGAATCAGGGTAACCGTCCCACGTTTCCCAGGGGACCACTCTCTCCAAAGATCCCGTTACGTCGTGACGTGACCGTCATCGCCACTTGCTCCCCATCTCTAATCTATACATTCCCAGAAACTTCAACTTTTGAGCTGACAAAATTGAAGGACGAAGAAGAGCATGTTCTGAGAACACACGCACGAAACCGGTGTGGCTTAGGGAATGTGAATAGCTTGACGTGAATAAAGCTGAACACTCATGTCCAGGAAGTGATGTTATTTGTGAAGGATAAAGTGGTCAGCGTTGATAAATCACGTTTGTGTAATGCGCCAAGCATTCGGCTTTACCTGAGAATCGTAGAGGTAATGAACGTGTTTGAGCTCTATATAGCGAATCACGGGAGGCAGTGTATAATCAAGCAATGGTGGCTGGTTGTGGTTTGCCCTCACGGTAAAGAAGGAGATTGTTCACGAACAGGTGTGATATACCAGATCCAACGGCTGGAATGCAATGGCTTGTATATTGGCGAGACTGGGTACGTACTTAGTGTACGTATTGAAGAACGTTTTTGGCTAGTAAGCGACGAGGCAGCTTGGTTTCGGCTCTGGGGGAACATAAGCATGATGACCACAACGGCGAAGATTTTAACGTTACGTGCACAATTCTGGCTTACGAACCTGACACCTCACCTTTTGGATCTCCGTCCGGGATCCAAATATGAACAACCGGAACGAGTGTTTGTCAATCACGAATTACTCCCTGCCTTTCAAACCACACCGTGAACTGTAGATCGTTATACTATTTGTCCCCCTCATACCATCTTGGGGTGACTAGTGACGCTCACTCGTCAAGTGCGTGTCACAGCTTGCTGCGGACAATATCCGCGAAATCGGTGGACATAGCAGTACGTTGTGTATTTCTGCTCGGAGATTTCCAGATATGGTTGGAACTATATATGTAAGTACTTACCAGGAGAAGAGACGTTTGGCGGCTGAGGGCGCGAATAGTTTTTAGATCACTTTCAGGCCTCTGACGAAGACGTTACCGTCGAAACGTCAGGCACATTTCAATAACTTGTTCCACCCACCAACCTGGCCGGCGAACAAGAACTGAATCACTCGCGAAAGTATCCGATATAAAAACTCAGCGCGTCATCCTCCCAGACTTACTTGGTAACAATTTACCGATTCCGGAGGGATAGATGGCTTGGATGGCTACGGGCGCGATCGAACCATTAGGGCAGGACTTTGTGCACCACACTACGACTAGCGGGATATAACGTGGAACTCGTCGTCGTTGCCCCTGGAGAGAATAATCAAGTGACCGCCCTGGTGCAAAGGGGAGCAAGCTCAGGATGGAGCAACCTTGATTGTGCCAAGAATGTCTTCAAAGATTTCACATTCTTCGCCTAGAGTATGGAGAAGTAAGCTATCATGAGCCGCTATCTTTTGAACACCTCCATGTCTCAAGCCTGATTGAATGCCTCAGTTTGAGTTGCTCCCAAGAAGCCAGACTTTCAAGGCCTTCATCCCATTAGGCCAAGTACAGGATCTGGCTAGAGCGGTCTAACAAAAACCTAAGAGATAGAAATCCTTGCGTTGCCCCATCCCTTTTTCACGTCATTTCCACACCCCTTTTTGATGAATTGGCCTAGTATAAACCAGCGCTTGGATACCATATCCATCATTTTCTATCCTTCTAAGTTTGCCTTCAGCACGTATAATTTGATCTGCCTACCGCTGCCTTCCATTCCTCTACTCATATTTTTTATTGGCTTTCCTTCCGCAGAATGTGCGCTGCGTTACACCCTATGCTCGCTAAATATTATGGAAATTTTTGGCGGATTTGTCTGTCATTTGCCTTCCATTACTCTGACTCTTCTCCTTCCTTATTTTTCGAGATTTGCAGTGCATCGTTCCTACTACACGATAAGTGACTATCTAATTTTAGTGATGAGGTCGGCACTAGCCCTTCTGCTATTTCTCGCCGTCATATTCTGTGTAAACGCACAATGGGGTTATCATGGATATCACGATCGCGATGACGATCACGACCACGACGGCTACCACAATGGATATTACCCTTCGTGGGGCTCTTATTCAAGATATTACCCTTCATACGGGTCTCAGCCGTCTAATACGTGGAGAAGCGCGCTAGGAGGTGCTCTTGGTGGAGCTCTGATCGGGGCTCTTCTTGGTTAACCTATGTATGTATTATACATGTAATGGCTAGTGCAACTGTGTACATTCAGATCATTTTTTTTTTAGTTTTCCACTAGTGACGATGAAGGATATTTATGCACAATACATAGATACTGATTATATCTAGAGTTCGAATGTGGCGCTAGAAGTTCCAATGTCCATAAAACTTTGATGAAACTACTCTTTTGTAATAGTGCAGCCTGAACAGGCTGGTTTTCTGTCTAGGCATTTATTTTTCTGGACATTTACCTTACAGCGTTCAACAGCTGAGATCATTTGACGGAAAAGAGTTGACATTATAATTTGGAGCTAAGAAAGTTTCATCTCAGCCTACGTCAGGTCTTACTGGCACTGTCGGAATTGTTGGATCATTAATCTTCCCGCTGGTAGAAGAAGGAAGGTTTTCTGGTGATAAGGTCAGCTCCACCAGAATACGCACAGTCTTTAAAATAAAACCACCGAAAGAATGCCATCACAACAGATTGAAGACCTTGAAAAGGTAAAAGGACAGGCACAGGGTAAGTTGACACTACGTTCGTCAAGTCCGCTCAAAGATCATTCGCTATAGAGGCGATCATAAATCACTTAATAAAGCGAAAAAAGAACCATAAACCATGAAGCACTATGGAACCATGCCAAGGAGGCGAAGAGTTGAGACGGTATGTACACTTGACTTGAGTGTTATACTAGATTTCAGTGGAAGATACTATTCATAGATTTCATCACAATTTATTACAGACCTGGTGGACCTTGTATTCAATCAAAGGTCCCAAGGCTTTGACACACCATCTTTACTAGAAGCCAAGCAGCGGCGTTACTCATTTTCTGCTTTCAACGTGTTGCCCATTCCTACCCAACATACAGACATCGGCTCAAGCTCACCAAATGCAATTTCTTATAGGCGAGACGCGAGAATAACGTTTTAATTCACATTCTTGACGGAACATATGTCAACACTGATGTCTATACTAGCTTCAGACATGTGAGTGTCGATCTGTACCTTATATGGCGGTTGTATTAAGGATTACAGAAAAATTACGGTACATCCGCAAGCTTCTCCAGCCATCGCGTCGCCGCAACGGTGAAGTATGAAAATAGCTCTATGGACGTGCTGTGTTTAGTTATTTATTTATTTGTTCATTTATTTATTTAATTCAACGCTATACAGGTGTGCCATCAAAAGTCATTGTATTAACTAAATATCGAACGGAAAAAAAACTTAGCAAATGAGAGCACGGTAGCTACAACTAATACAAAAAACCATGGACTCAACGATTCGCTTTGTTGAATAAGATACTAAAAGAAAGAAGAAAGAGTTAAGAAATGAAAGAACCTCCAGGCGTTATTCGTGTAAAAGCGCAACCATGATTTGATAACCACAAAGATTATTTTCTGGACATCGGATGCCCTAAGAACTTGATAACATTTAGAGAAGTGATGGGTAGTGATAGCCGAGATGGAGCGGTGGATGAGACCGGTATCAGGTACTATTACCTGAAGCCCTGCGCATACTAGCAGAGACGGCGATTTGGTCGCCACGCGATTTAACTTGCAAATACCACAAAAGCTGCCGTGGTCACTACACGCGTATTCATTTTCAAAAGCCATCCGTGAACGCTTTTGAGATTTTGACCAAATCTCATGAGGAAACGCGTGGCGACCAAATCGCTAGCCAGTCGCGGCCTGAGTTTACTTCATGTTGTGAGTCGTCAGCGATTTTCCTCATTTCTCATGCAGTCGCGTCGCTATGTCTAGTCTAGTCGCAAACTATTATTTCGAAAAGGTTTAACTCTGGTGAATGTGCGCTAGGAACGCAGCCCAAACGGCGTAATGCTTCGGGTAGAAACGCTAGCAGCAACGCTTCCCAGTTGCTGCCATCTTCCCCTCCATTGCTGCCATTCTCCCCTTCATTGCTGCTCCTTGTGGCAGCAATGGAGGGGAGAATGACAGCAACTGCGAACCATTGCTGCTAGCGTTTCTACCCGAAGCATTACGCCTTTTGGGCTGCGTTCGTGCTGCACAGTTATCAGAGAATATTCTTTCTTCATGACCACTCTCGCATCATTCCGTGTTTTGAGCATTTTACAAAAATAACAACAAATTACAACCAAATGTTCCTAGTAGCGAAAATATAGCATTGAAACCAGTTTGAAATCACAAAATACTCTTCCAAGACCAATTGAAAGGCAGCAATAACGAGGAAAACTTTTTATTAAGAATTACTACCACTATGTATGGAAAGCAAGTGTGAATGGAGCTGAAAATCTAAGTTTTAGTGAGTTTAAAACAACGAATGTTTCAATGCAGTCGCCACTCATAACATGAAGTATGCACAAGCACGCGGTCCAGTCGCGACGACTGGATCGCTCGGTGAAAACTCAGTAGCGGCGATCAAATCGTGTCGCTTGAAGTATGCCCAAGGCTTAACGAAGATCTTTAGAAATAATCACGACCTGATATTGCAAATGGAAAGTTCATTCTGGGGTGGGTGCTTGAGCACCTTTTTGATTTGGTACAAACCCCAGCCGTTACCTCAGAGGGATGTTCACCGGCTCTTTACCCTTGATGAAGCGTGGTACCCGAACAACCGTGCCTCCACCACATGTCTCAATTTGTACGTTCTAAGGAAAGGGAGGTGACTGTAGAAAATTACCGCTAGGGCTAGTGAACAGAGATCATGTAATCTCTGAAATGTTACTCTTGTTTTCCTGCGTTGTTAAATCACCATCGCAACAGCGAAATGAAAAAGTGCATTTACAGGACTTCCCGATTCGCGAATAGCGGATTTTAACAGGTTTTTACCGTACCACAACTGGGAGGCTTTAAAAGTGAATGGCACACGGGTGTGGACATTTTTTCTTCCCGGGAGCATCAAGCCTAGACGACCAATCATTTTTGAGCCTTTGTGCTCTCATTAGGAGTTCGAAAACATCCTTTCAACTACGTGTTTGATGTACCAGCAGTCACTATTCTGCAGTCGAGAGTTTTGGGGGTGCGTCTGCGACTTTGTCTGCAACTATGATCTATAATAGTGGTCATCCTGACTCAGTGCTGTTCCTTTGCGGCCATATCACTGATATTACCGCGCATCATCAACGCGAGCTCATGCAATGGCGGGAGCGCAGCGGTGTGAGTCTGGAATGGTTTCATTTATCAGTGAGGGTAACTGTTTTCGGCCGGGAATAGCTCCATTCCCTAGTGGAATGAAAGTCTTATCGACCACCACCGCTACGCTCACGCTCTTGCACCAGCTCGCGCTGGTGATAGGTGAAGATATAGTGATACGACCGATAAGGAACAGCACTGAATCAGAATGACCATCACTATATAGTCATGGTCATTCTGATTCAGTGCTGTTCCTTATCGGCCGTATCACTATGCCTTCACCTATCACCAGCGCGAGCCGGTGCAAGAGCGTGAGCGTAGCGGTGGTGCTCGATAAGAATTTCATTCCACTAGTGAATAGAGCTGTTCCCGGCCGAAAACAGTTACCCTCACTGTTAAATGAGACCATTCTAGGCTCACACCGCTACGCTCCCGCCATTGCATGAGTTCGCGTTGGTGATGCGTAGTGATATCAGTGATATGGCCGCAAAGGAACAGCACTGAGTCAGGATGACCACTACTATACATATTTTTTACACGCTCCACTAATCCTTTCACGGTGCTATTCTATTCCTGATTCCTTCTACCGTGACTTGTTAGAATCTCCCACCAGGCGCCTCCTACGGCATCTTTCCATAGGTCAAGTCATGTCATCAGCTGACCAACACTGTATGGCAGTCGCAATTGCAGACAAAATCACAGACGCATTTCCTAAGCCACCAAACTATACTCACTGAATGAATTTCTACTTGCAGCTATGAAATCTGTGCTGACCATTTTGTTGCTACTCGCTATTGTTTCCTCTGCGAGCGCTCAATGTTGCTATGGAGGTGGATACTACGGTGGTTACGGATACGCGCCGTATTATGGATACTACTCTCCTTGGAGTACAATTAAAGGTGCACTTGGTGGTGCACTCGCCGGAGCTTTGGTCGCTGGTTACCTCGGATAGTGAACTCCTTTTAGCGACTCTATGTAAATATGAATCGAATACAAATGTGCATAACTGACCATATTGTGGAATGTTGGTATATTTCATGTATTTGAAAGGCGGGAAAAGATATGCCGAACATTTGGAACGTTCCTCCACGGAATAAAAAGTTTTTTCAGGCATTACNGCAGAAATAGCTAACCCTTAAAATAACATCAATTCCAAAAGAACTCACTGCATGAGTAGTAAAGTACGAAAAAGTGTCAATGTACATTGCCTCCAACTTCATTTGGGACAAATGTTGTACATTCTGCACGAAACTTGACACTGAACACAGTCCTGACATTAAATTGACTTACACAAGATGCGAACGTTCTATATAATGTTAGAACAAAATTAGCGAAGACTATGGAAAAGTGAAAGCTGAAGAAAACGACAAAAATTCTTTCTGATTTTAGAAAACTCTTGCCTATCAATACTGCGCTTTCGGATCAGTGTGGCGCCAAAAAAAGCCGAGAGTTGATTACGTGAATTTGAACAAAGAATCAAGAGTTCAAGACTACCGTGAATTTCGGTAGAGAAGTACACAAATAGTAAGTAACTCTCAAGAAAATATGAATGTGATGACATTGTGCAACAGCTCACCTGTGAACAATTCCTCTACAACAGGTGTTTAGAGAAATGTGCTCTCAAGACAAAGAATAATATGCAGCCGTTTGCAAACACGTAAACATGTGGAATTGAAGTAAATGTCCAACATCTGATGAGTAACAGTGAGATACTTGCATACAATACAGTAAAAATTCGTATAAGCTCCTTCTCCGTCATACCAAATGATTCGTATCCGCCAACTTATGCGGTAACACAAGATCGTAGAGTAGGACAACAACTGAAAATCGATGAGTGTAAAGTGGTAGAACTTACCATTTCTCCTTTGACGGCAGCAGCTCGGCCTGAAATTTAAAAAAAAAAAAAACTAAGAAATTGCGTGCAACCTGCACATGTCAAAAATGACACGAGAACAAAAAGAACAACTACAAGGAAGAAAAGTAAAGCAAAGGAATGAAGAAACTCGCGAATACTTCAACAAAATGAAGTGCACAACTGTGAAAAAAAAACTTGATTGCAATACCACTCCGATCCCCGTAAACTCCCCCTCTCGCAAATCAAATGGTTCACATAAACAATACCTATGTGACCACAAATGATCGCAGAGGGTAGAGCAAACGGTGAAAATCGATGAATGTAAAGAGTAACAGCACTCACCATGTTTTCTACAACGGCTGCACACTGACCTAAAATAAAGCAAACGCGAAAAAAACTGCGGTCTAGCCGCATAAACACGCACAGACATTAACCAAAACACAACAAATTCATGAACTAAAACCAAAACAAATTGATAAGAAGAAGAAAAGAAAAAGAAACACACCTGACACACAGAACATGGCGAATTAGGCACAGAATTAGCAAATCAGAAAATATTATTTTCGGTTTCGTGAGGCCGCGCACGTTTGGTGCAATCGCACCGCGTGCAATTTGGACGACGCCTCATGCCGCTTCTCTCCATCGGTCGACTCATTCATGGCGTTCCATGAATGTACAGGATTGGACATGTTAATACCTCGTTTCCGTACATGTCGTCACTCGTCCGCAAGCTACGTGACTGCACACAGTCCGCCACTTAGCCGCGGCTACGGGGTAAAGTTGGGGTATACGCACCTTTCGGGGTAAACGTTTGATGAATGCCTCATCCGCGTTTACCCCCAACTTTACCACGGGGTCCTATACCCCGTGGTAAACGTTTACCTCCATTTTCAATGATGAATGCCACCCCGGGACAGCACAGCGAAGACTTATCTATAAGAACTACCTATCCAGCTACAGTCTTTCACAAGAATCATACAAAAATTATATTCCCAGGAATCCGATAGACCGGGCAAATTATCTCTACTCTCGCGAGATTATCTGCACTGTTGCAGCAAGTGAAAGGAGCTGAACATCACCTTCAATTCTTTTTTCCCCAAACTATCATCTTTTTCAAGAATTTTCATTCTAATATTTTATGATTATCTCTTTTAGCCCTAGTTTGTATAATAATTATTTTACAAGAATCACATAATAATCTCGCTCCCAAGAATTCAGTGGACCGGGCCCTTCTTTGCAGTCCCCCACTTTTCTTCCGCCCTCATCCCCTTCATGAATACCACTAATAAATGCATACGTGTCATTACAACTTTGTGAGAGCAGATAAATCTACGGGAGATTCCAGTTGCCAAGACCTTCTCCCACAAGATGAACTACTCGGAACATGGCAGTCTGATCGTCTAAGAACCCACACTTTTCGTTGTTGCCGCCATTCCCACTCTAGTCCACCTGTGCTAACCAGTCCAAACCGGGTATGATGTGCCATACATGCGGCCTCGACCACAGTCGTTTCTAGTGCGATATTTATTACAACATGAGCTCAACCTTCAGAGATATAAACGCCTATCAATTACAAGGTAGAATACTTTTTCTTCAACTCAATGCAGAGGATGTCTCTCATACTGTCAAGAAATAAGCTTGTGTGCATTGAGCGGTCAAAAACTGAGACTGATCGGTTCATCGCTCTGATCCCAGCTTTTCATGTTGGCTGATGGGTCACGTAATGGCATATTTCATGCATTAGCAAAACTTTGGATGAGTGAGAAAAATGTCCCAGTATGAATGAATAATATCCGTTAGTGAAGAAGGGCTCGCAGTTTATTCTTAAAATAAAATCAAGAAGAAACAGAAGAAAAGAAGGAACAGCTGGTAAGTAAGAGCATCACAAAATGGATGAATGGCATAGAAATGACTTGGACTGAAAAACGGTTCATCCTGGAGACGTTCGTTATTCACTGCTCTTCCTCCCGTAGGGCTCATGTCGACATAACGAAAAGGTGAGTTCTTTACTTTAGTTCATTCCGTTTTTTGAGCTTAGGGCTGCTCGTCCCTTACTGATGAGTTCTAGGGGGAGCCGATGCTTTCATTCTCACTCCCGTATAAGGGTATAGCACGAAACGAAGGTTAGACCTTCCTTTGTCTTCCTTGTTTTCTCAAGCGGTGTTTTTCTCTATTTCTCCGTGGATTTGTCCGCTAAAGGATTGTTCTTTCAAAACTACACAGAAGGAATTGTTTTGGTCGACTGGAATTAAATTTGCGCATTATCGCCATCACTTTGCAGACTAACTGATCGGTGATCGATTTATAAAATTCTGTCCCATCGTGATGGAACACAGTGTAAACACTTCCGCTACTGTTCAAAGATCTAGGGAAAACAATAATAAAACTGATAGTCAAGACTCATTGCTGGTGGGTGGTTTGTTGTTGAGTTGATCTCCGAACAGTGCTTGATAACGAGGCATTGCAGATTGGTTTCGCTGAAGTGCGATAAGTGAGATGGGCTGAGAACCCAGTGAAAAAGTTCCATGGACGTTATGGCAGCATCTGTCAGGTAAGGCTGGGAAGAGCATTCAATAGAATTCGTTTTAGAACTTCCAAATATGAATGGGACCGGATCAAATCAAAGTATAATAGTTTCTTCTTCTCCTTAGCGTCTATCCCGCGCATTCACGGGGTCCGCTGTTTTAGTTCTTCTGCGCCATAGATCTCGATCCTGAGCGTCATCCTTGGTGACTCCAAGCTCTCTCATATCCTTGCATACGGTGTCCTTCCATCGTTTTTTCGGTGCGCCTCTGGGGCGCTTTCCGGTAACTTCCATCTCCAAGGCCTGCCGGGTAGGGTGTAGTGGTGATCTTCTCATAACGTGTCCAAACCACCGCAACCTCTGTGCACGCAGTTTTCGCTGTATGGGCGCCGTCTGCATCATTGTTCTTATGTCTTCATTGCATACCTTATCACGTCGCGTAAGTCCACATGCCCATCTAAGCATGCGCATCTCCGCCGTGTTCAACATCCTCTCGTGCGCCTTCGTCACCGGCCAGCACTCACTGCCATACATCATCGCCGGCCTCACCACAGTGCGGTAGATCTTCCCTTTTAACACCCTCGAGCACCTTCGATCACAGAGAATTCCTGTTGCTTCCCTCCACTTCAACCATGCGCAGGCAATCCGTCCTCTAACTGCTGCATCCACTGTTCCGTCAGCACTTAAGATGCTTCCCAAATACTGGAACTGTTCGGTTTGTGTGAAAGCAGTACCGTTTGCGTCTAGCACGACGTCGTCTCCACCTAAGCTGCTCATGATCTCAGTTTTCCTCAGATTCAGCTTCAGACCCGCGTCCGCCAGAGCTGACTGCCACTTCTGAATCTTGAGCTGGAGTTCTGCTCTCGAATCTGCGATTAGCGCGACATCATCAGCATAGAGCAGTGTGAATGGTGGACCTTCCAAGAGATGTTTCACCACTGTATCCAATGTCATGATGAACAGGAATGGGCTCAAGGCTGAACCTTGGTGCACCCCCACCGTTATATCGAACTTTGATGTTATTCCATGTGAGGTGCGCACCCTTGCTGTTGATCCGTCATACATGACTTGGACTGTCCTCACCATGCACTCTGGAATGCCTCTTTCTCTCATCACCTCCCAAAGCACTGCGCGCGGCAACCTGTCATACGCTTTTTCCAAATCCAGAAATGCGAGATGGCATGGCTTATTCTTTTCGCGATACTTTTCCATCACTTGACGGGCGATAAAGATGGCGTCGATTGTCGATCGCTCTGGGACAAATCCAAACTGATCTGATGCAATTTCCACCATATCTCTCAGCCGCATATCCAGAAGGCGTTCGTAGATCTTCATCGTATGTGCGATGAGCTTTATACCTCTGTAGTTCGCACAATTCATCGCATCACCTTTTCTTTTGAATATCGGCACAATGATGCTGTCTTTCCACGCCTCTGGAATCTTCTCTGACCTTGTGATGTTGTTGAAGAACATGGTCAGCCACCGCACTCCTAACTCGCCGAGAGACCTCCACGCCTCCACAGGAATTCCATCTGGACCTGAGGCTTTACCAGCCTTCATTTTCTTCATAGACATTCTCACCTCGTCGACTGTCCAAGGCTGTATCGGCCCAGCTACTGGTTCCGCGGAATTTCTTTCCTTTCTTGAGAACTCTTCGTTCAGAAGCTGCTCAAAATACGCTCTCCACCGCTCCTTGACTGCTACAGCATCTCTCAGAACTTCACCGTCTTCGTTCTTGACAGCTCTGACCTCAGTCACATCCAGGGATGCCCTTCGGCGTGCTTTCGCTAGTCGGAACACGTGCTTTTCAGCCTGTGAGCTCTCTAGCTTATCGTATAGTTCGTCCCTGGCAGCGTTTTTAGCACGAGCTAAGCACAAAGTATCATAGTTTGACTGCTTCAATTCATCAGACTGAATGAAAAAATGCAAGATGTTTGTTGGAGCGAACGCCTAGCGCGGTTCGTTCTTTGGCTGAACGTCAAAAAGACGGAGTATATGACGACCAGTCTAAATGAGCTTTCCGTCATCCAGGTTAATGGCAATAACCTCCCGAGAGCCGAGTACTCCAAATGTCTCGGCACAACACTATCAGCTGATGAGAACCTAGCTCGTGAAGTTGTTGCTCGCATCAACGCTGCGTGGTTGAAGTGGCGTTCGATGACTGGTGTGCTGTGCGACAAAAAGATCCCGGTTCGTTTCAAATCAAAGGGGTATCGAGCAGTCGTTCAATCCGTGACACTGTATGGTGCGGAGTGCTGGCCAGCCAGCAAGGAAGTAGAACGCCCTCCAACTGTGATGGAGGCTCAGGCGTTACGATGGACGGCCGGTATCACGCGTGCAGACCGCATCCGCATTGAGAAGATACGAGAACGGTTCGGCATCGCCTCAATTGCGTACAAGCTTCGCAAAACTTGCCTTAGATGATACGGCCACGATCTGCGAGAAAAATTAGGAGCGATGAATCCAGTGGCGACAATATGTGCGGTTGCAGTAATAGAAAATGATGTATACTTCAAATTTTCTTATAATATTGGTGGTGAAATTACCTATCAGCGTCTTTCGATGACTTGTTACTGTGGTTGTGTTGGTTTGTTTGAATTGTACTACGGCGCACCAATTCTGGTTGAAGTCTGAAACAAATAAACAAATAAATAAATAGATAAGTACATAGATAAATAAATAAATAGATAAATAAATAAATGAATAAATGGATAAATGATTAAGTAGACATTTCCGAAGTTATAAGAAAGTGTTGATTTTCCTCAGTGGAGTCCGTAGTAACATGTGAGTCAGAGGGCAAGCAAGTTCTAAAAACCGCAGCTGGTAATCAACCCTGAACATAATGGTAGGGTCCAATATCTCATTAAGAGATTTTGAATAATTTTTTTGAGATTGTCGGCCGTTCTACTCCTAGAATTTCATGGATCAGATCATCCAGACACTGTAGAGACAAACATATAATTGTACAATGAATTCATCTCAAATTCCGGCGGTAAGCATGAGTCGTCAAATTGCATTTCCCATCCTATACCAATGTGTTTTCCGCGTATAAAAACAACTGTGAATAAGTATGGTTCGATGGAAGTGATCAGCTTGCGTATGTTCTATACATTGGAATATTCGACGATTTTTAGAATATTCGAATATTCGAATAGTTGGAAAAACGTAAAATTTGAAATATTCGAATTCTGAATAATTCGAATATCAGGCTTCTTGAAATATTCGACCATTTGAATAATTCGAATAAGGTGTTTTTCAAAATGTGCGAATGAACGAATTATTCGAATGTAGGACTTCCTCGGCCACCCGAATGAATGAATTATTCGAATAACCGACTTTTTGAATTCACCGAATGAATGAATAATTCGAATCGAATATTCGTTCCAATACCATTTAATACTATAGCTTTCAGAGTGTCACTCATCCTTCATTATCTGTATACATCACAAACAGTTGGTGCAAAAATGCATCCACAAATCGTCACATCAATTATCAACTCTGACCAATTTCAGAACAAATATTAATAGAAATATATACCTTAGAACTATACTTAATCTACATGTTGAAGCTCCAGAACAGCCTCAAAGGGAAACAGATCTATATCTCAGTATTTATATCATCTCTAATATGCGTTCCTGGCCGCCATTATCAACCTTTGTTAGTTGCACCTACAGAGGTCGGCCTCGTGACATCAGTACCTCATTAGGCGATTTGCGGGAATTGCCGGGGGTCCCAACGAGTCTTTGAGCCATGACCTTGTTAGTGGATGTTTATGACTCTCTCTCTCTCTAATATCCATCACACCATCATGATTCGGATGTCAAATGTTCCCAAATTGAATAAACGAATATTTCGAATTTGCTACTTTTAGACGGTCGAATGAACGAATTATTCGAATTTTGATTTTTCTACGCACCCGAATAAACGAATTATTCGAATAACTCTCATTATTAACAACTCGAATGAACGAATAGTTCGAATAACCCATTTTTTAAAAATACCGAATGAATGAATAATTCGAATATGCTCATTTTTTGAAAAAAACGAATGAATGAACTATTCGAATATTCGAATATTCGAAAATCCCGTCGAATATATTCGATTCGGTCACATGTATAGTATGTTCCTACCGGAATCTGTAACTTGTTTTTCCTGCTTAGCTTTCTTTGCATCGTATTACAATGTGATCTCTCATGATGTATGGATAAGTAAATGATGAATAAATGGAGAAATAAACAAATGGATAAATGAATAAGTATGTCTCCGTCGTGTAACTTCTAACACGCTTTATTTGGATGTTTATCCTTATCTTTATCCCGAACAAACCTCATGCCATTTTTCAGAAATAATGCTCATCAAATTCATTATGATGCTCATCCTACTACTGCTATCCACTCAACTCTGTGTATGTTTGGGAGCTTCTGTTTCTGTGGACGCCTCGTGCCCTTCGGGGATACTTGGGATTGTGAGTTGATTGCCTGCGAACTCATGGAAAGTTGTGAAGAACAATCGCGAAGACCAATGAATTTAGCTGATTGGATGTCGACGAAGCTGATTCGTGTACGAATGGGTTTGCCGTTAGCCCTCGAAGGTTTCATTGAATAGAATCTGCTGTTGATTCTGAATAAACGGTTTTGTGTCTACATATTAGGTATGTTATGCACTAGAATGAATTTAAAGAGCGTTCTGTCAGCTTTTCAGTCTTGGAGGGGACATCGGTGCGGTTAGAAGACCACCACAGTTTCATCCTTCCCAGCTGAACCTCAACTCTAATTTGCCTCTATTTTTTTCATCCCTCAGATCGTTCTCACATCCTGTACTCCACATCTGCCTTTGCATATTTCCTACAAGAATGCTCGGGAGGATAGTATCTGAAGCATACTGTGACCATTTAAAAGTAAGAAGACAGTAAGAAGATAAGGCTCCTTTTCATCTTCTGCTCCTCTAAGAGAACATGAAAGAAATAAAGTTGAAAGAAAGAAAATTTAATGAGGTATGACACCTGCTTCAAAATGAATAGAGTGTACTAGCATTGATCTCTGGTTTTATGGTCTTCGGGTGTCTACGAAGAGAACCGGATCATTACACTTTTAAAGATAGCGGAAGCAAGCAATGAAGTGCATCTCTGGTCTAAAGAAGCGCAGAAAATCATAGATCACGGCCAAGGGTGCAGGGTAGTTAATTTGAAACCAGTGCATGAAATATTCAGAATTTATCGGAAAAGTTCCATTGGACATGAATGAGAAACGCGATGGAACAAGGTATTTGCTTCAAGAAAATGGATGTGCTAAGAGCTATATTTGGACTAACCTCTCGGAGCTAATGCTATAGGACTCGCTAAGTGATGCCGTTACTACCGCTCCTGTATTCATCCCAAAATTTCAGGAACTGTGGAAGATAAAACCAATTAATGCTGAGTAAAGACCGCAGAAGGAAACCGGAAGAATTGCAGGGCACCTGTCTTCCCGAAAATTTGTCTGAAGTAGAACTCCCATGGCCATCTCATTCTTTTTTTCTGGGAATGATTCAATTCTGGCATTGACAAGGTAGTATAAATCCGATCTGTTTTTGAGAGTGTTAGCACAGTTCTCATGGGCGAAGCAGGCTAAGATAAGGTTGCTGCCACTTTTTCCATAAAGAATTTTCAGAATTTCACATATTCATTAGCCGATTAATTGTAGATTCGCCCTATTAGTTAATCGCAAGCCTTTTATTTCTGCCAATTCCCGAAGCCATACAAGCTTGCTCAGTCCCTAATTGCTCATTTCTTTCTATTTTGTACGAATTTGTCGAAGATAATGATGTTTTTATGCACTTTGGCGCTTCTACGTCGAGCTTGTTTTCGCAATTCTAATCGCCGAACTGTCGCTTGTTAGAAAAATTGTTCTCTACTCCAGCCGTTGGCAGATATTCCATCATATGTAGAGCTCCGAATCTGCTCTTTCACCGGGCTGCGCCTGCTAAAAGTCACTACTTGACCTAAGAGCACAAACACTCTTCCTTGGGATCTTTGTTTGGTTTTAGATTACCCTGGAGAGGATTCTCTGGGAGTCAAAGTGATACTTGGCCGAAATTCTCTCCATACTAAATTTAATGCAAGTCACCACTGAGTGTGGACACATGAGGGTACCACCGGCCCAATGTGTGAATCTCAGGCCGGGGTCAGCTACAATTACTGAGTTTCTGTCAACATTACAAGAAGACCTGTTGTTTCCGAGAATTTGATTTTCCAGAGGAGATCTGAATTTCATTTGTTCCACTTTTGATTTTGAATTTTACTTGTTTAACTTCATTTTTAAATGCATACGCTAAGCATCATCTTAATGATTTCCGTATTAGCTAAAATCTTGCATTTCATTCTCATTCAAATAGTCAAGTTCATATTTTACTGAGAAGTTTTAGCCCTTTAATCATGATCGTATGTTTTCGTAACGTGGACCGTCAGCATAATACTACGCTAATTACTCTTTTTGGCCTACAAAACAGCCAGTACACACAAGTTCACACGAACTTTCGCACGAGCTTTATGTAAACTTTTCAATTGACGCTAATTGCTTTGAAAAGACTTTATGAAATGTCATAAGAACAACATCGGTAGGTCTAAAAGATTTGAATTCTGGGAAGCACTGCCTAATTAGAGTGGGTGGGGGGGGGGGGGGCCTGATCTGCTTTAGTTT
>JARK01001362.1:626254-658937 GCA_000688135.1 Ancylostoma ceylanicum | reverse complement strand
GGCTAGGGAGGGCCGGTTAGGGTTGTTTTTTTTTTTGGTCCGGGGGGGGGGGAGGATGGGGCTCCAAGAAGTCACAGGAATTAAGCTTAATATTAACGAATTAAAAAATTCCAGTAGCACAATAGGCGTCATTATAAAGTTCTTATATGTATGAAGACAGAGTTGACTTAAAGATTTGAATATGGATGATTCTTGAGCCCTGTGTCAGAGTTGTTCAGAGCATTTATGAATTGCACAAACTTCATCTGATTTGTTAGGTCATAAGTGAAATTTTTTGGCTTAATGAAATCTCAAGAGTGAACTTTGCCTGTACTAAAGGTTTTCACATCTGTGATCATTGCTGGTCGTATATAGAAGTGTTATGTAGGTTATTCTAGATGATCTACATTCATTGTATTCACATCGCTGTTTGGTCAGCGAACTGTAACAAAACTGATTACATGTATGAAAGCTTTTTAACCACGGCCTCAGAGAACGATGCACAGTATTTGATTCGAAATCGCGTGTTTTGCTCCTACAACTCAAGGGGAAAGTAGTAATCTCAAAGTTTCTATGCGTCTGGCTCATTATTTCTTCTTGAGCCGTTGGACACCGTGTTTTCCGTTCAGGACATATTCTGTTCTTTCGCCATGTATTTCTTAATGAGTTAGTGTTTTTCCACATATGGCAGGAATAACACGAACTCTTCAGTGTTTGCTTTCATGGCGCTGGCGAACAGCAGCTGATCTCTATTCTTGCTGTTTGGCTTTCAGAAGGTTTTTCCACATCAATTATGCTTTCGTATTAGGGCTCTAATATCTTTTTTAGTTCACATAATGCCATTCTGAACCATAGCACTGACGCTAGTATTAGACCTGTGCTGGGTTTGAAAGAGGTGTGTTGCTCGAACCATCGCTCACTACATAGCTATCTTTCGATTTAAAAAAGACATATTTGGTACCAATGACACCAACAACTCAGATCAAACGAATTTTCTTGCACGAAGGCCTGTGAATTGCTCTGGATAGGTCTGGTCTAAGACATGGTCTAAGAGGACATCGCACTTCTCAAACTTTTGATTTAAACGATGTTATTCAGCTGAAACACCAATCGCGAGGTTCTAGTCATCAGTGATGAGCGTAATTCCGATTCTTTGATTCTGGCGTCATACAAGCGTTTAACTTCTTGGCTTCTGAAGTATTGGCATTAACTGATATGTACGAAGTCATACATGCTGTTTTTGTCCTTTCAAATTTTCTTGTATTCCAAGCTTCTCACGACTCCTGACTTCCGACTTCCGGTCTCACGCAGCACTTCCCCTCATCCCTGCTAGTCACCCTACCCTACCCATGACGGTGTCTTGCTCCAAAATCGTCACTCCTGTCGTCCAACAGCGCTTTTCTTATGTAGGAGCTGCCTTCAAGACTTCAATCCTCCTCTGAACCACGGTTAGATCACGCACATGAACACATGCACTATAGCACCTGCTCTCTGTCTCAACCGGGTCCATAAGATCGGGAGCTCCGTCACGGTACTTGCCTTAGGCTTCACAGCCTTACTACCTGGTATAGACTATCCTATACCACCTGCGCCGGTCTTTTCCCTGTTTGGTCTTGCGTATGGTTTGATATTTGTGTCTGTCGTGATTTTCTGGGTTGTTTCCGTCCAACTTCTCGGGCTGCCACTGCCTGCTCGTCAACATCCATTCCGAGTAGAAGTTTAGCTTGGAAAACTTAGTAGAGTGCTTTTAATATGCTCTTGTGCTTGTCATGTGACCTACAAATCTGGATGATTACAGGTGAGACAAATTTCCCTGAGACAGTTGTTGTCCTTGCACTGATTCTGGCCCATACGCGCTGGTTTTTTTGCCTAGGAAAAATGGATTCATAACCAGGCGGAGCTAGACTAGCATACCGACTTTCATGTCCTGTGCCCTTAGCACTACATACGTAGTCTACACGATAACCAATAACTGTAGCTATCACATGTTTGTTTTCACGAATCCCAGTAGTGGCTTATCCTTTCCGGATATCATCCATGTAGAAGCAAAATGACGCTCAATCTATACAGGGATGTTGAATATTTGGGAAGAACATTTTGCGAGATGAAACGATGCCTCTTGGTTCAACGTGCGTCATTGAAGGTGAAATCCATGACAAGATTCTAAACATTGAATATCAGTGCTTTGTTTGTAGACTAAACTGTCCATATGGTCTTTTTTTACCGTCGTTGGCCACCCAATAGTCTAGGTATACCCAGAACAGAAGTGCTAAGAATCCAGTTTTTATTTTCTGAGAAAATGGATTCTGGAATTCCAATAATCTAGCAGCTTGTTTTTTTTTTCGGGGTTTTCGCATCATCGGACACCTCTCCGTCCTTATTCCCCACATCTTGGAACTATCCATAGATCCAAATTCACGTAGCTGTTTTCCCGAAATGACCTTTCCATGAGTTCGTTTCTCGGAGACATAGTTATCCTTGGAATAATAACAAACGAGTCGTCTACGTGATGCACTTGCATTGCTGTGGATATTGGACGGAGCTGTTTAATTAGAAACCTGTGAAAAAATTTGATCCAAGTGCTTTCTCACAAAACACGAAAACATCGTGTGCGTGAAATCTTCATGTCAAGCTCAGAGATCAGGCAGGGGTAGCCTGATTGCTATTTACTGTTCCCCTCGTGAAGGGATCTTTCTCGAAAACAGTAGATTGAATTGAGGCGTGATAGGGCGAGAATAAGTGCAGTTATTCTCACGTTTAATTCCCCAACCATCATCTCTTACTCTTTTGTCGGATTCTGAGTTGCTAGGTACGGGTTCCGCATGCCATTTGGGTCAGTCCATCATAGTGTAGGATAACTTGAAATTTAATTGCAGAAATCAGCGCAGGAAATTTGCAGAGAACTACATATAATTTCCTAATTGCAAGGTGAGGTAATTACTTGTTACCTAATTTTCAATGGCGAGTTAATAAAGGGGTGGGCTTGCAAAGAGTAGAACACTTCTTCAGCATAGCGGTGCCGCGGCGGTCACTTCCGGAGTTTTTCATTCAAAATCGAGGAATTCGTGAATGAAAACATGGTGGTTCTAGTAGTATAGCTGCGCATTCCGCAAGACATCCAGGCAGTATTTCTTTGAGAGTTGCTGAAGCAACACTGTCGTGGATAATTTAGGCTTTCCTGTCTACAGTAACTGAGATGCACTTCATTTCTATGCGAGATCTCTGCAATTCTGAGCTTGTTTTTTGTCCAACTGGAACAATCCCTACTTTCTGTATGTATGTCGCCCACATAGCTACTCTTCCTTCAGACTCATCACTCAAATTGAAAAAGCGCTCCTGAAAAGTTAATATGACCGTTTGGGACAGTAGAAGAGATGAAACTGCTAAGAATACGGTCTGACGTTGTCCACAACAATTTCAGACTGAGAATTTCTGGATTGACGCAGTGGTTTTCTTGAGCTCGTTGGGACACAGTTGGGAACTTAGAATTGAAAAAGAATTGAACGTAGTACTCGTTTTCCTTTGTATCCACACATTTTTTCTTAAGAGTTCACCTGTCTGGGAGCCGGCCAGAGTGAACAGCGTCATTGTTGTCTGGCCTATAGCAGTGATCACCCACCTGTCTTTCTAGATATTTTTCCCTGCTCGCGATTGTAATGAAATTTATCGAGAGATTTCTGGCCATCCTATTCGATTCAATAAAACTTCCGACGTAAGAATTAGGATTGTATTTCCTGCTCCTTATTATTTTGAAACCACCTTACTCTGTTAGCTAGTACTCCTGCTAGCTTCGAAATTACCCATGTTGTAGACAGCCATACGAAAACCGGCGTCGTGGGTGGTCTGTAACATAAAGTCTCTTTTGGATATTACACAGTCCTATAGTTTAGGATCTTCAAATTGAATGCATTATAGACTACATCCAATACGAACTTGCACACTCGTAAGTACACAGCATAGCAATCCTTGAAAAAATACCTGGATTGCTTGCGCGCTTTCGTAGCGTCGCGGCTACAAAATCGCGACGGGCTCTAGACAACCCTTTGTCGCCACTCTGGTTTCACAGAATCCGTCATTCTTCCTTTTTCTTCCGAAATGGACTGGTGTCGTGATGTGATGCTATGACGTAGACATAGTACGCTAAAGAATTAAAATAGTCGAATCAGAAGTGCCTTATTTCTTATACGAAAGTCTTGAAAACTACTCGTTTCCCATGGAAATAATTGTCTTCACTACTTTTGTTTTTCAACTGGGTCCCCTTAGTGGTTTAGGCCCCAATTTTTTCTCACACCCACCCTCCCGCCCACTTTCTGCATCCACTTGTTCATAGCACTTATGGACGGCCAGAGATCTCAATTTATTTTGCAGCAGCAACAACGTAGACGAACTCATTCAACAAAACAATTGATTCTGCAGATGAAATTTGGAATGACACTGCAAATAACAAGAAATACAATTCCAGCTAGGAACTCAGCAACGAAAAAATGTACATGTAGAAGCGAAACTCCCTTCTACTAAGTGATTCAACTTAAAATACAAAAAGTCACCAAGTCCGCTTTCGTTCAAATGCACTGGTGACTGCAGTAGTCCGGTAATAGAGTACTGGAACTGTACGATGGTATTTCTATTTGTACTTTTGGTCTTTCTGGAATGCAGCTAATTTAAGCAATGTATTCAGCTTTTTACGTGTACAATGATCTTAGCTGTTAGGACGTTACAAAGTGGCCGAGCGATGAACTTAGTTTACTTTGTATGCTCAGATGGGTTCAGGGGCGGCTCTGTGAAAGAATGAGAGAATGGAGAAATAGTGAGTTGAAAATAACGTCAATAGCGGCGAAAGACATTTCTTGCTCGGTTCAATTTCGCCTTACTTAAGCTACTACATAACCTCTTTTATTTGTTGAAGTGACTGGGCGTTTTGTACCTATACATCTTTTCTTGAACTATGAAATGTTATCTCATTTTCCATCTTTTGGCCATTTTTGGTCTTCAGAGCTCGCAAAAGCCAGGCTTTCCTTGACTTTCATCCGTTTTCTTTTGAGAAATTCCTCGAATGTCTACAGTCCAACGGTGGTCGAACGAAATATTATATTAATCTATCAACAGCTGAGAATATTTTTATGAAGTCTTAACAACAATCAGCTGCTAGCGAAATGATCAGAATCCAGAAAAAGAAACTCAAAAAAAATTCAACTCAAACCCAAGAAACTATTATAGAGGCCTTTTTATTCATTTGTAAAGCCTTTTTATTCGTAACTACTAGAGCGTATCAGCTCAGCTCACCGGGGTTCTAACCCCCCCCCCCCCAGGTGTTGTATTATCGTGAGGGAAAAAGGGCGCAGCCAGGCAGCTCTGATTGGCGCAACCGTCCCGCCCGTCACGCCCATTTATTTGAACTCGAACGCCGTCAATGCCATTATGGACTATTNCCGGGGTTCCAACCCCCCCCCCCCCAGGTGTTGTATTATCGTGAGGGAAAAAGGGCGCAGCCAGGCAGCTCTGATTGGCGCAACCGTCCCGCCCGTCACGCCCATTTATTTGAACTCGAACGCCGTCAATGCCATTATGGACTATTTGTGCTTAGCGCCGTACGAGTCAGACAGGTGGGCGTGGCGGGGTGGCACGAATGCGCCAATCAGACTTGTTCGGTAACACCCTTTTCCCTCACGTTGACCCCCCACCCCGACTGTTCCACACCACTACGACAGCTTTATGTGGAAAGTAGCCTATGAATCAACAGGTCGCTGAAGAGTGAGCATGTGGAATTTGAATACAATTGGTTAATTCTCCGCCTTTTCTGAACGGTAAATACCTTCATAGAATATTACAGGCAGTACCGTAGAATCACTTACACTGAGATGAGGAAAATTTATCCAGAAATTCGTTTATAGTAAAATAAACGAAACCGTCGTACATGCGTCAGCTTGTTGGACTTGCGATTACGTGCACAATCCTGTGCACAATTCACTGTTTTCAACTTCTGTGATTTGAAGCGGCGAACGGGTCCAGTTTACTGAAATCATCTTTTGCCTTGAAACACGTACAATTAACGTTGCTTCTTTACATAACACTACAAACGTACACATTCATTTCCTTCGTACCCTGACGTGAAATTGTGGCATGTTTTATGGGATTTTCTTTGGCGCCTTTTTTTCTGTGCGGTGGGTTTTTCTGAAATATCATTAACGGTTGCGCAAATGAGTTGGAAAAAAGGGCTATGGAAAAAGCACTATTCCGTCTCATAATTAGGTAATCATTTTTTTTCGGCACGGATGCATTACTCAGGGAGAAACGTCTTTATTCCATACTCACGTAGCAATCAGCACTCATGCTTATTTAGTTCTGAAAAAGGTGACGTCTACTTATTTCCTGGTGGCATGATTTCGACGCACGCTTTGAATTACCTGTGATTCCAGCGTCCAATCAATGTTCTATTCTTATGAATGCTTACATTTACTAGTCATACCCTTACTTCACTTTTGTTGTGAATATATGTGGTATCTATTCTAGCTGACTAGTATAGGCAAAGGAGGGGAGAGGAGAGACTTTTGTTTCTATTGATGAGCCATATACCACAGGTATCAGTCAGGGATGAGTATGATTGAATGGGGAAGTAAAGGTGGAAGTCGTGAACAAGAAAAAAAAACTGTTAAGAGAACCCGAAGGGGGGAGTTCGTATTTGTGGCAAGTACGTACATATGTGCATTTGCATAGGTATAGTTCGGTTATTTCCAAATCTAGACGCAGTGGAAAATTACGAAGCTGGGACACGCCAGTTTTGATGGATTCCAAAAAAGGAAAACCAGTGCATCCTTGGCCCAGTCGCGACTGCCCAGGGTCCAAAAGCATAACTGAACAGGATAAATGTGATTTCCACACCAATTTACCCACCGTTAGCATGGGCATCAACAAATTTACCATGGATAATTTCAATGATGCATCCAGGCCCAGTTAGCGATGTCAAGGTGAAACAGGTTAGATGCCAGGACGCATAAGCCTTTAGCCATGGAATAAATAGCAGATATTGTGATCATATCATATTGGATCATATCAGTGCCTTCGCTTCCAACAATCAGTAGTCTCACAAGTCCCACACCTATATAACATTGTCGCCGGTTTACCAGAATAAGTTACCCTTTTCTTAACCTCCACGAAGCAAAAAAAAAGCTGCAGGCAAGACGTTTTTCGTCCCATTATGTGGCTACATAACTACAGAAATATGTATGGCCGCTACTGAACTAGTTGTTGATTGTTGATTTTTTCCCTTTTTACTTGAAATAGATGCATGTACCTCTTCATGTAAGTAGCAGCCGGTTTTTACAAGAATTGGAGCATCAGTGTTCGCCAACGTGAGAAAATGCGCCTATTAGGCTTGTTCCCGGTGGGAATGGTGACGTTAGCCGCTAGACTGAAAACATAGTCTAGAAGCTAATAAGTCAGCTGGGGAAACCTGCAAGTCAGATGCAAATTTGCGGCGATTCAATGAAGGAGGATGTCTGGGATGTCTGCCTGAGGTGATTAATGGACTAGGAAGCGAATGTGTAAGTAATAGTGAGTGAAAGACATTCTTGAGGCAAATGGGAAGTAGAATTATCGGAAATTATCCCAGTCTGTCAGGTTGTCAGGTTCCACCATCAGTATTGGAGCGTTGACGGGTTTTCTGCTGCGATTACCGTGTGAAATTCCAAGCATTTGTGTCTGCCATGTCCAATATTTGCTTACCTTTCTGGATATCACATCTTTTCCCGCTCTCTTTTTTCATCATCTCTCTCTAACCATCCTCCGCAGGATAAGAAGCCGGGTTCGTATACACTATTTCTTGGAAAAACAGCATCTTCAGAGAAACAAGCCTGAAGTTATTTCGCGATGGCGCACATACTATTGATGGGGAAGTTCGTGTGGTATTAACAATTTTACCTTGAGTAATCTCAATGATACATGCGGGCTCAGAATCCTCAGATGAACCAGCGTGAGGGTATTGTGGTTCCATCTGCTCTACTGTATTTCAGAAGAATGCTTTATTCTACCGGAAATCCTCTTTCAACTAGGTCCTAGATGCATAATTGAAATTACCCAGGGTAAACGCGTTGGTGCTCATGCTATTCACGGGGAAATTTCTGTGATATTAATACATTTACCTTGGGTAATCTCAGTGATGCATGCGGGCCCAGAAAACCTCGTCTATTCCTCAGATATATGCCTTGCGATATCCCTGGTCCCGAAGCAGCCCACTATTCCTGCAATTATTCTCAACTCGTACCCGCACCGATCCAGCACTTCATTCCTGGCTATAAATTCCCGCTCCCGAGCGAAACACCATCGATACTACATTTTTTCGGCAGCTTCGCCGGCGTAGGTAGCTAGGCAACACAGATCAGACCATTGTTTATAGCCTTATAAGGTGTTGCTGGTGTGACGGTTTCCACTCAGTTCCGTTGTGGACCATCGAGAGCGCTGCGCTCGACGATCTCGACACACAGTCAACACCCCGACATCCATGCCGTATCTATGACTACCCATACCTGTAGACAAAAACAAAACGTTGTTTTGTGTTTCGAGCTGCATTGTCTGCTCTCAAGGAACTTTCGCATAGGCGTTTTTCGTTGATTGCAGCCTTTCATCCTCTTTATTGGTACTTCCCTTGTTCCAGATAGTGCTCCGAGAACTATATTTAGAAGCTGTGATACCTTTAATGGTATGTGAATGTTGAAAGTTGTTAATAATGGCTTAATGGTGATTATTACTGGCTATTAAACGTAACAGTAGAGCAAAGAAAGAACCAAACAGGGTGGATTTTTTTTGTGGGTGGAACTCTACAGTATTTCTGCTCCATTATACCTATGGCAGAAACGTTTTCTCAGTAGCCTACTATTTCGAGAACAAAGCCTAGTAACGTTCGCTACCAGTTGCTGCCATCCTACCCTCAGTTGCTGCTCGAACTTTCCTTTCATTAGTAGCGATAGAGGGAAGGATGGCAGCAACTGAGAGAAGATCTTGCTAGGTTCCTTCACTCGACGTATTTCGCTGTTTGGGCTGCGTTCCTGTTGCATATTTGTCAGAGTGGACTTTGGTAGGCGCCGCTCTGATATTTATTTATTTATTTATTTATTTGTACATGGCTATACCACACTGATTTACATTTATATTCCATGCTAAAATTGTGAAAAGAAAGCAGAAAATTCAAGAAATCCTCGCACTGTCGTACATAAAATCGTAGATAAGATAAGATGTAAGTGGGTCCCGAAACGAATGTCCTGGGCTGCGTAAACTGGCGCATTGTCGGTGTGTGATCTGTGGGAGAGCAGCTGGGTTCACGTTTGTGACAAAACTTCCTCCACAAGTAGGTGAAGATACTTTCTGTTCTTTTCTTTGGATTTCTGATGAGCTACTGATGAGTGTCCAGAAATTTCGACAGATGTTGTATTCTAGAAATCTTTCTGGGAGTTTTCCTCGATTTCTTCTCCCTATCGTTAAGTAAACTGGCTTATCTGTCAATCGACAGTCGATAGTGTCATGGTGTCATTATAGCACATATTTTTCAAAAAGGATTACTTCTGAAGGTCGTTATCCGTGAAGTTAACCGTCCGTCACATGAATATGTATAACCGAGTGAACTTCTGGAGAAGGGGAAAACTTCTGGAGAATTCAAATTTAGCATTGAAGCCTCGCCCAGGAAGGAAACATGTGGTGCTTATTCGCAAAGGACATTATTATTGTTGCGCTTTTAGAATGGTTTGAGATCTGTGGCGAGATTCTCAAGCATTCCTGGAAAAGTTTGCTTCTATGCTCATCTGAAATGGACGAGTTGTCCTGATAAGAATGAACATTTCTATTTGAGATGTTCGTGCCAGTCAATATTACAATGGTGATAGCGAATTATGTCACAGTTTGCTTGAAAAACTCGTCCAGCAAGGAATAGTAGGTACCTTAGGAACTTCTCAGGAATCTTCATAGATTTGACCACTTGACTGCTTAACATCCATGTCTCCGTTTTCTGCCCATGTTTAAATTTTTCTTACGAGGCCGGACATACGTTCCCCGGAGAGCTCATTCAGAATGATAGGCCTTTTCGGAGCTCTTTTTCCCAAAAACGAACTGAACAAGGAAACCCTCAGACTAAAATGTACAAGGGTTTCCAATACTATTCCTGAAGATAAAGCCGTTGAAAAACATCGATTCACCATCACGCTAATATTTCTGTTGCGTCGTGTAGATGAAAGCCTCTCAAATTCTTTGTTCACTTAGCTTTAGGTCTCTGGTGCCTCTCTCGGACACTAACATAAATTCTGCGTATGTCATGCATAAGTACGTACATACTTGCAGTATACTACGCATTATACAAATTTATTATTTATTAGTGCACCTGATCAAAGTAAGCACAGGTTGAGAATCAAACCATACGCCACAATTCAGAGTACGTGCGCCAGCCAACGACTTTTCGCTCGCTATTATGTTATTTTATTGGTAATAATGTTTGTGTCATGTTACCTACTACGTAATTTTGCTGTTCTACCTCATAATAACACATTTGACAGTCCAGAATCTATGAATAGTTGGAGTTTTTTTTTTCCTCGATGTTCATTCTTTGCACTGCTCAAGACAAAAAATGTGAAATTTCATGGGATTAGGGGATACTGGCTCCTATCCACTTGGCTGTTCTTAAATAGTACCGGGTTATTCACATAACTAAACTGGGGTCAAAAAATCATGATGGGTTAAAAAATAGCGTAGACCGAATAATAACGTATCAGGTGCATTCGACATATATTCGACATATATAAACATTATATTTGTTTTCGAATAAGGTTAAGACCGAAAAGTTAAGAAGAGGAAGAGCCCTTTACCCTTAGTTAGCATATCTATATCCTAGCGCCAAGCTTCTGCTGCTTTAACAGTGATATGTCTATCGCATCGGCTGAGGTTAGCACTTGCCAGCTTATGTTCCGCTTTTGTTTTCGGATTGCTCACTCGTCGAATAAGTCGTCTGTAAGGACAAGGCATTTGAGAGGGTAGGCTTTCTGTATTTCCGGCTTCTTCAGGCTCTGGCGAAGGTAATATCGCTGAAGCATATGCCAAATGAAGGAAGAATAGTATGTACTTGATTAACAATCATGGCCAAAACAGCAGCAAAAAGCACCTCTTTATTAATTCCAGACTCAAAGAGAGTCGAACATGGAATGTATTGAACGATGTTTCTATTTTTAAAGATAAAAATGATATGCGATTTCACAACAGTCATACCAGTTTGCATAGGTTTATATCACATGTGGAATTAGGTAAAGAAAGCAACTACATGTTAGTTGGTAGTGTCATTAATTATGCAGATAAAAGAGTGAAAATACTCTGGACTCATATTCCTGAAATTTGCCCTAGGTGTGTCTCTCAGTCCTGGGAGAAGAAAGCAAATGTCGCATTTTTACTCACGCATTTTCTGCACTTTTCATCCCTTTCAAGTGACGATAGTTCTCGTGGTTAGTTATAATGTACCTATATAGTGAGAATTTTTCTCGGTTACGTCACCAGGAATAAAGTGATATAGACAGTTTAAAATAAATGTCCCTAGCACTGGGAAATTCTACGTCCTCAGAACGGAAATTGAGTCTTCAATCGCGTGATGTAAGAACGATCCCAGCACTTAGTACTGCTTTCATTTTGTAGCCTCTCATTGATGTGGCAAGAGTTCACTGCTCTTCTCTTACCCCACAGACAGAGTATTGAACTCACGTGTGTGTCAGTTTGTGATGTGTATAATATGCAGGAGATCCCCTTTTTCTATCTCTAATATAAAGTGGCACCCGTTGCAATGGGCCCGCTCGCACGCGTCGCGTCATCCTGTGACGTGGCTCTCTGCTTGGTTGTGTGCGTATACTATATGCTATGCGTATGCTCATGTCAGTAACTTCTTTTCACCATTCTCATTGACGTTCGCGCCAATGTAGCTTCCCGTGCAAACCTGTCTGAACAGATGGTGCAGCGCGTGCATGTGATTGTTACTATATGAAAGTGTAACATTCATGTAATGGTATCATTCTTAAGTGGACGTGTAGCGTTCATGTTATGTTATTATTCCTAGATGAACGTGTAGCAGTTGTTGCCACGTGGACGCGATCAGTTTAAAGCCACTAGAGAGAGTTTCAGTCAGTTCGGACGTCTCGCTAGCGCTGCGTGGGCTAGCGACTCCGAGCAGGCTGTTTCTTTGCTGTTTTCGTTTTGACTCGATCCTACCCTTGCCTGGCTTTAGTTCTTTTTCACTTCCACTGCCTCGCTGATTTTTATAGTGTCTGCTGTTGTTTAATCAGAAACAAATCGTTTATTTTTACTAGGACTACTATGGTGGCTACTGCGGATCTTAACCCGGCTTTATTCTATGCTTTCTTGTCTGTTGAGGGTCTTTTTGCGGAAAGCAACCACATAATTTGATTACAGCCTTGCTGAGGCTAGAAGTGAGATTAATTTCAATTAGCACAACATTTTGCAATTCCTGAAACAACAGGAACAGAGGAGGAGTAGAAATTTTATGCCCTGACGCTGCACTTTCGAAAACCAGTTCAATAATTATTCCCTTCTTTGTTTATGCTTAGACAGGACTGATGACAACGTCCATAACTACGGACGAAAGAGGTGAGCAACAATGAATTAAGTGGGATAAATGGTTGTGTTTCGGAATACCCTTTCAGATTTCCGTAGCCGATTCTAATCCGTGGAAATGCTTATTTATGATACAAAGAAATCGAGTTGAGTCCACAGGAATAGTAAACCCGTCATTTGAGACAGCTTTCACTCCTCCTCGGCTCCCACCCATGTACATATTTTGTTCCATGGCAGATCCTATGATTGTGAGCTCCTTATCTAATGGAGCAAGAGCGGATTTCCATGGAATATGTTCGCTGTCATCTCATACATCCTTATTCGCTCGAATTTATGACATAATGATATGAAGGTCGTCTTTCCGAGAAATTCATCTGTAGATCCATGAATTCCGTTTACGTAGATGAATGCAAAACCTCCATCATCTGTGCTTGGTGATAAGGAAGATGCAGATCATCTACAGAACTTCTCAATATTGAATAGATGCTGAATAATTCCATTAGTCTGATTAGTAAATTAGGGTCGATACAAACATATTCAAGAAAGAACAGTAAGCTGTAGAAGGGAGCCATTTCTTGTCCTTCCTCTGCTTCTCTCCTTCCTCCTTTCTTTTCTTCTCCCCCCTCTCTTTGTCTCTCGCAAAAAGTCAGTTGCACGCGCTGCACAGAAGTACAACGGCAGATCAAATTAGTGCGCCTGGTATTATCGTGAATTCTTCTATTTCGCGAGTTGATATTTCTGAGAAATGGACTAAAAACGTGTATTGCACACAAAATATAGCAGCACTATCCGTTTTGTTTTTGCTAAAATACAAAAAAAATTGTTTGAATTGACGGGAATGTCTACATTCTGCGAATACAGCGAATGTATGATAGCAGCTCCCTTTGAAGCGAGACAGTGGATTGCTTAAGCTCTTCTAATGACATGTATGTGGTTGTTAGCTCATCAATCCACTGAATGTGGGGTCACTTGAGCAGCTCGCCTATTCACCCTAAGTTCATTGTAATGTACAATTAGTCTCATAGAAGTCAGACCTCACGAAGAATAGGTATTGAATAGCTATGCGCTATTGTTTGTGGTAGGTTTTGCGCTATTGAAGACGGGATACTTGGTGGAAGTATTGCAGGAGGACGGTGACCAAGCGTACGCTATTGTTCTGCTAGGTAGAATTAGAGAAGAGCGTGCTGACGAGGCAGACCGACGAATCCGTAAGGTCGAAGTCGCTGCGATGCGGCGGCAGATGCTCACATAGTCGTCGCTGTGAGAAGGAATGCTCAGCACTCTGATTATATCAAGATAATTCTCAGACTCATTCGGCTTGTTTATGAATTATTGGATGAGATGGAAATATATTTCCTCACCATGTTCTGGCTATTGGGTATTGCAGCGGAGCTTTACTAAGGTTGTGGGACCAGGAACAGGGAAATGACGGCCGCAACGTAGTTGGAAATGTCGCTACAAACCCTTTTCCTTATTTATTTGCTCATTTATTTACTTTTTCATATGTTTATTTATCCACTCTTTCATTTGTTTACATGTTACTTATTTGTGTCATAGGAGTGCAGCAGCAGAGCGACAGTGACAGGAGTAGTATTAGCAGAATGAATGAAGGCAGAAAAAAGTGTTATTCTGAAGTATGGAAAGGAAAAGTGTGCGGAGATGAGAGCTCAAGACTCGTCAAGCAGGATACAGAAGCCTCAAAATGTGCCTCTGTCGGAAGGCGGAAAATCCCGCTTTTCTTTCAGTGGATCACTGTTCTCTTGCTGACTCTTCAATCAAGATAATTTTTGATTCCCTGTCTTGTCTATAAGGTAAATCGCTTCTTCAAGCATTCACTCCTCCGGGGCATGAATAAATTTTCGTGCACATTTCCTGTGAATCACTTTCTGATTACTCACCTTTAGAATGTGGTAAGTAATCCTGTTTCTTGCTACCTGTTGTCCCTGTTCAAGCATGCATATGTACGCTGTTGTTCTTACCTCTATTCTAAAGGGCAAAGTGAGTATGTAAGACTCATCCTGCGACATTCCCCCAACCTTTTCTTTGCAATTGCCATCTCGTGCCATTTTCTCAGGTGCACTCATCGATGTACTGTGTGCTATTACCTATCCGAGCAAATGTCGAATTACAGGCTTTGCCACATCCCCACACCCTTTCTCTACCCTGGTGCTTTCAACGTGAAACAACGCGAGTACATGCGTTATGTTATACTTGTTGCCTTTCTTTGCCTTCCAGTTGAGCTCAGCATATGGTCTTACAGTTCATGATTTGTTTGAAAAATCCTGAGCAGTTTCGTCAAACTCACAAACTCTTCAATTTTTGCACTTTTTTCAAAATGAAATGAAATGTTGACTTCAAGCACGAGCCTACAAATTCTGCACTTTTACAGAAGGAAATGACAGGCTTCCGCGAATCTCCACTATATTGCTAATTACGTCCATAGAGACAGATATATCGTTTATATAATATTTCCTTGTCTGTGTTCATATTCGACTCTGTCAGGCAAACTACTAGCGACCGATTGCTGACGTCTTCATGCTCTTATCTCTGGTGATTGCTCACCACCAATTCGCGACTGAAGTCTTGAAGGAACTTGCAGCGCAATAATCAGAATCTCTCTGGAGACTAATTCAACTGGATTCACCGAAGATTTGAGCATTATTTTGTAGTTGCTTTAAAAGTGCACGATTTGTTTGTTCATTTTCACTGATGATGGCAGAAAAGGCATGTTCAAATGTTTCAACTTGTTTCAAAGGTAATGCATGTAACGGAATCTGAGCATGCCTACACAGAATGGAAAGGTCTGAGTCCACCCATTGATGCCTTCGTGGCAAGACTGTTTTTCCCATTTTACGAGCAAAGGTGCCACCATGTGAACAGTGGAATCTAGATGGAGTTTCATCATCCGCTTTGATGCTTTGATCGTGGGATTGAAGTGAGATTTGACCCATTCCATGATTGGTCAACAGGTTGTCCTGAGCCTACGGGGGGTGTTAGGTCTACTACTACGTTATACCATGTCCCGAACGCATTTGATGGACTACTACCACCCGGGCTATGCTACCAATTTGACCAACTATGAATGAAGTCGCTAGGAGCCTTGATCGGGCTGATTGAAGGACCTCTAGGAAAGAGGTATCCACCCCCCCCCCTTCCGTTAGCATCAGGCGAATATCATTGGGGCAGACCAACAAGAATTTTAGACGGAATTTCTATGGAGTTTGATATCTGAAATCTATTCATATCGAATTTTCCCACATATGTGAAATTTCACGAAGAACGCAATTAAGCCCATTTTTTCCGAAGATTATCAGGAAACCGTTGTAGAATAGTTAATTAGCGATGTCTCTCAGAATCGACACTTAAGTAGATTACCTTGCTATTTGTGCACTAGCAGGCAAAATTCGCCAATTGAATGTCACCCCGAATCTTGCATGTTTTCCCCTTTTTTCTTGGTATCCATTCGCGAACCTTGTCCCTCTGAAAAAATTGATGTTCTCAAGGTGACGTTTTGCACAATATCTTCCAATTCCATCGCTTGGTCAACTTTGATGGGGAAGTTTTCCAAATAAACATGTGCAGGTACCTTTATAGAGCTCATGCATTGTTCGATAGCCGGTCCTTTTACTCTTCTTTACTATAGTACTTATAGGTTTTTCCATTCCATCTCTTCAACTTGCAGGATTTGATAATTGCATCAGTTAACGTTCCGTTTCTTATTTTGTCTACAACCGAACAAAAAATCCCTTGAAATTCTTTCTTCTGTCGGTTATGATCTGCGTGATTCTTCGTGTTTCCTCGAGTAGTGTACGTACAGATAGATAACACACCCATCACTCTTGAATTTCAGGTATATATTCATTATGTTCAACAAAAATACAAATCAAAGGTGGGCGTCAGCAAGATGTCGATCGGAGCTCGAGTTAGCTAATGTTAGAGAGAGGAGTGCACCTCCAAATCCAGGTGAGAAGCTTGTTCAACTGTGTTCCGGAAGTGCCTACATCAGATCCTTCTTTTGCAGAATTTCACGCTGATCGTTTGAATCTTGATGATATTAATGCTCACATGGAACGGAGGAGGTCAATGTTCAGTGATAGTAACAAACCAGTAAGTTATATAACTTGAAGGAAGAATCCATGAAAAGTATTTGTGGTCTTGTCAGGGTTGCCATCGACGTTCCGTTTCAACGAATGCGCGGCGAGCAAGTCTAAAGGAAGAGCTACGGGTAGGAATTTTCAATGAGACTGATACTTCATACTACTTTTAGCGAGTTACCTAATGAATTAGGCGAAGTGATAGAAACAATATTAATATTGGTGACGACAACAAAAATCTTGTATGAGAGAGAAGAAGAATGAACTCCGATCAGATACTCTGTTACGGCGTATACATGGCCATTACTTTACTTCCGATCACGATTCAAACAACAATTTTGTTCGAGAATTCAGAAAACAACGGGGCAGAGAGCTGCAGACCTGCATACTGTAGCTTTAAACATTCTGCTACATCAACAACTTTTCATCTGTTTTTTGATAGCAGCCACAGCGACATTTTCATTTTCATATGCATACTACGGACGCAGGCGCAGGGGCGTGGGAGGGAAAGCTCTGATTTCTTCTGAAAAAGAAACTGTTCAGGAACCCATTTCCGCTCTAGCGAAAATCCTCTCCGGGACATAAAATAATGGGGTTTTCTTGATAGTTGGTTAGTTTTCTCATTAGATATCATCTGATGTGGTGAACAACTATCAGGAGAACCCATACACGCCACTGCAGCGATGATTCTAGCGTGAGCGGCGCGTTGGGTGCCGCGTGCTTTTCGAGGCCGCAGACGGGTCACCGCCATTGACGCCCACTGTGTGTCTTCACCGACCCTTGGGCGAAATTGGAGAAAAATCAATAAAGTCAATAAGTCAATACTTCGTGCGAAGGGTTCACTATATTCGTGCTCAGTGTATCGAGGAACCACAGTAGACATATCCGCAGCGACCCCCGGGCAAAAATATCGAAAAATCAATGAAATCGATACAATCGATAAATCAATCGATAGTTTCCGGCGAAAAACAGCCTATGACCTCCGCCGTCCCCTGTAGGGTCTGCCTGCAAATTTTGGTCCGGGTCGGTTCATCCTCCGAACATACAAACATACAAACATACACACAAACGCACACACACAAACTTTCACTTTTATATACACAGAACTGCAGTATCTTGACGCTGAAAGAAGCTCAGTTTGTGAGAAAAAAACATGGGAGAACTTCATAACACTTGAATTTGGAGCAGCTCTCATTGGTACAATTTCAGCGTTTATGGGTCAGCAGACCGTCATTGCTGTTTTTCAAACCGTCTACGCGAGTGGGTAACGACGACAGACTCGACAGTAGGCCAAGGAGTGGAGAGCGTGAAGATGATGAGTTGAGCGATGACGCTTGCTCACTTAATAGGTTAGAAATTTACCCTTGCTTTTTCATTCTCATGTACAAGGTCAACTGCAAAGCATCTCTTCTTTTCAGTGATGTAGAGATGATGCCTGATTTCTTCATTGTTGATCGAAGTCTCGTACGACAACCGTTGAAATCAACCAGAACATTTCCTTTCTTTAGGAAATAATTATTATGGCCATTTTTGAAAACCCGAGGTTTTTTCATGTTTGTTTATTTTATTGTGTACATTTGAGAATTGTTGTTGGACACTGTGTATGTAAGTGGTAAATATTTCTAGTATATCGGTCACTTTAACGTCATATGTGTGCAATTTCGATCACAAAATGTTCCTAGGACTTTATTGAATTGCGATTTCCTTCTTTTTTTTACTATTAAACAACTCTGTTACTCTATGGATTTTTCAAAAGGCTCGCTACGGAGATGAATCCTTATAATTTAGCACTATGATATCCCTTACATTCATTGCTAGGTTGCTCATTCTTTCTGAGTCTCCTCTAGTTGCTTGTTTGTGGTTCTAGAGAGTTGCGAAATGGGTGGAACAGGGCTCGCGGTCTACAAAGTAAAGTCAATTGTCGAGGGGATAAAATAACGATTTATTGCGCAAGAACACCATGGCGGCAGAGAAATCAGATCACATGGATAAAACGAGGCAGATGACGTCGGGGCTACAACCAACGAAGGTGGGAGGCGAGCGGAAACGATGAAAGACTCCAACCATGTGTACTTCGTCTGGCTAAAAAAGTTACCCTTATATGGGGATCCTCTCCCTTCCATTAGGCGCCTCAATTCTAATCTCGCGCGCTCATTCCGCCCACCTTTTGACTTGTGCGTGATCTCGCTTTTGACCCGCACCCGTCTTATTCACTTGAATGCATGCAAGGGTATATTCAACTGACTAAACAAGGAAGAATTCAAAATGAGCTGAATGAAAATCCTGAAGCCGCTGCATGGAAGAAGAATTTGCTGGAACGCGTCATGAGATTGGTTGTAATGCTTCGAAAGACTGGAATATGAACTACTTCAGAAAATTTAAGAGAAATATTAGTTACTTACACATCCCAGCTTCTCCCCTTCTATCGAACTCTAAAATAGTAGGACACTTTATTTTATTTCATTTGAATGCACACTTAGGTGCGCCAAAACAATTACAGAACAGAACCAAACACTAAAACAGATAAAACTGCAGAAGGTGTCTAGTCATCTTCTCGAAAGGGGAACAGTGGAACAAGTTTAGAATAAAATGGAAAAAAAGGAGTAAAGTAGAAAGTAGGTGACGCAAAGCTATGCAAACAAACTACTGCAGTAAGAAGGGTATAGGATATACAGCGAGAATTTCATAAAGCCCTGAATTTCGGCGTAATATTGTAACTTCTCTGAAGATCTCAAAATGGTGTCCATGTCCCATGTTCAATTCAATGCTACACCTCTTGCCAAATGGGGTACAATCGAAAGATTAATGACTGAGTGGTTAGAGGTCGAACGAGCAGAAAACAATAAAATGGTATTGGCAATCCGAAAACCATTCATTGAGATTATTGGTGGCTGCTTGTGACTAAATAAGTCATTTCCGGGTATCGAAACAAGAAACACCATAACACACGAAATAGCCAGCAACTAAAAACCACGTACACCTAGAGCTTGTTCAGCTAAATATGAATGCTAAATATGAATAAATATTAATGAATGACTGAAATATGTATAATCAATTTTTGCGTTCTTAATAAATTTCTTCATTTCCAGATTGCAGCGCACACAGACTCACTTGGAAACTCTAACTTAAATAAATTTCCGCGTTTCTTGGAGCAAAAAGATTAAAATTAGCTTTCATTTAGAAAATACGTGAAATATATCGGGTCTAGAGGCGTTTTCGTTTTGGAGTCCGACTATGAGCAAACGAAACGAATGTTTGTTGATTACGAATAAGTTTTAGCTCTATATACCTCACTGCAAGCTATAGATCACTCTATATAGATCCCAATCACCATCCAGGAATAATGGTGACACTCACTCGCTCATAGTCAGTCACTGGAGAGAATGGACGACACCAACTGCATTGGTGGGCTTCTTGGTACATTGTGATTCTCTGTTCGGTGATTCCCAGATCTCCTTGGGACAATGTCAGCAGGTTAGCCGGGGAGGGATGAGACGTTTGACGAACAAGACACCAATTTAGCGTTGAAGCGCCTTCAAGTCTCTGAAAAAGACGTTGCCGTCGAAACGTCAGGCCGCAAATAATGAAGTCCACTTGCCAACTTGTTGGCATAGAATTATAGATAATCGAAATAAATTTCGTTAGATAAAATAAAGCATGCTTGAAGACAAGAATACATGAAGATTATCCGGAGGCGTTCCGCCAAACTCACATCCTCTTGTTCGCGAATCCCTGTCTCTCCGTCAAATAGTCGTTTCAACTCGCCAGTCTCTGATCTTATTTCAGCACTGCAAAGGGACCGGCATCGTTCCGAGCTTGATTCCAAATAAGAAGATGGGTACGCTATGCAGCTAGATAATGCTGCATACCATCGCTCAACTGAGAAAGAATTCATAGCTCATCAAAAGCGATTAAATGACGTGAGGGGCCAGATTGGAAAGTGGGCAGGTTTCGACGAAAGATTCGTTGCTCGCCGCAAGCAGGACAATCTAAGACGCCTAGTATTTTGCAGCCTTTTAAAGACTTACAAGGTCGCCTCGCGTGATATAAGATCTTCGTTAGCGAAAACCTTCAGGATAAGGCCTATAATAAGTTGTGTAAGAGGTCTAACCGGCCTTACCTCGTGATTTTTGATGAAACTTGTGAATCAGCTGTTACAAGAGGTACCCTTTCACCTGACGAACGAATTCGCATCAATTCCTTGAACATCTGCACGAAACGAAATGCGATCAAAATTGTGTCTTGGAGTCATTCGACGTGACTTATTTATACTGAAATGTTTAGAATAGTGCACTGCTACAAGCCTGTCGTAGATACTGAAAATGCATGCTTCCACCACTGAGATGTACGGAATGAGTGTACCGCACAATTACGTTAATGAAGGAATGCTTATATTATATTATTGTATGTTTTCGAATGGTCCAGGCAGTACTTTGGTCTGATACGGGGGCGTGCTATGGTCAAAGGCGAACACCTATCTTTGCGGTTTGCTTCATGAGTAGAGTAGAAGTACCGCTGTTAATGCATTTAAACTTGATGTACAGTCGCTACATTTGTGACCGTTGCGTCTTAATCTCAAGACAGTCTGGAATGGACAAGTGCTCCAACATCCTCAATCAGCAGTCTCATTACATTAGGTTTACACGAGAAAGCTCGAAAGACGGTTAAAGTGAAATGGTATCGCAAGACTAGCGCCACAGATATCTTTTTGCTCCCGAGCTCCGCACATCCAACAGCAATACAACGTACCATTCTATGTCACGGCTTCAGGACCGCTGGCGAAGTTCGCACTTGTGAAGCTGAGCGCAGAGAGCCGCTCGTTTTGGATGCGCTAATATGATCAAGCACCGAATCTGTGTTCTAATTTTCATTTCTTGGGTTCTGCATGTGAACGTCCCGCCCATGGAACGTGTATATAAGCCGGTCGTTTGGTTGTGGTCTGAAGTTTGATAAGTGTGTTTGTGTATTTGCACATAACTTTTCCTAAGTTGTGGGAAATCTATTTTCCAAAAGGAAGGCTATGGACCATTTTTGCACGCACTAACACGTTGATATCTATGAATACAAGACCAAAAATCAACGTTTTACCACTAGCAACGACAAGTTTGAGGTGAAAACAAAGAAAACACAAAGCAGACCGCATTTACTGGTATCTCTACAGAGCTCGTTGCCAACAGAGAGATCATCGAAATTAAAGGACTAGCACAAACAATGTACAACACGTGTTGAAGTCATTTCCTTCCGAATCCTCTGGCGCTCAAAATCGCCAATCGTTTGAGGCTCGTTCGTTTAGTGTATGGATCCTCGAGACCGTAGTCTTGTAGCCCTTCGAAGCGTTTTTGCCTCAGCTGAATGAATTATTGCTTGATCAGATGACTTAGTGGGTAAATGAATGGGCAAAGATATAGAAGAATAAATCCATGAACGAATGTTCGGATAAGTGATCGAAAGAACTAAATAGAAAATAAAGGTTAAGCTTTAAAAACTCACGGCTCTGCTTAGGTCTCTAAGATTCTCTTGTAGTCCCTCTCCATCAGGGACATATCGTGCAATTGGCATACTGATGTAGTGAAACCGTCTCATGAGATCATCTGAAAACCAACAATGACAACGTGTTTTTTGACGATATGACATAATTTTCATCTTCTTCCAACACCTCATTTCCAGTTTGACTGTCCCTCGAACACTGATATAAGAGAACAGGAATCCATTTTTTCCGGCACTCCGCACCAGACTCCATACCAAGCCCCTTTTTGTTTTGTCCCATTTTACGAAGCCCAGTGTGACCACCGACAAGCCGTGCTGGAGCCAGGCCAGGTTGAAGTTGATGACACCGTAAGTGTCGTGATTTTTATGTTTGAAATTTAATAACTGCAGCAAAACTATCCACAAAAGAGCTTTTTGAAATCATGCACAGCTTTTGGGTGGATTCATAGGTTCTGTCCTATGAAAGAATTAGCTTGAAAACTATTATAAAACTATAAATAACACCGCTGGAACCAAGTATCAAGCAATGGAATATTGACTGATATGTGCACGACCTCGCCCTATCTTTTAGGAAAGTACTTGTCATCATAGCCTCAGGAAGAGCCCAACTCGGGTTAGGGATGTTGCAACACTAATGTTTCCCAGTAGTAAGTATCAGTGGAGTTCTATCCACAGAAAAGGTCTTCGAATGAAGCGAATGGCAGACATTCTTGTTGGATGTTGTTAGTAAAACTAGGCATTGCTAGTAAAGTACATTGAGAGTGACATCCCACTGGTTCTTCCTAACTTTCACTTTTGCTCTCACCAGAACAGTGCCCGGCAACAGTTTGGGCAATCTTTGCAGGCTTTTTCAAAGAGATCCGGTCGGGGAGCTAGTTTCCACTAGAATTATTCTCTGAACCTTACTCTATCAGATCTTCATTTGATCACTTGACTAGAGAACCTCTTGCCTGAGAAAATAGTTGCTGGTCATGACGATATGAAACCAGCACTGCCGGGCTTTTTTGTTTAATATCATTTGCAGTAACTTTGCTACAAAATGTAGCAAAGTTACTGCAAATGATATTAAACACATCTTAAAATTTAGGTGAGCCTGCAAAGACTGATGTGTTGATATAAAGAGAATAGGTAAGCAGAAAAAACCCACTGCTGTGTTGTTCGATGATCAAGGTAACATATAAATTGGTTAACAGGCATATTGAGCACCCCATTTTCTAGCAGTCGAGTGAGTAATCCAACGGTTTCGTGCGAGAAAGATTTTGGTCCTATCTGAATTTTAGCTAGCCAGTCAGCAAGCGTTAAAGGCAGCACCCACGAATATTTTTGTCATCGAGATTTTGGCGCAATCTCAAGTTTTCGACTACGGTGAGCACGAGTGTATCGGTCAATTTTGTCAAAACTTCTGGAAATACGATTTCTGTATGCCCTTATTTCGCTGAGCTAGATCGGAATAGTCGAGATACGTGGAAAGGATCTGACCAAAAGTCGATAATGCTGCCTCTGTCGTCACGTACCTTTCTGACGAATTTGGGTAGTTATGCGGATTTGCAGCTTTTTTGAGCAAAAGAAAACTGGAATAGGAAAAGGGGAGAACGAAAGTTGCTTGGATGTATCTGTGGAGCAAAAACAGAAAATATAAGGCAAAGGACAAGAAGAAATACTGCTAATTCACAATTAGAGAGAACAATCAAATGATACGAGCCGGAAAAGAGTAAACAACTCTCAAAAAGTGAAAATAGAAAGTTTTCCAGACAATTGTGACCAGAATAGCAAATGAACTGAGGTAAAAAGAGCGCGGAAAAGGTTTTTTCGTTGAAGAAAATGAAGTGAAGGCAAGCGAAAACAGCTGATTCGTGTTGAGTGTCGCTCCAGTGCTATTTTTGCAGAGCAGGACATCTTGTACCAGCAGGCTGGTTCGAACTGTTGTACTGGAGTTTTAATTAAAATATCTCGCGTAAGGCGTGGCTTCCGACACCATTTTCGAAGCAGAATTGTCGGGACCATACTTGAGATTTGAAAACTTCCAAAAGATCGAAGATGAAGGTTATCGTGGGTGCTGCCTTTGAAACGAAAAACCATCCCCATCCCCCTGCCCCTTGTCTAAAGAGCTCGCCGTTCTCCTGCTATACGTATAAGCTCGATTACCACTCGGTACTCGAAATTCAGTTACACTCGGTACTCGAAATTCAGTTATTTTTTCCTTTGAACTTTACTTTAGTACGGTAGCAAGGGAAATTGTCATCTATATCCATTGAAAACAAGCCACTTTTGTAATCGATATCAATTTTTATGACAAATACCCACCACTGGAAGAGTACTGAGAAAAGGCTTGGGCGACAAGGGCACACCAGACGACTGCCAAATGAACGAACATTTTACCTGAAACGGAGAGAAATAAAAGGTCCTGGATGGCAACATCATGGATTTCCGCGAGACGAAGGAACTATGGAGTTAATGGAGAGTTAATTATATCAGCGAAACACACGGACATTTCAATATGGATATTTAGGAAGGAAATAACTAGTCTTTTAATATTAGCCTAGCGCATCCAGATGTTAAAATTCACGTAGAAAAGTTCCGAAAAAAAAAACAAGAAGGGAAACATAGTCCAGTGCCAGAAATTGACAAATCTCTACGTGATGTATCAAAAATAGAGAGAATTAAAGCATTTTTATCCACCACTGTACTCCATGAACCAGCGATTCCTCAACAATTTTTTTCCAGAAGAAAGCACCTGCTACCTTTCTTATTTTATGTATGACATAGAATATATTCAGAGAGTCGTTAGAGTGCAAATGCAAAGGTGAATGAATGATTACTAAATAGAATTAATTTTTCCTAAAAAAACAAGAATTTTTCACGTCATACGTAGCAAAACACAGGTGTTCTGCCCGCAGGTGCCAAAGTGCTATCGAAATCGTTCCCCAGAAGACCGCTTGCGTGGCTTTGGCACCGTGTCCCAGAAGAGCATTTGTAAGCGAGGGTAATTGCAGGAGCCGCGGGAATAATTAGAGGATGCGGACAGAAAACAACAGGGTTTTGATCTTGTACACTCCGAACTACAACACCTGGGCCCACGTCAAAATCATTAGGTTGTGAGAAAGATTTTCGCTGTTTTGAATTCCTGAAAAGTTTTATAAAAATCGAAAAATAACGGGACCCAAGCGAGATGTGACTGCGGTGGCAGCCGATATTCGTTGCAACCACTTTTGTTTCAATAAACTTTCTGAGCAACAATGTAGTCTAACAGTGGGAAACAGTGCTCCGTTGGTGGCTACAGTATTTTTGAATCAAATCGAGAGGAATAAATAAATATGTGAGACACGTTCTGCTATACAAGCGATATACAGTGCGCGTCATAACTATAAAAACACCTTTGAATTCTTCGCTTCTGGAGAAAGCCGTGAACGGTGAATTTTTCTGTCATAACAGCTAGATCTACCACTTCAAAAACTATTTCAGCCGATTTTTGAAAGGCGCATGCCGACCCCTAATTTTTCTACAAAATTTTGGGTATTTACACACCGTTTCATATTATAAGAACATCTTGAGAGAACAAACATTTTATGGGTAAAAAGTGAAAAACACGTCAATTGATTATGCCTGGAGGAACCGGTGCTTCGCAGGTATTCGTACACCAACTAGAGAGAAATCGTCCAAACTGCCTAGCAATTGTGCGAATGCTAAGGCCTGCATACTGAAGAGCTTGGATCTGAGCCTTTCCATCGGAGGACAGTAGGCGACAACATGGCATGTCCAACGACATAAATGTGTCAAATACTTATTTTTAGGAACCCACCGATACACAAAATCCGCTTTTAATCGAGGGAAATACTCGATTTCTCAAACTATCATTATAATATGAAACAGTACGTAAACATTCAAAATTTTGCAGAAACGTTGGCGGTTCACTTGCGTCTCTCACAATTTGGTTAAGGTAATTTTTTGTGTTGATGAATCCAGCGGTTATGACCGAAAAAATTCCTGGTTGCTCAGGCACATGGGATTTGAGGGTGTTCCTATAATCATGAAACGCACCGTAATGATGATTTGTTCGTGGTTGGACCAAGACAACGGATTTTGAAGGCACATCACTTTAGAGGCAGCACCCAGGGAAACTTTGGCCCCTGAAGTTTTCGCTTTGTCGGAAACATTAGTACATTCCAAACGGTTCACCCACAACAAGGGCTGCGGAAATGGCCTGCGTTCAGCTCAGTAACCAGTACTTCTGCGTGACGGCGACAATTTTTGACGAGTTTGCCGCCCGCTAAAGAGAGAGCGTTTCGTGGAACGACGTGGAATCAGCTGTTTCGCTACATGCCCAGATCCCAAATTCACTGGTTTTTCTTTCACTGCGAGTCATTCTCGTGATTTTCCAAATATTTTTTGTTGTTTTCACTACTAACATTTTCCACGCGCATTTAGTGGTGCTCATACCTGCCTAGTTAATTTTAGGGCTATTTTGGACAAAATTTGAATTTTAGGCCATTTCTCCTCCATTAGAGTATTCCATGAAGTTTTCTTTTTTGAGTGTTGGATTTGTTAATCGCCACTCATTTTCCAATAGGTATTTCTTCTGATGAATTTCGGGAAAGACTGTATGTAAGACCAAAATCTTGAATGCGCGAAAAACCATCGTATAAAAGAGAGGGCATTATCGACCAATTGATATCAGTCCTCATCCCCTAGCCTGAGCAACTCGACCACTTTTATTGCCCATAACCTAAGCATGAGCTCTCAATAAGGACATTTTTGGCGTTCCTGGAAAGTTTTAGCTCCTTGGAAGCGTTAAGCAGCCCCGATACATCAACTATATGCTAAAACCTCCAAGACGAAAATTTCCGTGAGTGCTTCCTTTAACGAAGGCGTTGCATCTGCTCTAAGAAAGGATGGAAACGGAGGTTTCTTCCAATTTTAAATGCAAGGATCAAGATCATTGATAGACAAGCTGAACATGAGTGGTATAAGAAACTGTCGCCCTCTTCTCCAACATTCTTGTGATTCACGTAGTATACACAGAACTTTTGCGAGGACAAAGTTAGTGCAAAATCTGTTTGAATTAAAAGAAGAACTGTGTGAGCCGAGTGAAGTGACAGCAGGAACCAGTGTCGCTCTCATACTCGAAGAAATAAAGTGCGATGTAGATCCACCGAGAACATAGCTCCGTCATTCAATCAAGAATAGAGTGATATCAAAATTCACATATCTGTGATATGACTCGGCCCGTAGTGTGAGTCACTGTGAAGGAATCTGGGCTCTCTATAAGAACTGTGTTCCACCCACCGCCGACCTTAAAAGATCTCCATGTATCCAAGCAGATTTACGAGAATAGATGCTCTAGAGATAATTGTCATTGTTATTCTGGCAAAAAGATATTATAACCACCGCAGCACAGTGAACCTATTCACGTGTAGTGGATGCGACGATAGTGTACTGGAGAGGATAAGATCTCTGCGTGAAAGACAGGACAAACAGATTCGGACACTGAACAACTGTGCTCCATACTACGAAGGAAGTCTTCCAAGGTATTGGACTATGAGGCAAGCGAGAGAACAGCCATCATCCTCCAAGATCCCCCGTCTTCCGTCGTCATTCAACAGAGATATCGAGAAGGCAAATCATAGAAGCAGTCCTGCGAATCCCGCGAAAATTTTCACATTCTACAGACTGTACATTTGAAACGTTTTTTTCCTATATCATTGATCTCAAATAAAGAGGTGAAATCCTGATGAAGGACAGAAAATTTTGCAGCGTCTACAAAGGAGACAAAAATAAAAGCTCTCCGAGACACAAAAAGTATTTAGTCAGGCGATTTCCATTTTCCAGACCTTGTCGATGTTGAGCAGTCAAAGCAAGGACAATGTAGAAATTTTGACATACCTTGAATATATTGTAATATAATAGATTCTGCCTCTTTTCTAACATCGATGAGACAGAACATAATGGAACTATGAGATTATAGTATTTTAAAATGTAGAATCGATATGTAATACTTGGCTGAACGGATTTCTGAGAGACCTTACTCTACTTCAAAGCTGAGGCACTAGTCCATTCTTTCTAACAGTCTCACTAGAACCTACTGTGACGCTAACGCTACGAGGGCGGGTTGAAAAGTTTCCGGATTGACAATAAAAACAAAATAAATCGCAGCCACCCAGTAATTCATATTTTTGTCCATTCCCATAGAAGCCTAACGCATTTGGTCTAATCTTTTCCAAGCCATCCATTCTTTCCTTATAATCACCTTCTCTGAAATACACAAAATAGCCGTCTACAGCTAAATTTCGCTCGTCGCTTAACCATAACCTTTTTCCCTGACAGACGAAATTTGACTTTAAAGAAAAATAAGCAGAAGGGGAGAAGTTTCGATTTTGATATTCACAAGTTTCCGCCGAGAGGTAGGTATTTACAAAACGGGTATAGATCTTGGTCGATATGATAAAACAACATTTTCTCCGATATTTAGTAAAATTCCCTCGGCGGGAGCGAAAACATGTACCACCACCACTGCACCACAATAAATGGACCTTTCCTTCTTCGGACCCTATTTTGTTGTTTCATCCAAAGTTTCGAATATTGTCGGATATCTAGAGGGTAGCACTAAATCTAGGCTTCATTTCCAGCTACGGCCTACGGCTTCCTTTTCCAGTCCAAGGGAACTGTTCAAAATAAGAGGCTAAGTTTTTCGTTGGAGGACGATCTTCTTAGGATTGTGGAAATGCTGCACCGTCCTTTCAAAAAATTCTCTAAACTTATTATCTCTCGTGAATAAAGACTTATCTCAGGTAAAAGATGCACAAAACCTTCTCAATTCCGTACACTTTTAATTGCCACCTGCAATTACGACTTCAAGCATTTTATCTATGATTTTTAAAAGAGTGGTCTCTCTTCAACGATCTGCGCTCGGTACACTTTCTTTTCGCGTGTAGCTACACTCTTTTTTCCAAATCCAAAAACTAAGCCAGATAGTTGAAAATGATGAGGTGCTGAAACCAGGGCCTTGATACGATTTCATCTCCTTTCCGTTTTCCCCTTCAAATAAAAGATTTCATGACCGCCTAAACTCCGTCTCTATCAATAGCTGAGTGCATTCCAAGTTGCTTAGAGTAAACTGCTTGCCAAAAACAGAGTTTTTGTCAGATCGACTTCACACTTCCAGCTTTTTCATATGGAAGATTTATCATCGCAATGTCACAAAAATATTCGGAAAACAGCAACTATATTGTGGTCATTCCCGAAACTTTTCAACCCTCCCTCGTATGCTTACGGAGAGAAAAAAAGCAAAAATTTCTTGACAATTTATCGGAGGAAAAATTTTAAGGGTAAAAATACGTTAAGTAATTGCAGCGTCTTTGATTGCGGATTCAAATGGAATCACAAGAGAAGACATCCTAAACAAGCAAAATTTAAAAGGAAAGAACGAAGACAGACATTGTCTAAGAAGAGTTGTGAGTAACTCCAACAAATGTCACCGACAGAATTCATCGAAAAGGAACGAACGAGAACATACATATGTAATGAACTAGTAATAAGTTCTGTAGAACCACATCTTCTCGAAACTTATTCTTCATTAGAATTGCGTCGGGGATCTCTACATACGTATCTACGACCTACAACACAAGGGAATCTTAGCTACTCGCGACTATCGGACATTTACCACTCGCACGCGTAATGTCGCGGAAGTATGGCACATAGGAGACGCTCCAAGTTTTCCCGAGAAGGACAGTTCGTCGTGTTTGGCGTCCGCAGACAGGTACGGGTACCCAAGTCAGACTATGATGTCATCACTCGACATTTCAGCATTTAAATTGTTATTTAAATGAATTACAGACCTGCATGCGGCTATAGCCACCTCTTCGGGGTAATTGTTTCTGAATATTTTTTTATTCGCTGTAGATTGCGTGCATTGAAGTGCAATAACTGCTAGGTATCTAAGGTTGAGTGCTTTTTTCCTACGCAATAATTATCCCCCAACAGCAAATGAAGCGTATTTCTCGAAAAACTGTAAAGGGAGGTCCGTAAGTAATTTTAGGAACCGAATCTCCCCTTTAAACCATCTTAAGGGGTTCTGTGACCATTTCTGCTTGAAATCCACTTTATTTCCATATAAATTTGTGAGCGCCCCTTTCAGGCTGCAAAACGTCCTTTTTTACTTCCATTGTTTTTCGACGGAATTTGCTACGCCTGTCAACAAACATATACATAAATAAATTATAAAACACATGAATTATGACACGCTATTGGGTTTCCCAAAAAATAAATGCGGCAACCTTGTGGTGAAGTTTTGTAACTTCATAACTTCACCAGATTAGAAGCTGGGTATCAAGGTATATATCAAGGCATCTCATAAATTTAAATGGATAAATATCTTACTTCTTATTAATTGGCACTTCATGTGTGTGTCTGTGCACGAGAACCAGGCCCCGTCGCCAAAAACTAACACCACCATTGTGTTCAGCGCATCGACTTACGTACGAAAATGTGGTAAAACTTGATTTTTACCTTGATTTTACAGGTGTTTCGGGCCACTTAGTCATGTTCAAACATGTTAAGTTCTCTGAATGGCCGACCGTTGTGTTTACCACAGTAGGAATGAATGAGATAAGTCCATACAGTATAAAAGGGAAGAGATGGGTGGGATGTCTTTACATCGCCGAGAAGGAGCCAGGAGGGCGAGGAAGGCCACGGATGGCGGGTGAGCAAGCACTACCGCAGTAGGGCTGCGCCGGAGTCTGGGAGTGGAGATAACGCAATGCAAAGGGTACACTTCTGTCGAAATAGTGCGACGATTTCTGAAAGTCGAGAAAGGCCTGGAGAAGGGTTCAAAGTGGAGATAAGGGTGCGCTGGCGTCCAAAAGTGGGGAAATGTCCGGAAACGGGTCCAACGTTGTGATATGGGTGCGCCGGCGTCCAAAAGCAGGGTAACGCCCGGAGACGGATCGAGCAGTCTCATGTGAGGTGCAAAGACGTCTCCCGACTGTTTCACAGCTGTTAAAAGGCGCCTCAAAGCCAGGAAGCTCGAAGGTACGAAAAACGGGAGTTTTGGTAAATGTTGGATGGCTGGCATGGTGTGAGGGAGACAGGCTGGTAATATTGAATAATAAGTATAGATAATATAATAAAAAATAAAAAATAAATATAGTAATTGTGAAGATAAAGATAAATTGCGAAAAGCACTTGATATAATAATTAGTATTAGAATTTTGATGCCACCTTCTTACCTTTTGAGTTTCCGGGATAATTACATATAGTGGCCAGAGCGCACTGATGCGATACAGAGCCTTCTGCTCTTGTGCTCCAAGGCTCGTTTTCTGGATTACTGTTCCAGAAGCTGGTGTTACCTTTGTGTTATCTCCGCCTCTTGTGTTCGTTAGACCTTTCTCCAATAAATTCTCACTTTAAACGTACAGAGGAAAGCTTTTGAGCTGAAAAATTCGTGTGGATCAAGGTGTTCTGGTGAGGATTGTTGTTTCCCGTTTTCGTTTTCTTCTTTCCACGGCTGGTGCGGTATAGCACAAATCTTGAAAAAAAAAATGCTGCGAGCACATAGTTCTCATTACGTAGAATAATCTCATGTTCTAGTAGATTTGTGCAGCTTGGAAAGGACAGCTCAAAAAAGATCACTTTCCTGAGACACCCTATTAGATCAGAACATGAAAAGGACAATCCAAATATAGAGATAGAAACACTGCATAGCACAACACGTTATTCAACTTTAAGGCAGCAGTCATCCTTACTGAAATATGGGCTACTCGGAATGATTCGGATTCTTGGTGCTTAGCTTGGATTTTATTACTCGTCTTCATAACCCTTTACTAGTGCACACACTCCTTTATGTCCTTTTTTGTGCGCTTTAGGCCGGAGCATGTGTACCGTCAGAGAATTGTTGATGAGTGTATAAAACATAAAAACAATATTGATCTACAACTTGTATGAGCAACGTCATCACGACTGGATTAACATTTTAATGGCCAGTGCCAGTGTAGAGAAAAGTTTACTGGGCGAAAGCAGGAGCATCTCCCCAAAGGTTCAAGGAATAGGCCAGCACTGCTGGTGGTGCGTGACTCTCTAGAAGAAAAATTGACATGCCAATCAAAATTGAATTACGAGTAGTACATAGTTTCTAGATAAAACCTGGAATAATCCACATTCTCATAGAAAGCGCACTGTGCTCTTTGTTCGAATTAGTGGGTGCATTCGAAGAAAACGGCACAATTCTCGTCCTATTTGGACAATAAACTCACAATTTCTAGAAATCGACTTGGTCTTGACCAAAATGCTGCGAACTAGTTTTGTAAGGAAATCGATTGGTGTGAAGTGTTGTTACAATTGAGCATAGAATAAGCAGAAAGAACCTTGTGCAAACCCTGTCGAAGGCATCGCGGAGTGCCTGGATGAGCATCCTACGATCCAACAGTAGAAATCCTCCAAAACCGAAATGCACAAACGGGGACCTTGGCTTGGCGCACCACCGATATTATCCATGGTAAAAGCGCAGGCGCACGTGTTAACAATTGGTAAATTTGGGGCGGGGG
>JARK01001362.1:563128-617282 GCA_000688135.1 Ancylostoma ceylanicum | reverse complement strand
TCCCGCCCACTTTCTGCGTCCGCCACTGATCCATGCCAATCTCTATTCAACCTTTCGATAATAGATGTATTTGTCAGAACTGTCATTATGTCATACAAATGAAAATTGTTTCTGCACAGAAAAAGCCAGAACTTCATGACAAATGGGCAATGAACTTTGATGCATGGGTCTTTGGATACATTTCTGGATTTCTGCAAAGCACTCCTTCTCGTAGAAGATACCTATAAAATTCCTCTCAGACCAATATTGACGACTTTTTGATCGAACGAAGAGAAGTCTGTTCAACGTTATTGTGAAAATATGAAAGAACTATGTCACTGTAAAAATATGAACAGACTTCTTTGTGTCTTTCCGTACCAAAGCCGTGGCAAGAACGGCAACATGAAAAAGCAAATGATGCGACCGCGAATCGCAAACAATCACCGTGAACAAGTTTTTGTAATGACAGATGAACGCTTTAAAAATGTAGCGGAAAGCAGCCCGTTTCGGTAGCTTTGTGGTGGACCTTCTTCATGGTCATATTAACACCTTTTCCTTGTTTGACTGAACAAACCAAGGACAAAAGTCAAGGTAAACTAGAAAGTTTATGGTTGAATTTGCCTTCACATTGAAGGATGACGCGAATTGCAGCTTGCCCTGTACGCTGAATGCTCCGAGGTCTCCTCCCTCATTGCTGCACAATTAATGCACCTCTTGATGCCTTGATCACACCAGAGCTCTTCACTTCTTCCACCCATGGTGTGGTTCGAGCATAGTGCCATTAGAACACTAAGCTATACTAGGACAACTTACGGCCGGTCGGGGCGACACACCCTAACACAGGGGACAGAATGAAAATTAGATTACATGTGTTTCCCAATTACATAACGTTACAGCAATACAACTAATGAGGGAACTTGCGGGGATCAGAAGGGAACCCTAATGGAGCCGGGGAGTCACACCTTCTAGTTCCGTGACACCGCTGCCAAGGCTCGTGTCTACGATGCATCGCCCCTCATTCCTAACTTCACAATCACACATCAATATGTAAATGCCCCGACCACGCTTCAATCCATTCGATATCTATTCAACATATCAGTCAAAACAAACATATCAGTCATTAATTACTCAGTCATCGTGCAGGACCTCTAGGATCCGCTAACGATCCAACTATCGCCGACTCCCAACTCCATACATTTCAAACCCGGTTTTGGGTAGCAAATCTTAAGGTGAGGAACACAAAAAGTTGAAAGAAAGAATACATACAGTGAGCGTCGATGGCAGTGGCCCATCCACGGCCTCGAAACGCGATCGCGCCGCTCACAATGGAATCGTCGTCGCAGTGTGGGTTTTCTCGAAAGTTGTTCATCACATTTGATGTTAACTAATAAGAAAACTAACCAACTATTAAGAAATCCTCATAGTTTGTTGTCCTGGAGAGGTCTCCTGCTAGAGCAGCGCGGTCGCGCCGCGTGCTTACGAGCTTGCTTGTTAGTAGTAGTATACCAAAGCGAATGTATGGAGTGCAACTCGCTTTGCGGCAAGAAAACCGGTAGAGCGTTTAACGTGCGTATAAAGGAGGTGAAAAAGAGGCGAGGAAGCACGACTTCGCAACTTGGTAAGGGCAAGAACGAAGTGCGTATTGCGAATGATTGTATTGTTAAGTGTAGTACCTACGCTCTAGAAGCGTTCTGAATTGCAGCTGAGAGTCCAGGAACGAATAACAGGGGTGTGTGCCTATCTATAACAAGTAACTTATTGCAGTCATATTGTTATATCAGCTATAGACTCTGGATATAGTGTGTTTCACCAGGGAACATAGTAGTGAAGATATTAGAGAAAGAGAGAACGCGAGAAATCGTGCCGTATTCGGCGAGACAGGTGAGAAATGCAGATCATAGGCGTAATCACTCAACTTTTCATTTCAATTTAAATACATTGTGGTGTTAAATTCATCATGTTGTGCATTGCATTGGAACTCTGCAAACCCTCAACCCAGGTATTTACGAGCCACACCCTCCTTTTGCGCTACATTGCCTACGTATCCCCAGGTGCTGTGGCGGCATGTCTTTGAACCCTAAGCTCCGTTTTCCAACAATCGTCGTTTTTAAGACGGATTATATTTAATACATATGTATAGTGTGCAGACATAGAAGTATGTCGAGTTGTCAACAACGACATTCAACTGCGATCATCGCTAACACGATCAACGTCGATCCAATCGGCATGACAAGCCAAAAATAGTTACCACCTTTTACTTTCTTGGCACAATATAGAAAGCTTATAAACTTCAATGAGTTGTGAAAGGGCTGTCGAGAGCCCAGGTGAATCTCAAGGCTAACAAAGAACAGCTACATGTAGAACTACTCATCACCATACATACATCGGTAGTCTCATTCTTGCTGAGAAAGAAGGATTTCCTTCAATTTCACGCCCACTCATTTTACCAAAACATAGATAACCATTATACCTCCCCGCAAGCATAATATGCACTCTAAAAAAATAAGAACCTTGAGAAAAAAGCAACGCCTCCCATAATGGATCGAACCCTGATCCTCTCTTTGTTAATATCTGCTTTCGCAACTCTCGTCACTTCTGTACTCGTACACTACTCGAAGACTTCATAGTACTATGGACGTTGCCCTGGCCACGCCTGTGGCTGCGGCTATCTTCCAGTCAGTCGAGCTTTGGAAGAAAAACTAGGTGGAAGCGCAATCGGTGCAGTGACCGGTTCAACGAGTGCGCTCTTTTCTCGTGTTTTTCTACGACGAAGATTTCAAGGCGTACCTTTTCCAAGCGGATATCTCGCTCATTTTCAACGTTCACAATGTAGATACGGCTGGAATTCAGGCATGGCAGCACTATATGTGTCCTGAAAGACGAGTGATTCTAAAGATGAGGAAGAAGCCTATCCGATATGACCGTTCCTACGGAATAACCTCTTCGCTGAAGGATTGCCATGGCAAGACGAGCAGGCATTCCAGCCGCTATGGTGTATTTCATCGCCTCGATTTGGGAGGACGACTCGAGACAGTATCTGGAATGGGGTGCAATTCTCGATAGTGTCCGTGCATAGTCAAAAACAAATGATAAATTGCTACGATTCTCCTCGAGGGCTTGGAATCCTAATTGAAAGTAGGCTTGGATCTATTTGGATCTATGGATTTGAAATTGAAAGAGGCCAAGCATTTGCTTGAGGATTCAGGTTTGTTCTCCGAGCATTTCTCACTATGTAGAGCTCGTACAACCTGTAGCAGGGTTAAGGACCTGTTTAGAAGGGTTTCAGGTCCTGAACTGCTGACAGAAGTACTAGCTGACGAAGAGCGCCTCAAAGCGGCAAAATGATGTCGGAAATGCACTTTGCGGCCTATATTTTTTCATTTTGCTTAATTTGAAATGAGTACATCTAGTAAACGGGGCAAATATCACCATGAGGGAAAGTTGGGCGTTACTAAATCACCGTGACTGGTACGTCGACCGAATACGCCAATCACAGCGGACTGGCAACGCCCCATTTTCCCTCACGATGATACACACCCTAGTAAAGGTAACCAAACCAACAGTTTAAAAGAAGGAGGGAGGGGCAAATCGTATAATATCGATAACCTCGTATCAGCGGAGGTCAATAAATTTTTAGTGATGCTCATCGCATATTTATCCTTTTTTGACAGTTTTTCTTTACTTTTGCTGACTGATCGAAATATTTGAACTTTGCCCCTCCCCCTTGCTCCTTCCCTCCCTACCCTATTGAATGTTTGTGATGTTTTAAGCCGCATATGGAATGGCGCAAGTACAATGCAATAGATAAGAACTAGATAATGCTACAATACAAACTATGTACAATGCAGTAAGATACTTAGGTACTTAGGTATCTTATTGCATTGTAGTTTGTATTGTAATATTGTCTAGCTATTATTTGTTTGTCGGCTCATTACTGGGAGCGATATTTGACACAATACAAACTACAATGCAATAAGAACTAGATACAGATGAGGCTCAGAGACAGAAGTATATAACAAGGGCATGTTTTCTGTAGGGCACGTTTTTCTAAGCAGTAATTAGGACCGGATCAATGAATAGAAGCTGAATTTCACAGCAAGGAATAGGACGATCTTTGTACAAAGGAAAAAGAAACACCATTAGATGAATAGAAGTTGACGGTACTGGACCACAACTCTGCCTAGGTCACACAGAGGTCAGCGTTTTAGTGGAGGGAATGTCCATAGATTTATCGGCTCATTACTGGGAGCGATATTTGACGTAGTTTATCCTCGACTTAGCAGCTTTTCCAAAAAACCAGAAAGTATCCCCAGGGCAGAGAGATAGTTGCATTTGGCCAACAAGGGACCTCACCTGGCAAAACGTCTTGCTGTCTGGATCAACGTCGATAGCGGCTAGCATATCATTGCCGGATGGATTTGTGTGAGCACACGTCACGAACAGGACCTTAATAAGGTTAGGATTATTTTTAAGCAATTTCCCGAGAAATGCAGGGCCCGTATCCAATGAACTTTATCCAGTCGGATAAACGCACTCTAGCGGATATGTTAGTGTGGTTTAGGCAATCTGCTATCCAATAAAACATATCCGCTGATATGCAAATCCACTCGTTTCACTGAAGGTCATCTTTATCCAGTTGATTTCCGCTTGATAACATTTAGTGATCTTCTCCATCTCCACTTCGCTTTGTTTCTCGTCAAGACACCGCATTACGCCAAGAAATGAACACGTAGATGGATGAGTTATATTGGATAGAAGAGTGGATAAAAACGAGTGAGAATGGATATATTTATCCGCTGCGTTTTCCTCCCACAGTCAAATATATTGGATACGGCTCCAGAAAGGTCAAATTTGGCCAAGTTTGAGAGTGGCTCTACAGAGGGATTTTATGAGAACACATTCAAAACAGATTCATCTCTAATTATTATATATTATGTATGATGAGTTATAATTACAGTTAGTAGGTATTATATATTATTACGATTTACCTATCTATAAGGAAAAAACACAATTTGCCACTTTTTTACTTTAACAGCCTTTGAAATTTTATTCCAGGGCAAATTTTGTGGAATTCAAGAATTTAAAAATGGTATTTTTTCTCGTTTTAGACAGGCAATTCAGAGCAATTCTGATTGGCTTAATTAAGTCTAGCCGGGTGGGAATAGGTTTTGGTAGAGCAATTTTAGGACGCCACAATTTGACCTATCTGGACATGTCTCTGGAAATTGCCCCTAATCGTGCCTGGATACGAAAATTTTGGGTAATCCTACCTTTTCTCTCGGCCCTTTCATCGCCTCCTGAGGGCTGGCGAAACCAGGTCCACAGCATCTTGTCTTGCCACAACTCATACTGGAAAAATAGGAAGGAATTTGGTGAAAAAAGAAGAAGAGGAGGAGGATTAGAACGAAGAAATTGTGTAGAATTACATAGGTGAATCAGGAAGCCCTACGTTTATGGAATCAATTTTCTGATGCAACCGCCTTGCAGAATTTGTAGATCGCTAATTTATAAATCAATTTTTTACACAGTTTAATTGCAGAACCTCTTGCTTCAGTGCGCTTTCAACCAATAAAAAACCAGAAAAAACAGCGTGCAAGTTTGTGAGCGTACGAGAGCAAAAACAACGAGACCGCAAGCCGACGACAACAACCTGTGATAATATGATAAGGACTGAGTTGTGGTACGGGCACGCAACCGATACCCTAACGATGCATTCAAAACGACTCCAACCACACCTCAGATCGTATTTATACCCTGGTAAACAACGTTGTTATGTTGAACTTTGTATTTTTACGTTATGTGTGAGCAGAAATTAAGGAACGCTTGAAATCGGAGACGCAAAAAAGCGTACGTGCAAAAAGGACAGTACACTGCTAGTACAGTGGTCAGTGGTCGGGGTTGGCCTTGAATCACAGCTATCCTATCAGCCTGGGTGATCAACAAGAGTGACGTCAGGGAGTGCAGTGGTATGTGGTGGTTTTCACAGGTCATTTTCATTCACTAGTTTTCTTGAAATTTTCCATGGAAAAGCTTCTATCTACTTTTGTAAGAAAGGCTTCTGAAGCGTTAGATCCGGAGGTTCCAAGGAAGTTTCGCTATTTCTTCTGGATTAATAGGCCTATTCTTATTTTTTTCGACTAGTCGCATAGTGTTGCCTTAGTGGGCAAATTTCTGTTTGGATTGGAGCAGAATGGGAAAAGTCGATAAAGGATAAAAGATAAAGGATAAAGTGGTCGGCGTTGATCAATCCCGTCACGTGGGATGCGCCACGCATTCGACTTCATCTGAGCTCCAAAGAAGCGATAAATACGTACCTATGTGCCCCATACAGTGACTTGCGGGGGCATCCGATGAACCAAATCAGTGCTTTATCCTCCCAGACTCCGCTGGTACCAATCTACCGACCCCGGAGGGATGGACGGCTTGGTTGGCCGCGGGCGCGATCGAACCAACATCGACCGTGTGCGTGCGCAGCGAGCCTCTTACCACTGCGCCACACGCGCCCCGGGAAAAGTCGATAAAATCAATCGATAACTCGATATATCCGTATCGATAATACCCAGCCAGCAGTATCGCAGGCCTTCCCCCGGATTCGGGTGCGGTCCCATGTATCCGAGCCCCTTTCTTCGTCATCCCATTTACAGATGCCTTCTTATCGTTTGAATTTGGCGCCACGCGGGTCGCCCAGATTTTTGAAAAAAGTTGTTGTAAATTTTCCCATGTTTTGTATTTAGATGTTGCTCTCAGACCCTTTTTGGACACTTTTTGCCACCAGGGATTTATGCGAGATGAAAAAGAATCATTTTTCAGTAGTTTTTCCCTTTCGAAATAGAAATTTAGTGGCTGGATCTGGAGCATGTAAGGGATACTATCGTTGTAGCTGGGGTTCTTTGCCAGGGTAGCAATACAGAAAGGTAAGGGTTTTTGACGGATTATGATGGGAGAGGATCGACTACGTACTTCGTGTCACTTCGTTATCGCTTACATCGGATCTAGCGGAAGACCGTCCCATTTAGAAAAATGTTGATTAAAATTACGAAAAAAAGATCAAATATTTATTTAATTATTTATTCATCGATCAAATTATTTGTTTAATTATCCAATACACAAAATGATGCGACAAATGGCTTCACCGATAGCCTCATGAATAAAGATCTAGGTAATCATATGACTTACTGGAAAATAAGATGTTTAACTGGCCTTGCAACTGGCAAAAATACCTTCTAAAAAAACGACACTGAGTGAGTTCCAGGCCTTGTTGTTTTCCAGAACTGGGAGTGAGATGCATAAAAATGTCAGGATTAGAGTATCAGTCATAATATTGACACATATGCAGCCTTTTGTTCTCTCAATCCTCCTGTATTGTAGCAGTAAGTGATGTAAGCTATGATTGAATGTCACTAATTGATCCATTTTTTTTGTTTTCCTCAGTAGATTCACAACGAAGTGTGCAGGAAATCTTCACGTCTGGGGATTAAAGCCAAAGAAAACTCAATTTGTGATAAAATCAACTGCATCAGTTTTTTTAATGAGGAAAACTATTTTTCAAGTGGAGAAAAGTAAGGAAGCAAATTAGAATTTCCGTAAATAAGTAAGGATTTGATACAGCTCTAGGCCCGAATGCATAGATGAGATTACCCAGGTCAAACCTATTACCTTAACCTATTAACGCTCTTTATGGCGATGGTGATGTGTGATGTTGCGTGATGTTAACACGTTTACCCTGGGTAATCCCAGCAACGGCCCTGAACTCATGTGTCCATTGACATTTTCGAAAAACATTCATTTTACCCCTGCCAGACTTTGTTTCAAATGCGGCTGGTCAACTCTCTTTACGATTTTTTTTGTAACTTTTTTCTTCAGATATTTTTTCACCATCTCTGCTCCATATATGTACTCAGTTCGCCAAAACAACTTCCTTCGTTCATTTCCATAACTTTTCATTAAATCAGCTATCCTTGAGACCGTATTACACATCATCTCCTGGAATTATATCGATTTTATCCTCGAATGTTTATATTTATGAGAATTTATGTTTTCAATGTTCTTCTCTGCATTAAAATTGTGGTAAAAAAAAAACTCTGCCCCACCATTGAAAACGAAAATTTGGATGAGCTGATCAGAAGCTTCAAATATTCTGTGACATGCTTAGCCTTCAGTCAAAGCTTCGACTTCCTGCATGTTATAGCGGGGGACCGCACCCGCGTGGCATACGACGCATGGATGTTGCGGCGACCGCGACCCGTCAGTGGCTGCACCACCTGTGAAGACATATAGCTGACGAGACCTATTGTGCGTGATGGATACTCTTTCTATTCTGAGGTGGCATAAAGTGGACGTTTGAGTACTGTAGGTTGCTGTAGGTAACCGACAAGAGCTCCAGGATGAAAGTTTAGGTAGTTTGGGGTGTTTATTTTATTTAATTGAAAATTGAACAGGTTTTTTTAATTTTCTGTGGTAGATAGAAATAGATTTATGAGCCACGTGATAAAAGTAATTTTCCTTGTTCTATGTGGTTATCCACTATCGTCATCACCTACACGTTCGGCTTATCCTAATGCTTTTTGAATAGGTGAACTCATGATAGAAAATTTGCACCTAAAATACCTCAGAATTAAGATATCGCATGGAATCATGAAAAAAAAAAGAATTACAGTTCGTTGACCAAGTAATGCATTGAATACATTCGATATTCGAATATTCGATGCCGAATGAGTCGAAAAATTTGCAATGTTCAGGAAAGAGACAGCTCCATACCCCTGCGTGGAATATAATAAAGTCTGTGAAGCTGTGTTTTTTTTGGGTATTCAATTTTTCAGATGGACCTTTGAATTGTTAGTTGAATTAATGGAATTTGTTTGATTTTCATCCGGTCAACACTCTAATGGACAATTTCTGCGAAGATTACCTGAAACACGGGAAAAATTGTTTACACTTCTTTGCAAGTGCATTTTGCGACATATTAAAGAAACTACAACATGGCAAGGTTACTGGCTTGAAGCTTTTTTGGGCTCAGACAATATCTATAATACATACGTGTCTTCCTGACGGAAAACTTTGAAACGTTAAGCGTGATAAACCGTGTCCATCTTTGCAGCCGATAGAATCTCGAAATTTTTACTGGCACAGTAGAAATTAATAGTTCCTCTGCTGAAAACCTGTTTTCCCAAGCTACAGTGGTCAAAGAATTCAGTTTCAGCATTCGATGTAACGTTCATTAATAATGTCACGCAAATTTTTATTGGAAATCGTTGAAACAATTGAGGTGTTTCATAATTACGAAAATTCTAAAAAGTGATGATAAGCAAGGAATTGGAACTAGGCGTGTGTCACAAAAAGTAAAATGGTAAAAAATATAATAGGATGAAAAATAGTAGAAATTTACATATGCTTTTCTATATTTATAGTTTTTGTAGAATTGTTGCTATCTATCCCATTTTTTATCTATCACAATGTTCTCACTTCGTCTTCAAATCTAGTCCTTGACCTGTTTGGTGCTGAAGGAAGTGTTTTGTATACTGTATACCTCATGTCGTTCTCCAGGATCTTGGAGGAATGAACTCCCGAGTACAATGGCACACGCGGAATGTCTTGAAACCGCTGGGAACCGTGTACATGGAATGTCAATCACGATTGCCACTCCCGCTGAGTGGCGCGTCGAGACATCCACGCGACGCGGGTGAGTGCTGCTCCGACATTCATTCCGGAGTCCCGCCCGAGGATCCGCCCCTTTTTCGGTCTCGGGACAAAATCCGGTGCTCGGGTGGGAGACATCATTTTGGTTTTCTTGGGGGATTATCCCGAGAAAGGCGCAAAGGTGCAACAGTCACGTCGCACCACCCTTCAACAGGCGCTAACACGTAACTGCCGCGTTTGGACTGGTCAACTACAGATAACCGACTTATAAGCTACGCCGCAAATAGTTTAGCGGCTCCCTGTTTTCGGCTTCTCCTTCCTATCATCCATTGATCTTATTTCCGATTAGTGTGATTATTTTATACTGTCTGTTTCACCAATCTTGTCACTTGGCAGGCTTCCAAGATGAGGTAAATTTCGCCAGTTGTTATAGGCGGGATATATTTTGGCTCGTTTCCAGGTAGTGATAGCGCTGAATTTCCATGATTTAACAACTTATTCGTCTGTAAAATATCGTCTATCAGTTCAGAAACCTTTCAGAGCGACGTTCGCGCGTTCACATATAAGAACTCCGATCAGCCTTTGGTTGCTTCGCATGTGAGTTTTTTTCTAGCTGACTACTCTCCCGTCCATATTTCCTGAATGCTACCTGTTTTCAGAAGCGTAAAATCGTCACGCAGAACATCTGAGAGTATCACGAGCATATCCGACGGCTAAGTGGCCAATGGTTTCCACTTTCCCGTACGTCGATGAATCTCCTCTTCATCGATTGTTTTGTTATTCCTAATTCTCAATGACTGATTCAGTTCTCAATAATTTCTGATGTCCTCTATGATCTGCATCACCTCAAGGTTTCCAGGTGGAACCCTCTACTAGCTTGCGTTTCGCTACTCTCGGCGGCTTGACCTCCGGCGGGGTTAATCTTCAACAGCTTAAACTCAAGCACCACACCACCCAGTATCTGCTTTTCTATAACATTCGAAGCACCAAATGCAGAAATCACCGTACTCGAGACTAGCTCAAAGTTAATCCCACCGAGCGCGAACACGCCTGCCGAGAAGACACAAACGAAACGATGCTACCATGTATACGTTTGCGGGCTAGGCTTTACGATATTCAAGTTCAACATTGTTGCAAGGCAAGACGGCGAGAGCGCCAAAACGCAAAACAATGGAGGGTTCCACCTAGGAGCCTTGAGGTGGTGCTTGATAAAGAGATCTAGGCCTACCGTTGTGGTGTTTTCATCGGCACCTGTCCGTTATTGTTTTGATGTTCGGTGAACTTCTATTATTTTGTTGATGTTAATGCACTTATCTGATGTTTTCTTTATTCTTTTGCATGCATGCCATGCATTGAATACCAATCTACGGTTCGTTGGTAGTTCTTTCTCTGTTTTGTTGTTGTTATGATTCTATAATGGATGTTATGCACAGTGACGTTTTGAAGGTATTGCAATCGTAGGGTTATCACCGGTTTCGGGACAAAATGTGGTCTCCCAAACCCGTGGCCATGGCGTCATCATCGGGACAAAATGCGGTGTCCCTCCCGGACATGCGGGACAAACTCTGGATGTTGGGGGACAAAAACATACGGTTTTGGTTGTCTCCCGCCCGCCCCCGGGTGGGACTCGCGCACGAATGTCTGAGTTGGCGTCCCCTCAATTTGAAGGGTTCTTTGCCGTCTGTGACAAATGACCGCTGCCTCATAAGAAATGAACTGAAGTTACTGTATTGTTTTTGACATGGTAGCACACTTTCGTTACACACAGTAAATACGAACTGCAAGTACGACCCGCCATCGGTTCTGCCCCGTAATAAGGTTTATTTGCCATTTTCTAGTACTTCACGTATATCACTAAAATAAGCGCTTCAAACTGGTCCACGACTACTTAGCAACTCATGTTCGAGAATCTGATGGTAGGGGCGCGTCCGATATAAATCTGTACAAGTCGAACTGTCAAAAAAAAATCTAGAATATTCTTAGTTCTTGCTAACTGTTTTGGTAATCAAGTAGGTGCAGTCGAACAGCTCAGACATTCGCTCGGGAGTCCCGAACTACAAAATGATGTCTCCCGCTCGAGGGTGAGCGGGAGACATCAAAAACTTTGAGTTTTTGTCCCGCAACATCCCGATTTTGTCCCGCAAAGCTCCGGCGGGAGACCGGATTTTGTCCGAAAATGATACCAGTATCATGGTGCGGGAGACCGGATTTTGCCCCGAAACTGAAAAACGAAAGAAAACGAAAATGCACGATGACCGCAACGCGTATGCGGTCCGTGGGCCAACGCCTGCCGCTACTAGCGGATTTCGCATCCGCGTCACGGCCGAGCGCAACGACCTCCCACGCATCTCGCCTGGTCTTCACACTGGGCCACGGTCTTAGCCGGGCCTCAGCAGGCCAGACGAGTCCCGTAGGACTCCTCTCCGCCGAAGCGGAGAGTAGACTGAAGCCTACCTGCAAAGTGAGGCCCTTATATACCCCTCATTTGATAAGGGTTACCACGTGGCAATAACAAACCCGCACCATTCTCGGGATAATCCCGCAACAAAACCAAAATGATGTCTCCCGCCGGAGCTCCTGATTTTGTCCCGAAAGTGATAAGAAAGCTTTTTGTCAGGCGGGACTCCCGAGCGAATGTCTGAGAGTTTATTAGAAGAACAAGAATAGTAACACGGCGAGTGAAGGCGGATAAATACGAATGAGTACGAGCACGTACAACGCCAGTGGTGGTGCCTATCCACTCCGGGAGGCGGACTTCCAAAACCTTCCAGAGTAGATGACAACCTGTCAATGGTGATGCAAATATTCCAGATCACGCAAATAATGCAACATTCAAGGTCCTACAACAACACCTCACCTCGCTTAGATTGGGGGACTTATAGGTATTGGCTAGAATCACGGATAGGTCAACAGATACCTGTTATAAAAATATCGTTTTTTGGCGAGGTAGGATAAAGCATGGTAGCAGCGTTCAGCGAACACTGTAACTTATTTCTAAACAAAGTCCCACAAGAGCCTTTATTCTTTTTCAGAATGGCACATTGAAAAAATTCCGTCGATGCAACTGGAACGAGTAATTTCATTTTTCAGAAGTCCATAGTCCATTCCAGAAAAGAACACATAAATATCGGAGTATCCGTTGAAGTCTGTTCTGTGACGCGTGTGCAGCACAAATGCAAAACACGTTGGGCGGAACAGATATCACTGTTGTTTTTATTCCTTCAGACTGCCCTTATAGAGTTGTAGACTGTGATCTTCCCTTCAGTCTTCACTGCCGTTCCCAGCTAACTCTATAATTTTCCGCTAACATCCTATCTATTCGCAAAAGCATTCATTCACAGAAGCGTCTAAAGTGCCTGTCAGGTGAATTAGCGCAAGTACTCAAATGCTTGCATTCGATTTTGTAACAAGTTGACCACTTTGGGAGTGAAAATTACAATTAGAAGTACAATCACTTAGTCTTTGTCGCAAAAATACAAGTATTTTGTTCCAACTTTTCGTACGAAGAATCTTGAATAACCGGCACAATCGAACAAATCCGTCCATCTTTCAAGCTATTTCCTTTTTCAGTGTGAGCGCATATGCTTTCTGATGAAAAGCAGCCAACCCTTTCTCCCTCCTCGGTGGGTGGAGTGAGCGTGCACGCGAGACCCGACTGCTCTCAAAGAACCAGGAGTCAATACTGGGAAATTCTGCAGTCTTTTCGTCTTTAGAAGAGCTAAAGTGTTTTTTGTCTTCAAGAAGGCTAGTTCACAATCAGGAAACAGTGCCACATTCACTAGTTCTTGCACTACTCAGAGAAGTTTAGCTACGAAAAAACCCTTGAATGTTCCAGCATAATTTTTAGGTGTCGAGCCGTTTAGGATGTGAGGTGAGGGCCAATATCAAATGATCGATAACGACGTCTCTTTTACCCGCTGGATCTTCCCGCATTAACACATTCGCGACCTTACGCTTTTGGCATGGTGTGTCACGTGGGACACACGCGCTTTTGCACAAGTAGGACCCGTGCTCAACCGCTTGAGCACCTGGTCCCACGTGGTAGGAATTTTTCCACTGCTGCATACTACTCCGAAAATGCGCGAATTTGAGACGAACCAAAACGCAAATATGCACGAGCTTGAAGCTAATTCAAGAAGTTCACCCGCATAAGAGGTAGTAAGAAAGTCAGTTAATCTTCGTATAAATTGTTCTTTTGCTTGTCGGTTTCAACCATGCATTAAAGAAGTACGAGAGGATGTCTGCTCTGCCCATCGCGTGTATAGATAGCTTGAACATTTGTTAGCATACCACTGTATAGGAGTTTGCTCATTAAGATTGCTTCACAAAAATATAATTGTGAAAAGGGCGTGCTCACCCGGTTGAGCACGCGGTCCCACACGTCGCACCATGCGTGCTCAACCGGTTGAGCACATTGTCGCGAATGTGTTAAATGATGTTGCTCTAATCTACACCGTATTTGCAAAGGGCCAGAAGAAATGACGATTGGGAAATGTGTGGCACTTGAAAAAGCCAGCACTGCAACATTAAAACCTCGTAGAGTTCTCTAATAGAGGAAAAATGACTGGAGGTCTGAATTTCAATAAAATCTAGCTATAAAATTAAGCAGACTGCTCTTGACACCATAGAATGTGCATGGAAGGGTTGGGAGTTAACGAAAACAACAAAAAGTATTCTAAAAATCACGAAGAAAACTGAGAGCAAAAGAAAAAAAACTAGTGAATTCGGGATCCAGGGTTGCATCGGAGCAGCTGATTTTACATCGTCTCACGCAACAAAAGAAATGCACTGCGTTTAGCGAGCGGTAAACTCGTCCAAAGTTGTCGACAGCACGCAGAAATACTTGCTACTGAGCTGAACCTAGGGCATTTAAACTGCTCTTGCTGTACATGAACTGTTCAGACCATACTAAAGCATCTGAAAGTGTGAAAATCTGAGAGGCGAAAGTTTACGTGGGTGCTGCCTTTAACGGCAGTATGTCACCTTGTTTTCGTGATTTAAGCTGTTGGCAAATTTTGGATCCGCTTGACACGCTGATTGCAGCGGTGTACATAATGTGTCTCAAAACGGCCTTTAATCCGTTCCAAAGACATTCAAAAATTCAAAGATATTCAGTGAGTGAACAAAGACTCTACTACAAATTTAGATAATAAAACAGAGACTGCTCGCAGCCGCAGTAGTTTTATAAAATTGTTTGTTTAGCAAAAGATGTCGAAATAGCAGGTGTAGCTTATCACAAAGGAAGATAGCTGGAAGTGCAGTTCAATCGGCCAGTTCCCGCACAAACCCTTCCCGAAGGGTCGACTCGTTGTACATCTATGCATCATTCTATACTAAGGGCGTGAAAGGTGTTGAAAAGTGAACAGTGGCAATGCCCTATTTCCTGACACGATGCATTTCACCCTAGAATACTAATTGAACAGCAAATGTAATAGTAATATCACTATAGAGTAAGACTCATCTGTTTGTGTGTTTGTTGGTTATCGCTTATATCTCACGATCCAGCCGACAAACACACATGAAACCTATACCGTACTCAGAATTGTGCCCCGCAGTGCAACGTCAGGGTCTTTTGGGACAAGTGCTCCGACTCGCCTTCGGCGAGCCTTGCAACTGTTGGCTTCATCCGCTTTTGTTGAAAATTATTGGTACTTCAGTACCGAAGTCCCGCGAAGCGAGCAAGTGCGAGTCTCGCCGGAGGCGAGTCGGAGCACTTGTTAGTAATAATAGTAATAGTGATAGTGATAATAAAAATAGTAGAGTAATGGTAATTGACATAGCTTGGTGTCGATAAAATTTGTCACTTCCGAGTCAGATAGAGAAGTGAAGGTTCTTCAGAAACTTTTCTAGAATATGGTGTTGTCGAAAGCCTAAGCAGACTGATTGATCAATGGAGACAATCACATAACCTAGGAAAATATTATCGTATCTTCATACAATCTCATTTTTGGAATTATGCAAGGATCTCATCACATCTAAGGTCCTGGCGTTCAACCAGAGCCTAGGTAGATGATCATTATACAGCGTAGATTTCCTTGCAGCCATGAGACCTATGGATTTTTCCAGGATGAATCAAACGCTGGTCATCTCCTTGTTCCTTCTAGCCGTCGTGATGACTGTCGCTTGCCAGTACTACTACTATCCCTACAATAGGTATCATTATGGCTACCGCTATGGCTACCGCTACAACTATTATCGCAATCCATTCACTGGAGCTCTCACTGGAACAGTGGTTGGAGGAGTCGCATTGGGCTAAAATGATGCATTTTTTCTTTTGAATTCCGACAATAAAAATATTTATGTCTTAAACATCAAAAATTACAGAGATTTGAAAGAAACTTACATGATATGATCATTTCCTGAGAATAATCATTCTTCTGGAGGGTTGTAATAGATCATGGTGGTAATGAATTTACGAGTGGCATTCATTATTCACAAAACGTGCGTGTGTGGAATCCACACACACACACGCGGCGCGCGAAGCATCATCCGCGTGTGGCCGGAAAAACGTGCGTGTGGACAAATTTCGTCCAGCACCGTTTAGAGGTGGAAGAAACTCGTCCACACACGAATTTGCGCATAACGCGTTGGACCCGTAGCAGCACAGATTGTGTCAAATTGGCGTCAATAAATCATCTCGAGACGATCTCAATTTGCTTTATGTAATTTTCTCACGGTTCTCTTTTTTTAATCATTTCCGTGAAATCGCGATTCACCCTTTCAAAGTTTACTTTCTCTGAAAGAATTCCTAAGAGAAACTGGTGATCGTGAAATACTCAACTATTCAGTCATTTTTCGGCACACGTTTCTTTATGGTTTTAGGCAACTATGATAGCAACGGGAGGTTTTGACTAATCGTCTGTTGGTTATTTATTTATCACTATCGCAGTGTTGCAGTTCGAAGAGATGCGTTCTACATACCCTTGTTGGCCGTGTTGACACTTTACACAAGATGACTTGTTCAGGCCAGGTCTTACCGTTCTCTACTCCGGCTATTTACTTTCTCTTGTTTCGTCAACTACAATAAGGATTGTCTGGAGGTTCAGTGGCGATTTTAGAAATCTTTTAGGTTCCTATTTCTTTCAAGCATCAGATCGAATGATGAAGCAACTGTGAACCAGAAAAAGATGGGCGCAGCTCCTTAAACGTGCCTCTTCTCTTCCATGCTAGGCACTCACTTTGCGTTTTCAGAGCAGTAAAAATAAATCAACAAGTGGGATACCCACGCTTTGTGCTGCTTGTTTTGCCAAGTAGTACTGTTTAAGAGTTGTTAATAGGTAGGCCTATGGCATACTTGACAACGTTAACGCCAACGATAAGTATGCCATAACCCTCAAGTCTATGCGCAACATTGCAGTGTTAATTTTATTAAAGGCACACTACCCACCACTTCTTGAAGAGCTGCACCAAAATTGCCGAAATCCGTCCATATTTCTCCTGGATGCAAATGAAAGTGGGTGGTAGATCTAAAACGACCATGAAGCATTCAATAGCAAAACTGATTGCTTATTCAGCATTCAGTTTCGTCAATGCCATCATGCTGAGTTGCTTTTCATAGTGATCCAATGAGGCCGGCTGCCAATCTAAAAAAACTACTGGAGGACTTTGAGATTAGGAGGAACAACTGGAAGAACGCTTCACAACGATCCTCATTGCAATTTACGCTACTATATTAAAAATAAAACGAGTGCGCTCAAGCATAGCTCACACCTTTCTGTGCGGAGAATGCACCAGATGTGGGCGTCGACGCCAGCAGGGGGAAGCTGACGCAATCTGTACGTGTGCTGGCCAACTCACGCACTTGAAAGTGGATGATGCATCGCAGTTTTCTACACACACGTGTGTGTACATATGTGTGTGTTGTGTTGTGTGTGTTGTTTTGTGTCACAAATCCGAAGATGCGGTGACACACTGCCATCAAGAGGTAGACCTCCAAAACCTCCCAGAGAGGGCCACAATTAATGGATGGTACGTAAAACCTTTTACATTGCACCAATGACACAACAATCAAGGTCTCACAACAATACCTCGACTCGCTCAGTTTGTGAAACTTATCATCAGCGGTTAAAATAGTTCAGCAGATACCAAATTCTTCTTCGGTAGTGGGGCGCCTGCCATTTCATGGCCTGAGTTAGCTGGTCAGGATATCTTTGATCCCTAAAAGAAGCCACAGCATAAGACGTTACAGCCGGCTTTGTTTCTTTTTTTCTGTTGTACGTACAACCAGATATTTGAGAAAAACAACGCAATCTACAAAAGACAGACAAAGCTACTCTCAACATTCATCAAAGAGCGAAAATCGAAAGTCTCATGACCGCTTTTTTAGCGATCTCCATAGACATTTGTTAAAGACGTCGTGATACTGGTCGTCGTTGACGGCCGGCATAGCCGGTTCTGACAGCAGGTCGACAATTCGTTCAGTCCAGCTGTTTTGTTTTGTTTTTTTTTTCCTGGCTTTTAATAATTCACTTTTATAAACATGTGATGACATGGTTGGTTAAAGTTTCTTACCTTCGTTAAGGTGGCACGGCTCGAAGTGTTATGAAGCACTCTTAATGGTGAGGTATGATAAAGTATTTAGCGAACACCGCGACCTATTTCTGCGCAACGTTCAGGGAAAGCCTTTGTTCTGTGCCAGGAACTCCACATGATGTCATTCTTCGGAGGTCCTCGGCATACATGTACAAATCACAAAAATCATTAAAGTCTGTTCTGTGACCGGTTACACTATACGTGCAAAAAATATGGGCGGAACAGATCTCAATGCTCGTTTTTATGTCACCGGTCGGTCCTTAAAGAGTTGTAAACTCTGATTTCCATTCAGTCTTCACCAGCGTTTCCAGCTTAATTTTCACCTGACACCCGATTCAATCACACACGCGTCGCTTAATAGGTGAGTTAACTCAAATGCTGGTATTCATTGTCATAACAAAGAGATTATCTGTGGGATGAATTACAATACTAAAGAGATTATATTGAAAAGATTAGCATGCGCATTTTGTATTATTTTCTGTCTGGTAGGGAAGCTAGCTGAAAGAACAGTTTCTCTTTCACTAATTTCTGCACAGTTAAGCCAGGTTCAGCAATTAATAAATTGACTAAAAAATTGTATTCTCCGAACAATTTTGTCAAGGATGTACTGGAACACTCGTAAATGCAGAGCAGTTCGCCCTCTCAAGTGAACGGACGTGACCCACCCAAACCAAACCACCCACCGTTCAAACCATTCTTTCTCCAACTGGTAAATCGTTTTCCGTCAACGCACTTATCTATATTTCTCACTCACATATCTATATTGGGGCATATCCAAAGGACGACTAGGTATTGTGGAAGGAGGAAGACTATAATGGCCAATCGTAGAACGTTGCCAATGCCCCATTTTCTGCCACGATGTATTACATCTTAAAATAGTAATCGAAATCACTTGGGATTGATGAAGTTTGTCAATTCTGAGTCAGTTTGAGGAATGAATGCTCCCAGAAATGTTTATTAAACTTTTTTTTTCTTATCAAAGGCTAGGCGGACTAAGCGGTCATAGAAACAATTGAACTTTGGAAAATATTGCCGTACCTTCGTATAACCTCAACTTTACATTAGGTTGATATTAACGTTTTTCAAGTCCGCCAGTTCCACAAAAAAAAACGTAGATAGAAGTTCACTGTATCGCACAGATTCTCTAGCAGCTACATATAAGACCAATGAAAGATCTTTTCAGGATGAATCGAACACTGCTCATTTCCTTGTTACTTTTCGCTGTCGTGATGACTGTGACTTCTCAGTACTATCCGTACTATCCGTACAATAGATACTGGTATGGAAACCGCTACGGCTACGGCTATGGCTACCCCTACTACCCCTACCGCCGCAATCCAATCACGGGAGCCCTCACTGGAGCACTAGTTGGAGGCGCACTCGGTGCATTGAGCGGCTAAAGGAATGCAATGATTTTCCCTGAGTTTCTACAATAAAAATGTATATACGCCTTGGAACATACTACACGACAATTACAGAGATCTGAATGAAACTCTCTTGATATGTGCATTTCTTCGTAGTAACCTTTTTCAAAGGACAGGCATGGCCCATGACGTTACTGAATCTTCAAAAAAGCATTTCGATAGGAAAGGAAGGATCTGCACGAGGTTAAGGAATGATAGTTATATTACTAGCAGTCGTGCAAAATGGTTGCCAGATTCGCAAGCATGAAATATAACCACAATGAGCATGCGTCAACCATACACGAAGCGAGACTTGCTAGAAGTCGTTAGAATCGATGAATCAAATACGACTGCGGAACCGAAGACAAAATTGTATTCCGGGTGCTGAATGAAACCTGTAACTTCACTACGCACGAAGAAAAACTCGCAAAAAATTAAAAGATCAATTACATTCGTAGAAAGGGTTGTTACATTGGTGATCAGCGTGCTTGATATCCATAGCAGGCATTTTCCGAGCTGGATTAGAGCAGATCCGTATGTGGGGATCCTAGGACATCCGCAAGATGGTATCCCATCGCTTCCTCGCTTTATGATGTCATGATGTTATGTTATGATGCCACGCTTTATGAGCGTGTTACCTCATTCGCCGCGTGTTACCTCATTCCGATCTTGATCTCGTCAACAGATTCTGGACCGGCTTGAAGTGCTGATTCTTGTGATTTACGTGAAATGCCTCGAGTTGGTCAATAATCCTTTCTACCGGGGTCCAACCGATTGTGGTTTGCACCAGTAGTGCGGTTTGATGTCGATATGTAGTCACCGCATGTTACCATGTTAAAAAACAATACAGTTCCGATATTTCATTTCTGATAAGGTGAAAGCATTTTTTCGCAGTCGAATGAGCATTCCGAAATTCTCGAACGATTGGTAAAAATATTCCATCACAACCCTAGATTTCCTACGATTCCAGAACATTTCACGTGTGCCATTGCTCTCGGCAGCTCACGAAGACTCTATAATTACACAAATCTCGAGAATAATAGTTGAGGCGACGCACTGTCTTCAGGACTTAAACTTGGCGCCATGAGCATTGCCCAGATTTTTGAGAGAAGTTGCCGCAAGGGTTGCTTTATTTCATACAGAGATGTGTCGGCATATTATTTCAAACAACATAACAGCTTTAACATACACAATATTAAAAGGGAGAGAAGATCTAGAACCAAACCCACGAAAATGACCTTCTTCGTTAGAAACTCCATCTTCAAATGAAGACAGGCAACAACTGCTGCTAGGAAGGAAGCTGCAAAATAAACACGCGAGAATAACATAGTAGACACTATGAAGACAATGAAACACTCAAGCAACGAAGAAAACATCAAAGATGGAAAATGAACCATCGGAAACCCTATGATTTCATAAGAAGGTAGTGATTTTGGCGTGCGCTGCACTCTTTTAGGGTTCGTGAAAAACGAGGTTTCATCGAGGCTCACTGTCAAAGGAAAGCCGGAAGTTTGCCGTTTGGGCAACTGCACTGGCCAACATGGTAGTCATCACACGAGTCAGGAATGATTAACTACTTTGGTAAGTTGAAAGTGGCGCCAGCTCAAATATTCGTGGTAGAGATTTTCGAGATTTTGAGGTTTGGACGATCTGGAAGTCATATCCAACAATGAAGCGCGAAATACATGGAAAAGCCACATGATGGGTGTATCATTTTTCGTGCGCTTAATCGCTCTCCTCTCAACCCCCTTGGGTCCCGCCACCATCTAAGTGCACTTATGCAAGTACCTGAGCCTTCGTAGTTTGGCACCTCGTCGCAGTGCGAGCACGTGAAGGGCGGCTGGGTTCGTGATTGCCCTTCACGCTTCTTCCTAGGTTAGTCGTAATTCTACGCGTTTGTCCAACATTTGCAGTTTGGCGCGTGGCTATTTCGGCCGGTGCTGCCTGCTGTGGTCCACCCGCTCCACCATATCCGCCAACAGCCTCTTCACCAATCCGTATTTCTGCATATGGCTAACTATCCTCATGTGCATCAACGGCCGGCCAGGCCTGCTAACTTATTCTTCAGCCAGGTGGCAGCCTAAACATTATGTCATATGATATCTTGGCATTGCATGTTTTTGGATGAAACAAATTCTAAAAACGACAAAACGATTCAATCAATAATTTACCCAGAGACACTATCAATGATCCTGCGACATCGACCATGCACAGACCAACTGTTCTTCTAGAAGATGTCGTTGCGCCGCAGCTTGAAATAGCGACTCACCTAAGTTTAGGCCCCCTTGCAGTTTTCGAGCTTTCCGTCCGCAACGGAGTGGCTAATATAGAACATGAAAGAAAGCATGGAAAACATGTAGTAGCCTGACAGCGCCACATCTCGGCTGTAGAGTGGTCCTGAGCATGACTTTCGATGCCAGGTATGAAGACGAGGGTGATCGATGGATTGATTGGCATCTACAATTGCAGTTAGGTTTCCCAAACAAATATTTTCTAAATTCGTTGTGACATGCGGTATCGTTTCAAAATAATTTTACCGCATAAAAAACGGGGAAGAAAATATCAGAACCTTGGTCAGTAGTCCTATACATTGTTCTGATAAGCAAAAATAGGGCAATACTCAATTATGTGCTTTGTTATGAGCAAATGCGCCATAAATTGCTATTCCAGGTAATGTTGAGATTTCGGAAAGAAGAAGTCTAGCAACACGTCCATTAGAACAAGAGAAGTCCAGCGCGCACTCCCAATCCATCACCCTATTAATTTCAGGAATGCTGCAAGGTGCAGTGACGGGCAGTTTTATAACCCCATCAAGCGAATGTAAAAAGTAATGCCAAAAAGTCTTTAAACTCGATTCGCTATGGACTTCCTCGTTCAGAGATCGAGAAGTTCGTTACGGTAGTGTGCTCTCAACGAGATGGTTGGGCACAGAAAATGAGCACTTGTCGAAAAAAAAAAAACTCACTGCGACCGGAGCTGTATGCCAGGTAGTCAAGAGTAGAAAGGAAAATCAAAGGAGGAAATGACTTTGTATGACCCATAATTCGAATGCAGAAAACACTATTGACGAGAGGGTGAGATATTGTGTTCCAAATAAGTACGTCTCCTATTCTACAGGGTGGTCCAAAAATATGGAGACACGCCAAGCGATTCATATCTCACGTTAGGAAGCAAGTTGGCATCTCAGTTTCCAATGCAGTATTTTTCACTCACTAATGAATAAAATCTACTATCACATCTCACGAATTCTCCTATCACCGGCGAGAAAAGATGTGAAGAATTCGAACTAGTCACTTACTGTGGCGCGCACGGGCCTTCCTCCCAGATAACTCCACACTTTTAGAAGCTCTTGCTCCGAGGATTAAGCAAGTTTATGATAGTAAAATCAATTTCTGTTCTTCAATGAGCATCATAACGAGGAATTTGCACGAATGAATACTAAAAAGTGTAGTTACGAGAAAGTGACGTGACTTGCTGTGCAAAAATGGGTTGAAGTGTCTGTTAGGGTTGTTCCCGATTCTTTTTTCCGGTGGTTAGATAGGAAATTGAAACTAATTAGGCCTACAAGCCTCCATTCTTGAAATCCTAGAGGGTGCTTCCGTCATCATACGATTACTGATGGTGATTCCATCTGATAAGCACGTTCGAACCGTGCCGTATATCAGCGTAGTCGCACCAAATCTTGGATCTCATAACCACGGTAAGTGGTCTTCCGCAATCACTTTGATGTTTTTCTGTTACCCACGTCTTGTAATCTTAGATGTGCCGGTCAGTGATGCCCTAGCAAAATTTTACAGGTTGGCATTAGATACGCGCCTAGACTACACAAAAATTTCATCAGGTGGTGGAAAAAATCTTGACTGACAGCTTAGCTGCTTCTAAAATTCGTAGTGCTAGGTACTGTTTTGGAAAAAGCTGTGCGAATGAACAGATGAACAGCGAAAGAACGAATGCAAAATGCCAAAGCTCGAGATAAGTCGAAAAACGCGCATCGCACTGTTGTCTCCATATTTTTGGACCACCCTGTATAGGGTATTCCCGAACTCAAACTACCCACAATCACTATCATCTTATACTGGAAGTCTTAGGCCTCCAAATTTGCGAAAACTAGAAAACGGAAGATCATTGAAAAGCATCATTTCTGTTTTTCGAATGATGCGCCTACAAGTCAAGCTTAAAGGCAGCACCCACGAAAATTTTCATTTTCGAGAGTCGCTTACCGTGTAGCCGGCTGCTAGGTAATCACAACGGTAAGTTGAACACAAGGAATAACCGACTACCTGCGAAGATATTGCCATGGACACGGACACGAGCGTGGCCATTTTGGTGTCCGCCACGCCAGTTAACGCTGTTGACTTGCTATGCTGCGAGTTGTTTAGCCTAATGTATATGGAATAGTGTACAGTGTAGTGTATGGAATGCTCAACATCAACAAGATTTCGTGACGTTACGCGCGTATAGTCTCAGCGGAAAACTCGTCCGCGTGGTGGACGCATGGAAAACAGCACCTTCATTTCCCGTTTTCCGGCGTGTTTCACGCTGTTTCATTATTGTCTATGAGTTCATCGTCCCTGTTAACCTCAAAATTCAGCGGAATCTCGATCAAGAAAATTGCCGTGAGTGCTGCCTTAAACCCCAGTAAATACTGGGTTTTCCGACAGAGTAGCGTACGAATAGGTAGGTTATCATTCAATAACAAGAAGTTTGGTGGTCATCACACATCATGTTTTCCTGAATCATTCCGCTCAGATTTGGATGCGTACAGGGTTTCGTGGCGGGACACGCGTCGTAGCACTCAACCGCGCCCCGGGCGTGTTCGCGACGGTAGTTGCAGTTTCTCTGTAGGTAAGCGATCATTTTTTGTGTTCGTTTCACATTTTGATGTGCTGAGTCTGCACTTCACCACTTGCACATCAGCTCCAAGTCGAGGATGTGTATCATCGCGAGGGAAAACGAGGCGGAGTCTTCCCGCCCTTTACGATCAACTCGTCACGGTCGCATTCAAATTTTGCATAGTTATGTATAGCGGAATCGCTCGCGAAGGGAACGAGTCAACCGCAATGGCCGGGAAGAGGACTTTAACGAACTAGTCGCAATACAGTACCACGCTCCGTTTTCCCTGATACACACCTCCAAGTCGAGAATTTCGACTGGTGCTGCTTTTAAAGGGTGCATTTGGCACATTTGCAATTACGGCCCGAAATTCTGCTCACAGTTGCCTCCTACCGCTTTCGAATAGCCACTCATCTTCATTTCTTTGCCTGCATTTCATCCCTCTTATACATTTATGGACTGCTCTGTTCTTGCAGCTGTGCAACAGTATGCACTTACACCAGCATACAGCAAACACTGTGACTTGTTCTTGTGCAGAGTTCGCGATAAGTCATTTTTCTCATTCTGCAATGAGGATAGACAAATCACCGAAGTCAGTCCTGTGGCGTGTTTACGGTAAAAACAAGGAAGTACACAGTATGAACCTCGACCTTCGTTTTTATACATCTAGACGGTATTTAAAGGACTGCAGGCTGTGAATTTCTCTTTAGTCCTCATCGCTCTCTGCCCACTACTAGTATAGCTTCACACAAAACGCCATTTGATAAAAGAAGCGTCAAAATTGCTCAATAGGTGAGTCGCCTACATCAATTTGATTGTACAACAGAAAACATGATATAAAACGTTCGACGATTACGGTAGCCGTGGTAAAACATGCTCTACCTGACAAAGACTGCACGCGTGCATTGTTGCTTCCTCGTCCACACGATCTTCTGATGTTTATTGAGCACAATAATAGCACAGGTACAGTCGAGCAATGACTAGTGAATGGACACAAACTAGACCGGGATCAGCGGGGTCCTCACGGCTGCGTCGTACCTTATGCGAGTAACAGCATAGTGTGCTCTCTCACGTTAAAGACAATATACACAATGCACAACCAATAAGAAGCCTCTCAGATAGTATCGAGGCTACAGCTCTAACATGCATAATGAGCAACGATGGACGATCGCATGAACACATACAGCTTAATGGTCACTTCCTAAAACCATATCTCTATCTCTTCAGACGGACTATATGCATTTTCCCAGTATGAATTTAGGCTCAACAATACCGCAATAGACAGCGAGTGATATAACGGTATTTGAGATCAGGAACTCCGGTGACTGGATTTTCGTCCAGACCTTGCCTTTGACGATGAGAAAATCTCTTTATCAGTGTTCGATGAAAACTTCTGTTTAAGTCCTTTATACCAGTAGGCTTTCGACGCTTAGCGTCTCCCTCAGAACTTAATACATTGATACAACATGCAGTGCAATAAGGCGTTAACAATTGTTCACATGCATGACCTACCGATCGAGAAGGAGAGAGGGGCACTCAGACACTCGGACCGTCCGAGTGTCTGAGCAGATGGAAACGTCTAACAAATGACTACAATATCCAATGTTATCTAGAGAGACTGCACTGATACGAAACACTGCTGCTAATAGCAAGATGTTTAGCCAGTCGTTGTCAAGCAATCAATTTCAAAACCTCAACAAGCTCCTCCTTATTGTTATTCTCCGGTTGGTACCGTTTGATTTCCCGAGCTTCCATGATCTTACTATGGAGGAGGTCCTCGAGGTGCAGCGTAGCACCACCACTTCGAATTCTGGGGTAGAATCTCGAATGTGCATCTTCGTGATTTTTCAGTGGTTTTCCACTTTTCACAATTAAAGTCACAACACTTTTCAGCATGCAACGTACACTGATCATCTGCTTGTTACTCTTTGTCCTCATGATGTCCGTCGATTCTCAGTTTGGATACTACACGAGGTGGTCGTACTACTATGGTCGCCCGTACTACGGCTATTATCGTAATCCACTCACTGGAGGTCTCATTGGAGCAATAGGAGGAGCTCTCGTCGGAGGCGCACTTGGCTTGTTGTCCGGTTAGAGAAATGAACTTTTTTTGTATTTTCACAATGAAAAAGTCCTTGATGCGTGTTTCTCTAGTGCAGAAAATAACAGTGTGGTTAGCATGGCTGTGTTTTGAACAAGTGAGAGCAATAATAAATAGGTAAATAGAGAAAAATTCAACGTAAATCCAAGTCGTACTCACAGAGTTAGTAATTCTCTGAAAACTGATTCGATATGTTCCTGGGAACCAGTAGCTGGCGCAGAAACTCGCAGGAAGGGGGAGGGGCGTGGGAAGAAATCGGAGTCTCCGTCGTTTTGGGGACACAAACAGGAGATAAAAGTATTACTTATAATCATAAATATTTAGTAAAAATCATTTTGAAATGATAATAAGAAATTTTGAAATTACCAAAAATGAGCTTACACAAGGTTTTTACTTGTTTTGTTCTCTCCGAAAATGGATCGCCTAATTTCAAAAATTAGGCGACCCATTCTCGGAGGGGGTGCCCCACCCCCTGCGTCCGCCATCGCCTTTAGCTAGCGGTTCAGCTTGCTCAGAGCTACTGGGACTATTGCCGATTCTCAGAAACATTCAAAATTACACACATGCCTGAAAATTATCGTGGGCGCTGCCTTGGGGCAGAGCAGCAAAAACCCTTCAAAAAAACTTTCACTATTTCTAGTGGAATTTTCGGCCGTGTCGCATTTTTCAGACTTTCCGAAAATTCTTGAATGGTGGCGTTCACCAACCAAGTCTAATAATAGCCAGCCTACATGACCCTAACACATAGTGAACTCTAAACGGTAGACAACGGGTGTGGCGGCGGCGCGGGCACTCTGATTGTCTGCTGCACCGAGGCAGCGGACCTGCTCGGCAGAGACACAGGGGAAAACCGATACGTCGTGATTTCCTGCTGCCACGAGAGGTGCAGCAGACAACCAGAGTGCCCGCGCCGCGGTCTCGCCCCTTGTCTACGAACCTTTGGAGTTCAGTGTACTTTTCTGAACCACGATTTTTGCTTCATCACTACTGATGAGTTCCGTGATGGTCTTATTCTTTATCTCTGTCTCCGTCTAGTGGAAGGAACGAATTGGAGCTTAGGTACTTTTTTTCTTTCATCGGGCTGCGTGAGCAGGATAATCGGTCAATTTTTATACAGTGCATATCATAGCAAAAGATTTAATAATTGAACTATGCAATTTTGTTGAATATCATCTGGAAATGTTGCGGTTTCCTCATGATGCCGAACTTGTTCACCTCGGCTGTTGGTGGTAGGCCGCCGACACTGCTGAGAGAGTATCGCAGGAGAAGGTTCCCGAGAATCTGAAGAACGGGATTGTTTATAGGTGCAGCAAATAATTCTCGATTCTCTCCTGTGAAGGCTGGGAAAGGAGAAATTCCACTGGAAAAGTGGTAAAACATGTGGATAAAAGTAAATTTCGAGAAGATTTGCGAAACAAGTAGCCAACATGTGGAAAAACACTCTTATATTCTTGTACATGTACAAGCGGCTAAGGAACTCACCAAGTACAGCTCCGCCCTTGCTAAAGCCTCCCCGAGGCATGCTCTCCTCCCAAGTCCGAATGGGATCACACTTGACGCCAGCGACGGATCCAAGATGAAACGTGAAGGGTCAAACTGAAGCAGCAGCATTTTTTTCAAATCTGGGGAATTGGAGTCTGGAGAGGAAGGAGCTCACCCTGCTGGGATTTGAAAACTTATCGTCATCGGCTAAGATCAAGCACAGCTCAGCAGATACTACAGTATTTTTCGGTACTAGATAACCACCAATTTCAGCATCCGCATTGGATAATCGGAATATGTTCAAATTCAGAATCGAAGCGAGACGTTGAATTTCCTCAATTCCAATTAAATTGGTGATATTTTCAAGAGGTGAGCCTTGAAGATGGTACTGACCGTAAGGGTAGCAATGAAATACGGAGTTTCAGGCTTGTCCTTGAGCGAAAGAGGTCTAGAGCCATGAGTGACCCTCAGCAGTTCTTCCCTTACTTTATCCATAACCTAAATAAGACCATAGTGCGCTGATGAGTTGGAAAAGACGGAAAGCTGCTATTTTACAGACCATTGGATCTCTCAGCAACAGGATCATTGCCCAGACCAGGGTAGTCGATGTAGTTTCCTGACCAGCAGCCCAGAGATCCAGAATATTCACTACCAGCGATTCATCACTAGAACAAGGGAGTGCAAAACAAAAAAAAGAGGAAAAAGGCTCGAAAACTTCTTGACTACGACATTAAGCAAGAAATACAGAGAAGTCGCTGTAAGGAGAAACTTATTCACTTATTTTTTTATTTCTAGCGAGATCAGAAAGGTATAAACTTCAGAAAAGCTGAGAAACCTCACTCAAACGAGCTGTCCTTTACACCATCCTTGGCGTCTTGTCTCATTTTCTGGATGAAAGCGTCTGTGTAATCCTTCGGCTCCGCATCTATCACGTGACTGCCATCATCTATGGCTCGCTTTCTGGAAAAGACAAAAACAAAGATATCTGAAATGTGAAAAATAGGAAAATTTATTTATTCGTTTATTTATTTATCTATTTATTTATTCGTTTATTTATTTATTTATTTATTTATTTATTTATTTATTTAATTTATTCAATACATCGAAAGGGTGTGAAGTAAAGAAGAAAGTTGTTAATTCCTACAAAAAGAATATCCTTGCGCAAGAATGCATGGACATTGTTCACATCTCTGTGCCTGGATGGATCATTGGGATTACCTAGACTGAACGTAATGACGCCCATGCTTACCATTGGGTAAATTTGTGTGGTGTTAGCAGCTCACCCTGGGTAATCTCAATAATGCTTCCAGGAATTGTTCAAGGCATTTCAGCGGATACCTTTCGTCAATCTGCCCTTTGATGAACGCCTTAATGTCATGCACAGGCTGCACTTTTTTGGTCCATCTTGAGCCCAGCAGTGGCATTTTGAGCATCCACTTCTTCACGAATACATCGCTGAAAGATAAGACTTCGACGAAACGGTCCAGATCTTTTTTCAGCTCGTAGAACTTCATTTCTTCTTTCTAAATATAGAGTTTAGGGGTTTCGTTGCCTGGTAAGCAAAAAGTCAATCCTGGTCTTTCATGATTACCCAAAGCTCACCTCATCTATGGATGCGGAGAACAACATGCGATTAATGACACCTCCAACGAGACGATCAAACAGTTGGGTTGGGCTGACAGGGGAGCCGGCTGGTAGTTGGTCGATTTCATCAAACCTGCAATGGAGGATTTAGGTAATAATCCGTCGTTCCATGAAAAAAGTGGATTTCATGATGTCTGCAACCACATGACTAAGATCTCTAGCCGTCTGTGTTTCCTCGAATTTCGCTGCTCTCTCTTCGGTAGTACCAGAAAAAATCTCATGCTAAACCTTTTCTGCTCCCGTCCCCCACCGCGCCGTCCACCCGTCACTGCCATACTAGTATATTTTTAGAGGGTATTTCTCTAATGAAGATTCCAGGGAATTGATTTCCAGAAATTTACCGCAGGTTGAACTCGTCCATAATCCGCTCTTCCATCAGATTTCGACTAACTCCCAAGTTTCTCAGAACATGTAGGGAAAACCTTCGTTGTTCCTGCCATATTTGGCCATTTGATACGATAACACCGCGGTCACCTGAAAAATTAGCGTAAATACGGGTAAATATGTTGGGTAAACGGGTAAAAATGTTCTATTTATGTTGGGGAATAAAAGAATGATGTCCAAAGCTTTGCATTTAATTGTGGTGAAATTTTCCAGAATATTAGGAAGCGGTAAAATTTCGCTAGAAATTTTGAGTGGAAAAAGGGAAAATTCCTGGATGTACACCACAAGCAGGAACGTTCTGGCTAAGATACAAACGGTGAGCTCCAAACGGCCGTAGACAAGGGGCGGGACTGCGGCGCGGGCGAGCACTCTAGTTGTCTGCTGCACCTCCCGAGGCGGCAGAAAATCACGATGTATCGGCTCAACTCTGCGTCTCTGCCCAGCAGACCCGCTGCCTCGGTGCAGCAGACAACCAGGGTGCCCGCGCCACGGTCCCGCCCCTTGTCTACGACCGTTTAGAGTTCACCGTAGCTCTCTCACCTCGCCCCTCAAGCATCATCGCTGGACTCCAACGATCCTGGTATTTCGCTCCGTAGCGAACCATCGCCTCGTGACTGAGGGTGTAATCGGCTATGTGTACGGTAGGAAGTGGTCCGAACCATATTGTGAACACTGGACCGTATTTCTTGAGCACAATTATTCATTAGTTGACACGTGAGAGGATAAATTGCTTGGTAAATCCTGGATATTTGACTCGATGACTTGCTGCTACATATGTACCTTCTTGATGAGCTTGAATCCATTAACGATTCCGCCATATTTCCAGGAGTAGAATAGGAGTTGTGGAAGGTTCCCCAGAAATAGTATCGGATAAGGACCTGAACTTTGGTTTGCTATGGACTTGGAAATGCATGAGTAAGCAGTGCAGATTTCCAATTAGCCTGAAAGCCAAGGTGAATTAATTTCACGTAAAAGCACCTGGTGGTAGTCGTGTGGTTCTTCGCCATTGGTCGGAGAGGTAGTAGATCAGAATTGTGGTCAGAACGATTGCTATCAGCATTTTTCAAGAGAATTAGATAGCTTTTAAAAGCCTGCAAGGGAACTGTAAAAATAACGGAGTAATCACGAGGAAAAAGGTTCACGCTATGTTTACTCTCAAATCTTCAGTTTTTTTCTTTTTTGATAAGGCTCCTGGTGGTTTGTTTTTACAATAGAAAAAGTCGGGAAGGGAAACCATAAACATGCAAGTTTTAGAAGTCCACAAAAAATAGGAAATGAAGGAAAATGCTCCTATTCTGAGGCCACTGTGGCCTCGATAGAAGCGCTGCATTCTTAGAGCTTCCCTCTATGCGTACAGTCCTTCTCAAAAGATAGACTGGTTGCGCGACTGCACTATCGCGGCGGGACCTTAACGAGAGATGCGGAGAGAGCATGCTCTAAGTGAGAGGGTCGAGTAGGTCCCGCCGCGATTCCAGAGCCGCGACGCTAAGGAACCGCTCCTTTTGCTTCTTTTTGCTTGCACGCGCAATCCGTCTATCTTTTTGAGAAGGACTGTATATTTGCTGTCAAGCGATGGTATATCCACCGAAAAAATTCTTGCTAACAAAAACCCACAGCTTCCAGTTCCATTATTCTCAAAAATCAAGGGTTACTTATCCTCCTGCAATCTCCACAATCACCGTTCAGGTGTATGTATCATCGTGAGGGAAAAATGGGCGTAGCCACGCGACTCTGATTGGCGCACTAGGGTCGCCGGCCACGCCCATCTGTTTGAACTCGAATGGCGTATGTTCTATAATACATGGTCTTTGGTCTATTTGTACTTAGCGCCGTACAAGTCAAACAGGTGGGTGTGGCTCGCGACCAGAATGTGCCAATCAGAGTCGCGTGGTTACGCCCCTTCTTCCCTCACGATGATACACACCCACCGTTTAATCATTGAATCCCAATTTTTTTCAATTTTTTTTTCACCGAAATTCTGCTGTTGTGAATATTGGTGAAATATGTCAATTTGAAATAACAACTTCAGGTAAAACACATACAATGAAATTCTTGAAAAAAAAACCTCATTGGAGAGAATTTTTCCCGGGAGGGCTTTTAAGATGATATGAAAGAAATCACCACCAGCTCATTCCGCTTTTTATCTTCGATAAAAACTGAGGGTAGGGCTTGTTTTGCGCCGCTAAGTAGGTGTTATCAAGTGTTGATGGTCATCTATCAGGCGGCTGAATTCCATTGATAAGCAGGAAAAAACCCGCGAACACTGGCACACTACTCCATGTATGCTGTTCTACAAAATTTCGGTGATAAGAGATTTCCTGAAGCTGTTAATTTATATTGGAATGCCACTGAAAAACGCATGATTACGTAAGTATGTGATTCCCAGGGTTACCTCAGGTGGAAAAATTCCTGTAGATTTCGCTCATTTTTCGGGCGAAATTCGGGTAAACTTCAGTGGATTTCGCTTATATTCCGGAGATTTACGGGTAATTTCCGGGTGAAGTCGGGAAATGTTTCGGAGAAAAATAAGCGAAATCTGCTCGAAAGCACACGTAGTAATCTACTGGAATTTTTCCTGCTGAGACAGTTCTTATAGCGGAAGAGGAAAGAAAAGCTCAAAATAGGAAATACAAGGATATAGTGGCGTAAATTATGAGGAGAGAGATGATACACCAAAGCTGAAAAGGACAACGTAATGGTTTCTACGCAGTGGACCGTTCGAGGATGGATCCGGCTTACCCCATGATGACCAGGAAAACCTGACTAAGCGAGGCTCAACTGCAAGGGGCGGGGCTTGCCTGCAATGGACGAGTTCTCCTCGCTTCTCACCGACCGCGGGACCTTCACTTCTTGGGAGACTTCGGAAATGATCAAAAAAACGCGGAATTTCTGTGATACCCTTATGGTATACGTATTTAGGATCGAACGGGAATCAAATACGTTCGATTAACTCATTAAATAATTCAGGAAACAACTATGAAAGCGTGATATCCTGAAAACAGGGAGCTTTCTTTACAGTCTTTCTTACCCCTCCTACAAGACCCTGGGGCGCTTTTCCTGAACATTCAAATTTACCACTCAATATCTAAAACCTTATCTGTTCCTAGCTACTACGCACCGTGTACTCCGAACAACCGTAGACAAGGGGCGGGGCCGCGGCGCGGGTACTCTGGTCGTCTGCTGCAACGAGGCAACGGGCTTGTTGGGCAGAGAGGCAAAGGAAAGCCGATTCGTCGTGATCTCCTGCTGCCTCGGGAGGTGCAGCAGACAACCAGAGTGTCCGCGCCGCGGTCCCACCCTTTGTATACGACCGTTTGGAGTTCACTGTAGCTAGCAGTGATCCTTAATAAGAAGGCCCATACAGTTCCCTCTATAGTCAGCCTTCACGAGCCTACAGGAGTGGGCTGTCGACCAGTTTGAACCTGTTCCCTGGGCTGATTTCGAGTAAACCCACAGGTCTCTACGCAAGGTATCACCACACTATTCCTTCCTCATCAAACGTTTGTTTCCAGAACGGGGCTTCGGCTCAAAAATGACGTCCCCTTGAGCTTTTTGTAGTGCCAATGTACAGAAAAAACAGGGACATTAAAGAAATCATTTTTCCGGGTAGGAACTCCACCTCGCGGCGAGTAAAACGGTATCCAGAAGCACTGAATAGTCCAGCATAACAGTAGAAATAAGTACAAAGGGCTGGAACGAGCAACTCTTTCTCAGGATGGCCAACTATCATTTGGACAGCTCCTTTATACAAAAACATGAGCACAAACTACAGCAGCACACAAAAGCACAAACTGTACTGGGTAAGATAACAGAAAAACTACAACAAAACAGTTGCCATTAAAGAGCACCAAAAATCGGGAGTCACTCGACCATATGTTACCCAACTGTCACACAGAGTTGTTAAAAACACTATTTAACAAGAATGTCGTCGACAAATAGCAGAGCCGGTTTTTTCTGGGTCTGGGCTAGTCTAGTTGTCAGGTGAATAGGGTGGAACTACAATCCCTTTGAGTGCCCAGTTAGATAGGCCCAGTTTGATTACTTCGCTTTTGCAGGACTTTGGCAAGAATACAGTTCTGCGGGCACAATTGTTTATCTAGTGAATGAGTAAATTTACAGCCTTTAATTAGCTTTGTTTGACTTTACGTGAAACGACCAGGTACTGGTAAACAAGGCAGTTTTGTCGCCGAAGCAGTGAATAATAAGCAGCGAAATCGGCAGCGAAAGGTATTGATATGAGGGGGGTAGATTGCCAGCTAGGCTGTTAGCGTTAACAACGCGTGATATCGATGCAGAATGAGAATGAGGTAGCATGAGCTCTGAGGCGTTCCGTCCAATTTGTCCACACGGTCAGATTTAGCTCTTGAGATTTTAAGTGACTGGAAACGCCCTGGTATTCACATGATCCCATCCCGAACAAACGCGGAAGTTTTTTTTTCTAACAATTTCCATGTTCTCTTATCACGAAACCTGGGCATTTTTGAATGAGTTATATCTCCAATATCTTTTCTGCCGTACGGGTTGTTATAGGAACACCTTTATTGGCCGACGTTTCGACAACACGTCGTTTTCAAGGCCTGAAAGTGGATCAATTTTCTCGAATCTGCGCTGTATTCCCATCACACCCCTCCTCCGATCTGCACATTCAACTCATTTTAACTAGACAACGATGAGCACCGACTGTGAAGAGACAACTCACTCGGTGTTCCACCAATATGCGGGATGTTGAACCGCACACTACTATGCGCGAGTGTCACCAGCAGACGACTGAGAATTGCTCAGCGGTTGTGCATGAGCTGATTGACGACAATCTTATATCTCCCACCTCACACAATGGGTTGAACGGCATCAGCTCATTGGTTATCGACAAATGCTCATTTCTGTTACTCATTCTAGGATTTCGCACAGATATCCAGAATGCTTCAATTGTCTTCCTTGCCGAGATTTCTGGTTTGTGAGCCAGAATCGTGCACCGTATAGCAAAGTCGTTTCCATTGTGGTCTTCTCGTCTGTGTCTCCCCAGTGGCAAAATCAAACTTGGTTAAAAGGCGAAACAGACATTCATAGAAACTTGTTTACCTTTCCAATTAACTTCTCACTACTATTTCCCGTCTTAAACACGGAAGTACTAACTGATAAGGCCAAGAGTGCCCAATAATATGAGAATCTGAGTGATTAGGTTGTGTCTTGGAAGTGAAAAATGTGCACTTTTTTCTGGACTGAATCCAACAAGGCCATAGGACATCTCTATCAGACATCAATAGAACCATAATTTTGCCTTAAAAATTTTCAAAAACAACATTATGAGACTGGAATCTGTTCAGAACAGCTTTAATAGAAAGCTCTGGATAGTGGATTTGCCCTATGCTAGAATGTGGTACCTCCATCTTCAATCCTCATAGAAAGAAAGACATTCAAACACTTGAAAGTGTTCAAAATAATGTTACTAGAAAATTAATGCTCAAGCTACATACCCGACAATTCAACCATGATCTTGTTATCTCTATATATAAAGTAGAAAGTCTGTGCGTGTGTGTGTTTGTGTGTATGTATGTATGTTCCTTATAGAAACCGCGGAGAGTTGACCGATCGGGACCAAACTTTGCACACATATGCATCTCGGACCGGAGGAGGTTTTAAGCTACTTTGGGTTATCGATTGACCTATCGATTTATCGATTTTATTGATTTTTCGCTATTTTCGCCCAAGGGTCGTTGAGAACATGTCTACTGCGGTTATCCAATACGCTGAACACGAGTATGACAACCGTTTTGTACCAAGTATTGATTTATCGATTTTATTGATTTTTCGCTATTTTTGCCGACGGGTGGGTGAGGAAATGTCCACTGGGGTTCTCCAACACGCTGAACACGAATATGACAGTCACATTCCACGAAAACATAGAGTCATCGATTCTGTCGATTTTTCTGCCTTCGCTTAGTGATAAGTAAGAACACGTCCACTAGGGTTCTCCAACACACTGTAACCTGAATATAGCAAGGATTCTAGAAGAATTTACCAACGAAACAACTGTTATTACTTTCTGACAGAGGTGAATGAAAAAGGATTTCTGGGCTGATCATGAAAATGACGAGCACTATCTCAGGCAATAACACAGGGCGACCCGACAGCCAAATTGGCCCGGCCGGGCCACCCGACGGCCTAATTTGTGGGCGTGGCCAGTTACCGGGTGACCCGAGGGAATTAAATGAACCACCGGGCGACCCGAGAGAATGCATGAAGCATCGGGCGACCCGAGGGCATGATAGTGAACCACCGGCCCACCCGAGGGAATGCTGCAAAATTACCGGGCGACCCGAGGACTATTTATGCTGGAGTTGGTCCATGTAAAGAAGACACTTTCAGCCAGGAGTTAGAAAACGAAGATATGCGAAGGCGACGAAAAGGCCGTGACATTGAATATATTTAAAAAGCAGAACAGTAAGTAGCTTTTTCATCAATTCAGAAGTGTTTTTCTGAATAATTGTAGATTTCNAATCCAAGAAGAAAAGCTCTACTGACAGAAGAGAGACTGATAAAGAAAGGGAAATGGGGGCGGGAGGGGGTGGAGAGGGAGGGGAGGAGGAGGGGAGGAAGGAGGCAATCTGTGAGCGTATCTAGTTCACCGTCAAGGTGACACCTTCAAAGTGCAACACAAATGAGGATTTATCGACTAAGGGAGATGACCAGGAAATTTTCCAAATCGCGGAAGAGGAAATCGCGCACGGGTGTGATTGCTGCCCGAACGTGGACAGGACTAAACGACTTTTGTAATATTTTCGTGGAAATAATCATGGCAAGTATAGCGCTGCACATTCGCAGTCGAGCACGGTTTATTAAAGTGATAATCGCCATGTAACATTAAACACGAGAGAAAGATGCGGAAACGCGTGCAATTTTCCCGAAGAAAGACAACAAACAGCTGTAATTGTCCTAAATATACGTGGCTGCAAGGATAATTGCACACTACCCTGGTGAATTACCCGGAATAGAAGAGTGGTTTGCAGTGTTGAAGGATATGTGCACCACGCTGAGCATATACCAGGAATCCGGCTATTCATGACGAAATTCACGATAATGGGATTGGGCGGTTAGGATCCAGAACTCTTAGCGAGTTATAGGTTAATGCTGACGTGGTGACGACGTCTGAGAGGCCGAGCCGCGGCCGACGCCGAAGCACAACTAAGTTCATTGTCGTAACTCAATCATTTCCGTCATAGACCGCAGCCTCCGATAACTTTGCTCGTCGATCTTGCAAACCAAGTTTGGAAGGCGCCGAGAGATCTCTGCACAATAGAATGCGCGGCCGGGAATGAGCTCAGGATAACAGGTGCAAGGGTTCTTCGTGTCCACTCCGTGGCTGCACTTACGAGCTAAGTGAGAGCTAGGAAATGGTTAAAAATTCCATTCTGAGAAGAATAAACGGAGAATTCTGGAGTGGTCGAGGCACCTAGAAACCGGAACGCGCGTTGGGACATCTTCCAGAAGGAGTTACCGTAAGCCAGCATATTGATGTTACCGGCTGAACAGCCTTTTTGCAGATCTCTGAGTGAAAATAACTAATTTTCTAGAAAAGAACAGCCTCCAAAACAGATTTTTCTGCACTTTTGCACGTAAACCACGTCATTAGCGCCTCTTGAAGATTCTTCATGTGTGAAGATCAAGACATTGAAAACCTTCTTTTAACCTGATGAAGAAGCCGGATGAAAAGCGAATGACCAGAAAAACCCTTAGAAGTTTGACGTCCTCAGCTGATGCACTATTTCTACAGCGAAACGTCGAGAAAAAGCTGCAGTGCTGAGTGAATGAGTAAGCTCATAGGGAAATATCATACATGAATGAATACACACACAGTGCTGGACAAAAACAGGTCACATTTTGAACTTTCATTCAAAACTCCTACCCAGGTGAAGCTAAAAATTCTTGATTTTCGTACCGGGTACGCATGGAATTTCAGACCATTCGCCTTGGTGTTATCCTTTTCTCATTCGCCACTCGAAAGTGATGCATATCACGACAATTGTGATTCCCCAATCACACCTTGGTTATTTCGAACCAGGATAAGTGTGAGCTTAACCACTTCTACATTGGTCTTGGATTTGGCATCGCAGTGGGATCTGCTTGGAGGAGATTTCAATCGCTATTTTCTGAGCTCTGGCTATTGCATGCAAGGGACCCTGTCCATGATTTGGAGAAAACGACTGCGTGTACGAGATTATCATAGTTGCATTGTTTTTGTTTTGCATTTCATTTTAATGGAGCACACTGAGTGCATATCAAAAATAAATAATCTTTGGCGCATAAGATAGTTAAGAATGTTGAAGCATGTGTCCAATCGGTCCAGTCTGAATCGGACATATTATACAGCAATCATCTATGTACCGACAGTACAAAATAGGTTTTCTTCCTAGTAATGGCTTTTCTATAGTACTACTTCGTCCAAAAATAATTTGACAAATCGACCAAGTTGCATTTCTGTTCATAATTTTGAACTCTCTATCGATCGATATGGTGATCCCTATTGTGTTCGACCACGTAGAGTCACCAGCCCGGAAAAGGGCGAATTCCGCGAGCGAAGAAGTCAGGAGGTTGGGAGAACAAGAAGTCGTCGACTCCCCGCTTGACTTGGTCTCTATTTTTAATTTTTCTCCAGTAAAAAAGGCCGGGAGCAACCTGAAGATGTGATAGCCGTTTGGTGCTAAGATATGCAAATGTGGTGGACGGGAATTTAGATCGATTTCGAAAACTGCCCGTTTGTCACAGATCTTCTAGGAAGTGCATAGTTTGACATTGCCCATCAGGACAAGAATTTTATCTCACATGGGGTAGCGAAGTTGCAGAATTTCAGCCGCGTTCTCTAATTGATTTCAAAACAGGCCAGAATCCATTGTGGAGCCAGTTGGGAGAAGAGCCCAAAAGATCAGACCACTGATGTCGCACTAATAAGCCAGCAGCTTTCACTTGTCTTGATTTTCGATTTTCGGCTGTGGTATTGGTAGGCCATCGAAATCGAGCCGGTGCATACGGCGTACAGTATTATCGTGGGTACAGCGGTTATCATCTGTGATGACTACGGAACCAATCCAATCAAATGTACTGCGGCGGCTGAGGAGAGAAGTTCACATATCAGCACCCCTCTTCTTGCTAAGGACTGCTATATCGCACACAAAAGGATCTCGCTAGGATTTACACGCGACAAATTGCAACTGGTTAAATTTGTCTAATTATTTTTTGGACAACCTTATACTTTGGATATGAAGGCGATGGGTAGAACTGGAGCCAGTCTTACCATTGCAAGACCTCGAATCTGTTTATAGCAGTGGCCACCCAACCAAAAAAAAAAAACGTTCGAGGCTTCTTTGACAAACTCAAAGATAGCCTGTAATGCAGCTATCATTGAGTTTGTCACAGAACTCTTCTAGATCAGTCCTACGGCTCTGTTCCAAGGTCAGTTTTGTTCTCCGTAATATTTTAACTTAAGCAGAAGGTGAACGAGCTAGACGGGTTGTTTGGGATTTTCCGACCTTTAAGCGTGGCCTATCGTGAGAAATGTCCTAACTCACTTGATTAGAAGCCTTAGTTTGTATTGAAAAGATAGGGAAAATAACTGCCTGGACAACAAAGGACAGACAAGAAGTGAGTATAAATAAATTACTGGAAAACAAATAGCAAACAAAGAGCGAGCAGAAAAACATCCAGCATGTTTCCCAAATTTCACTTAGTGTTGCTCAAGAAACAGGCAATTCACCAGGAGCCGGAGCCCACAAATCCGTTTTGCTTCGGCGATTGTCTTTCACGGATGGAACCGCGGTCAACAAGAAGTGTCTAGAATCTCTGCAGTTCATTGTTCGTTGGGATCGGCTGTTGACATATACCGAATGGGTGGATGCTCTGGTTGACGAAGTAGTGAAATAAGTAGTAAAATATGTGTAGGAGTGAACCTAGAGGGAACTTTGAAGCCAACAGCTGGGGTTGTAATTGATTAGACATGTATGTATTATATGTATTTTCGTGGAACGGGTAATTAGCCTTGAAAATTGAAATTCATTTCGATTTTCTGGAGCGAAAACAAAACAGATCTACAGCGACTCCATTGTTTAAGGAGATTCCGAATTTTTGGGGCTCTAGGAATGTGAGAGATTTCCGGGAGAAATGCAAAAAGCGACAGGATACAAATAACCTCATCAACAACCTAATAGTGCTCCTAAATATTCTCGAGTTTTCACAGAACAAAACTATCGTTTCAACGGATGAATTGTACCCAAATGCTGTAAGGCTCATTAGTAGCGCAGCACAGGAATTTCTTAGTAGCCGTTATATAAAGAACGAACCGTACAAACCTGATTTGGTGACAATTATAGATGCTTATTTATAACTTAGCAAACGTCATCAACTGTAATCTGGAATAGGAGGTGATAAAAGTTCGAAACATCGACTGGGTAAAGCAATCATAAGTTCGTTTTTCAGAGTGTCCACAGTTCATTCGCATTGGCGTTGCTATGCTCTCATGGGTAATCTGCCGCGCATAATCGTTAATTACTAGTGTAAACCTCAGGTAAACCTTGTTTACTTGAGCTGAGAGATGATACCACGTGAGCTGAACATAAGCTGCAAACGTGCTGACGCCTTTGAAAGCGTTGATATGATTTATAGCTGTAAACATCTATCGAAGGTGTGAGAAACACATCGACCACTTCTTGTGAAGGTGGTGGGAAGACGTCGTCTCAGCCCAAATCAGCAAATCTTCTGATCCATGAAGCTTCCGTGTGTTAACTGGTTTTCCAGGACTTACCGGGGGTGCGGTCCCCGGGGGCATTTAATAAATTAATAATAATATTAAGAAATATATTGATAACAAAATGAAAATAGGTATGTTAACGGTTTTCGAGACTTCAGTTCTACTCAGTTTATTAGGCGAGATTTCGGCGTCATAACGCCATTCTCGAGCCTACAAAATCAAACACATCATATGGATTAGAAGGAGATCGACAGACTGTGGGACAAGAACGCCTCACCCAACGGCTGCGTGCAAGCAAATGAGGGGTGGTTGAACAGTGACCCTTTACGAGACCAACCTCAGTGCTTCCGAATGCTCTTCTTTATTATCAATCTCTGGTGATCTTCTTCTCATCTCTACTGTCTGCATCATCTTTCTTTCTAATGGATTCGCTAAAAAGCGGTGGAGCCCCGTAACCTCGAAATCTGGTGGTCGTTCCTGTGTGTTGACGAGGGTTCGATGTCTAGAGAAACTGTTCGTCGGATATGAGCTCGGATTGTGAAGTGCTCTGCGGTGCTCATCAAGGCGCTGGTGAAGCGGCCGCGTAGTCTCACCGACATACTTCGGCCCACATCCCCGACAGGTTATCAAATATACAGTCCCTCTTGATTTGCAAATATTCCTCGAGCAGTTGCAATATCTACAGTCCGCAGTTTCACACTTCTCCTCATATTGGCGTGACGATGTCAAGAGGTCTTTGAGATTCGGCGGCGGTTTGAAAAAATTGAAAATAATAATGAGAATAAACATTTAAAAACAAGCTATCATGTTGTAAAACACAGTTCTTCTTACATTGCACAGTAATTTCGAAATTCCGGCGAACAACAGCATTCGTACTACACTGCGGTTTCCTCTTGAAATTCTGCTTATTCCCGGAAGTTTAGCCAAAGAAATTCACAGCAGACCCCAGCGGGCAATCAAATATTCTTGCAAAACCTACGCAAACATGATTATGTGCCCTTTCTCAATTGATGTATGCAATATGCTGTGTCACCAATTTCAAGCTACATGATGATTCGGAAATTTTGCTAAACGATGAAATTTCGGGCTTTTTTGGGGAATATTGGATTTCTGGAATTGGGAGAAATGAAGGCGTTTGATCAGGCCATCCGAAAAAAGAGAAGACGTGGAACGTTTTTCATCTGTGTGGTGCATGATCTGCTGTTCTCACCCAAAGAATATCCATGAAACCAAGCTGAGCGGAGTTCTGAAAATCCTTCTTTTTCTTAAAATCATTTTGTTCAGCTTGCAAAGAAAATTAGTGAATGAATAAGTAAATCATGTCCCGAAGGCTGAATACTAACCGCTCTGTGTTGCTGTAGTGAGTGATTAGTCATCCCCCTCATAGATGCTTGCAATCTCGGCCATGTAACAAACAATTACCACCACAGTGTCCGGTTGCAAAATGCACTCGTTTTTCGAGTAACTCACAAAGTAAACAAAATTTCCAGACACAGTTCGTAGAAGCATCTTTTTTAGTATGGTTCGTGATTCATCGTGTTAATGCAGTCCTTGAGAAAAAAAGTGACTGCACAAGCGACTGCGTGCGTCAGTCGTGCGTCAGACACACGCACTTGCCAAGGTATTGATGAAAATCCTCTCAATGTTCCTCAAGTTTCACCTCTCTACCCTTACCTCTAGAATGATCAGAAAACATGAAGAAATCTTGCAGTTACCAGTTACTATTCTTTATAGTAAGAGAATTATCAAAACCTATAGCAGCTATGTATTGGGTTGGGCAACAAGTTCGTGCGGTTTTCCTTGGGCATCAGAACTAGTGTTTCGCACATACAGCATCAGTCACAAAAAGTGATTCATATAGGACCTTTCCTCCACTATTAACGCTACTAGAGAAAGAGCAGCTCCCCTCATTCACCTCCATGAAAAGCCACATTGTCTGAAATGACTATATTTGCGACCCTCGACTGCAACTCTTGAATAGAAGTCTAGAAAATGCCAAGAAAAATAAACAAAACAAGCGGTTCGAGATAGCTTTATGCTTGCATGGGTCGCATGCTTAAAATTACCTTCAATTCTAACATCTCGGTTCTCGTTTTGGTGGAATTTGCCCGGAAGAGCCGCGCCTTCTTAATATGAGGGATAACCTCGAATTGAGCCCTTCGATGTTTCTCGGCGAAGTGAATCACTTGACCCTAGGTGTTGCTAAGATTGGGCATTCATAGTAATTCTCCTTTATATCTACAGCAAAACCTGGCGTATAAACGGCTCACTGCCCTTAGAACTCTAAATTCAGAGGAGGGACATCCTCCTGGCTAAATTTCATCTCTCAGAGGCGGGCATCTACTTCTGTACCGTCTTTTCAGCAGTAATGGCTTCTTTTTGGACCTCATAAATAACTGTCACCTTTTGAGCTGCATTCGATTCGCGATTCAAGTGGAACAGTAGTGGCCGTCGGAGATGTTCGTCTTAGCCGATTTGGAAGGTCACATTCTACGCGATAGAAAATGAGGTGTAGCACGTGTTGAGGAAATCGGTAGGAATATTTGTAAAGAGGAAACAAAGGGCTACAAAACCATATACAATACGCACTCGAACATATTTTGATTCTCAGTGAAAACTCAAGTTGAAAAAACCGCACGAACTCATTGCCCAACCCAATATATTGCACGATAGCATCATTTCTTTTCTACAAAAGAGAAAAAAATGGAAGCAATCGCTGACGCAGTTCTTCAGACTGTGCTAAATAGAACAGGTTGAAAAAAGGAAATGAAAGCGATAACTTGTTGTTGTTGTTGTTCGCCGCGTCGGGTGCTATAATATGTAAAACTAAGAACCTTCAGAAGATAAATGACTGTTTTCCGGGTGCAGCGTTGTCGGTTCACCATGGGAAGTGGGTAAAATGGGTTGGGCTTTCTTCCACTTTCACTAGCCGTGAACTTTAGCATTGCCTTGCCAAAAATGTCGCTCAAGATTAATTATACCAACGCAAAATGTGCCGAGATCATCTCCAGCTAGCGGAACATCTTCACACATAAGATAGTGGCGAATGAACCTCTGTAAAAAAACTTTCTACACCTCTTATTTGGTTTATTCTCTGGCAATAATTGACATGTTGCAAACTGGTGCTTTTACGACTCAAATAAAATGAAAAAAATTCGAGTCCGTTCCATGAAAGTTGTAACGCATTTGCTACATTTTTCATTTCATTCGAATCAAACCAACTCCAACCAATTCAACTAAAAAAGTATTTTCAAGAACTCCAAAATTTGGTTAGCACTGTCATACTTTGAGAGAGTTTTAGTAGCCTGAATTGCGGTTGGTAAGATAAGTAACCATGTAGTTTGCACTAGTTTTGAGAAGCAGAAATCCTGACGTCCAATTGGATGAATTTGGAAAAGGCCGAAGCCTCTGTAGCTACCAAGTTTTCCTTCAGGGCCCGTATCCAAAAAACTTTATCCAGTCGGATAAACACACTCTAGTGGATATGCTACAGTGGTTTTGAGAATTTGCTATTTAATAAAAACATATCCGTGGATATGCAAATCCACTCGTTTCACGGCAGGTCATCTTTATCCGGTCGATTTCCACATGATAACAGTCCATGGTCTACTTCTCCTTCATTTTGTGTTAACTCTCACCGAAACACCGCATTTGCGCATAGAAATGAACACGTGAGTGGATTAGCTACAATGGATAGCAATGTGGAGAAAACCAGTGGGAACGGATATATACCCGCTGTGTTTTCCCTCCCCGGTCAAATATATTGGATGCGGTTCCAGGACTATGTCTTTTCGCAAGTCACACGATTGGATTTCTGGTACGAAATTCTGGCAAAAGTTTTTGCGCAAAACCGTTCACACGCCAACATTCTTGGACGTTACAGTGTATTTCCTTCGCTTGAGAAAATTCCACGAACAAGTGGCAATCCATCGCGTCTCGCAGGTTTTATGCTAGCGACCTCTCACTGACTGCTTAATTCCGATTCTAGGGCGCATTATTATGTCTACTTACATTACATAGTTACTGTATAGTACAGAACCAAGGAAATTTCCTCCTGAAAGCACATTGAACTTGGGAATACATATGTAGAAACAAAGACAGCTGAACCATGGCTGCCACGTTCAACTGGGGTTTATATAGCACCACAGTAAGTGGCTCCATTGCGTGTCCCACCACTAATGTCTTTACCTAGTACAAGCCGAGGGTAACGAAACTGTGATCTGAGCAAAGTGTCAAGCAATCAGAGCTCAGCGGACCAATGTGGGAATTATTACACCTACATAAATGGAGATCTTCCTAATGTCATGTACCAAGTGCTTTGTAGTCAATGACTGGTGGAGCTTAATAACGTTGAGGACTAAAGATTTCTGAGAGCTTACAGCTTTTACGACGATGCCCTTAGATTGCTTTTTAGAGGTGAAGTTCATGCATGTGGTAGCTAGTCTAGACGAATGCAATGAAATCATGTCGTGACCGAGAGCATTAAAACATTGAGCTCGTCTAGAATGATGAATATCGTTATGTTTTCTGCGAAATCCTAGCGATTTCGCAGATCATGCAAAGGCTTGACGGTTAGGGTTGGAGAAGTATGGGTAAATTAGATTCAAGAAGCTCCACCCGAAAATAATGCTCTTTATTGAGCTGTAAAGACAACAATAATGCAAGCGCTCTGTCTCGGACTCGTGCGTCACTTCAAATTGGGCTCACTGAACCTGTAGAACTCCAGGTCTAGAACCCTACTTTTCGAACAGTCGGAGCTTGGCCAGCTCGGGCCTCATATATGCAAATTGCGAACCATGGGTTGAGGACCGATAGCCAGCGATCGGTGAGGCAGTTTTTCCCAACAGGGGATCTCCGCAGAATGAGCTACATATTGTTCCCGGAATATAGCCTACCCACACTGTAGCAAAATTAATAATCACTGGGAGATCGATATGAATCAACAGACTCATCAATGGGAAATCAAACAAAGAATCCTCAAACAAGGAAGAAGTGAGGGAAATTTGGAATTCAGTCGAATCTTAGTCAACCAGCCATAATAACCGTAGAGCATCACAGGGTTTTCCAGAACTACCAGAAAGTTTGCAAGGAAATTCGCCGTGGGTTCTGCCTTTAAGTCCAAAATGTTCTTGAATGTCCTAAGACTATCAAAGAAAACCTTGCGGCTCTTTAACTGCAGGTACTAGGAACCTGCCCTGATCGTAAAGAAAAAAAATTATATGCTGAATGTCTTGCTTGGCATAGTGTACATAATGTTTTATGGCATCTCTTATGTCCACCTCAACCCCTGTAATGGTACCCTGCATCGCAATGGATAGCTGAGTGTTAGGTCTAAAGGGCATTTTAATGCAATGATTCCATGTATTCATTTATTTACTCATTTATTTATTCAATGCACGGAAAATTGTGTGTCGTAAAGAAGATAACATAAGCACCTGAAGTGTAAGGATATCACATGAGCCAATAAATGGCAGTAAATGAACAGCAAAAACGGTTACATTGCCTTTCCAAATTGCACTAAACTACTGGGTGAACGCAGCACCCGCGGAAATTTTCATGTTTGAGATTTCGCTGAATTTTGAGGTTATCAGAGACGATGAACTCATAGGCAGTGATGAAACAGCGTGAAACACGCCGGAAGACGGGAAATGAAGGCGCTGTTTTCCATGCGTTCACAGCGCGGACGAGTTTTCCGCTGAGGGTATACGCGCGAAACGCCACGAAATCCTGTGGATAGTGAGTGTTTCATACACTATACTACATATACTGCTTTACGCCATGCGCCGCAATAGCTGTAGCTGGCGCTTCGAGCCGGGGAAAACTCGTACAGGTGTGAACGCGGCCAGGCGTGTTCACGACGTCAGTTCGATTCTCTCTGTAGGTAAGCCATTATTGTTTGTGTTCACTTCACATTTATGATGTGCTCAGTCTGTACTTCACCATACGCACATCAGCTTGGAGTCGAGGATTTCCGCGGGTGCTGCCTTTAAGGAAATTAGATAAAAACAAGATGCACTCAACATATAGTTACCACGTGGAGATGACTAACTAGCCATTGTTTGAGAGAAACAAGGTTCGACTATGTACCTAGAGAGGAATGCCAGATATACTCGTCTCACATATTTTGGTAAATAGTACCAGATGGAGTCCACGTTTTCGAAACGGCAGGGAGCATATACAGGAATTCAATTAGTGAAGGAGAGTATCCCATTCCTAAGTACTTGGGCAAGTTCTAGTTCGTTAACATTAGATCGCTTGTAAATATGTTTGTTACAAACTACCTACCACGTATCCTCCGTAGTAGGAAACACATAAGTTGTACAATATTCTGGTTACTTTGACGAGCAGTAGACGGGGTCGATAACTGGCTCATTTTGGCTTACGTTTCCGCAAATCACAGTCTTTAGAGCCTGAGTCGAGCGATCCCATAAGCAAGCTATTCTGTCGTTTGGATTTTCTTTTTGGTCCGAGGTTCATCGAAAGACGGATATTCAGTAAGTTGTGCAGTTCCTCGAAAACACAAGGTGTTCCAAAATAATGTATACACTGCTTGCGCTTCTATAACTGCAACGCAAATGAAAGCTAGAAGGAACTTTTTGTGGTCTCCTAATCCACATATGGTTCGGGGAGCACGAGCAAACAGCAAAACATCGTCTGCGACGCTGTAGGACTGATCGACAAACATTTGCTATGAATTCTATGGCAATAGAATTGCAAGCAGTCACTATCGCTTCTTTCATGGCATTAATTGTTCATTGTTTTCAGGCAAACACCGTGCTCTTCACATTTGTCCACAAGTAGAACTCTAGCGGATGTAAAATGAGGGATCAGGGTGGGGGTCCCCACTCCCTCGTCGGTCAACGAATTCAGGTTTACAACAGTTATTACTGTGCCAAATACAAATGTTCTGAGCTGCTTCCTAATGTAAGCAGCATTGGAGGACTAGCCGTACATGACTTTGGAAAATTTTTTTCCCTTTGCTATTTTTCTTAGAATTATTAAAGTTAAAATGGGTAAAAATCATTTCGGGGCACCCTATACATATATATTCACTGCCACATACTAATCGGTTTTACAACTTTTTTATCTTCTCTATTCCTGTCTAGGGTGCCCGAAGATCTGTAACTCATCAGAGTTACAGATCATCGGGCTCCCTAGACATATCTGTATTCAATATGTACATTTCTCCTTTAGTCATTTCACATGAGCAGTCCTACTCAAATATCTTATCACTCTTCATGGAGTGACGATGAAGTTGACGGGGTCGACCCTTAGAGCGGCACCCTGTCGAATTGTTATATCCACGGGCAATCTTGCCACCCCACTTCCACATCGGGTCAGTTCCGCTTTTTCCTATTTGCCAAAAATAGGCTCCCGATTGTATTGTATACCCTTCTAACAACGTCACTGTAGGCGCTGCTGGGCAATAAGGATTCTAGCCCAATTCCTCTGACCCATCATTGATACGCCACCAAAATTGCAGACTGCTCAGCTTCGTACAACATCGATGCTGTGTTGCTCTTGTGCAAGTAGATAGAGCACAAGCTTGTGTTTCACTGTGTAATTAAACCGACGGATTACGAAAGTTTACGACATGCAACAAGAAGAAAGCCGCTAATTAATCGCATTTCAAAATAGACATAAAATTAATGGAGAAAGGTGAAGGATAAAAGGCAAGACAATTATGATGTCGTCAACATCATCTTCTTGACAAATGTGGTCTTTTCCAAAGAAAAGGGGTAGAATCATGACGGCTTAGATAATGCACGCCGTTGCTAGATAGAAGAGGGCCCTTTTCTCTCCTCGAATAGGTTTGCGTGTGAAATTCGGATGACGCGGGCAGGCCTTCGTTGGCGGTAGATGCTGCAGCTGGCCGCCGTGACCCTTCCGCCATTTATATGTGCGTGATAGGAGCATCGAAAATATCGAAGCCACAAAAATTCATATTTAGTAAATCCTGGAATAATCGCCTCACTGAACACTACTGCTCAATAACTGCACCGGCGTTTGAAGTAGTTGTGTTACGCCGTCATCTCGAGAACGCCCTTCATATAAAATTCATGGAGGCTCGTGTGATCAAGCGGTATCAGTCGCAGATCAACAATATGGGAGAGTTTGCTGAGGCGCTAAAATTAATTACTTGACAACAGCCGCTCCAATATCTTAGGAGTAGTAGCGTTAATTATAGGTGAACTGGCCTTAGATAACACTAGAAATTGCACACACTTGCTATACATTCACATCTGCTCCTCTTTTCATCGTTCTCAGTCGGTCATGTACTTTAACAACTGTTAATATGTATTACGTTGCGTATTGTATTGTATGTATTGTACTGAGGTCTGAGGAAGACAGAGAACTGTCTTGGACTGATTGGCACAGCATTATTATCATTAACTCGTATTCCAAACGTGCTATCCCTATAACTGATTTGACACTTTTTAAGAACAGGCAAGTGATTTCACTTCAAATAGAGCACAAAACAAAAAAAAAACTGCCTGGTTAAACAGAGTTTTTACAGTTTTTAATCTGAGCATACATGCGTTCAGCATCTTTCAAGACGCAGCAAAAAATAGAAAAATGAAGAGAAAACTTTCGAGGACGTGCCAAACTTGAGGAGTTGACTTCCTGTCTCAAAAAGGGGGTGGACAACAATCCATCTTTTGAAGAGTTTTTATACACTAACTCAGCTTCGAACAGTTATGGCTGTTGTTAGCCGCACTTTTTGCCGTGTCCATTGCTGTTCCTGAGGAACGGGCGGTGCAGCGATTTCGCAGTGACACTTTATCTAAAAAAGCCTAAACTTCGACCCACTTTTTTTCTTGTTCTAGCTCATACATAATGGAGGAAGTTGGAATGCGTATGTGTGGAGGAAAATAATTTAAAGGGAGACTTCTGTGGAAAGATGTGCGTACAAAAAAAAAAAAAAACGAGGAAATTTGAAGAGCTCACAGTACTCTGGGTTCGTGGACATCTTCGACACAGCTGAAGATATCTGTGTAAAGCATCTCGTGGTACGTTCAGCAAGAAACGGCTGTGCTCATTTTAATTAGGGCCTAGCGCGAAAAGATCATTAGGCGCGTGATTATTCGTTTAGATGAGGTGTGCGCGAATGTGTGCGCTTGCGGAAGCGTCAGCACAAATGTAGCCGTTGTAATTGCATCCACGAAGATGATTTCTGGACAGGGTAGCGGAGATTTTGAAAGAAATCCTAGCGGATGTGCAACCCTACAAAAATGTTGGAGATTCGGGGTGAACGTTGGTGAAAATTGTCCAGGTTTTTCAGACAAATTTTCAAGGCTTTGGTATGGTTTTGGTTCTGATTACAAGGGCGGCTTCTCTTACCCTGGATAATTGCTGAGATCACTAACAAAATCCAAAGCTATTCTGGTAGTATTTTAGTTTTTTTTGTCACTTAATACCTTCAATAGTTGAATGCCTCTGAAGATCCTCCTTGTTTCATGGCTTTGGTTATGGCTCTTTTTAATTACGTACACACTTCGAGGTGTACTAAATAAATAAATTATGATATTTGGTTTTTTTTTGTGGAATCTGCGGATATCTGGACACCCCCGTTTCCATTCTTAGGAATCCTTAGCTTCGAGAGATTACACTTATAGCTCCAGTCCAATGAGTCGGGTTCTTTGTCTAGGAAGAACATCTCGTTTATGGGAAAATACAGCATCAATAATTACAGATCCCTGGAAACCTCAATCAGAACTTCACATTATAACCGTAATTATATGTTCATTATTATAGGGTGGGACGGAAGAGATGTTCACTATGGGATCACACCTGCCAATCATGTGAAGGCATGTAGATTCCTCTGGATCCGCATAAAATATAGTCCGGTAGCATACACAGGGCCCATGATCTGACATTGTCCGCAATTACGTCCGCTTGATTTCTAAGCCTACTTCATCATGTTTTGATGTGAATTTGGTGCCATTCCTTCTATTTTGGCGTGCTGCATCCATCTCCTTCAAAAGGAATTCTGTGGTGCTCTCCCATCGCTGGAAACAAGTGTGGTCGTAGTTGCGGACAATGTCAGATTATGGGCCCTGTGTGCGCTACCAGACCATAGCACCTACTTAGGTGGTTCTTCAAATACTGACCTTATCTAGATGTCAAGCTGTGACAACATTCACTAAAAATAGTTGCCACGAACGTAAAAGTTGATGTTAGCGCGTAAATAAACAATAAGGAGATTAGATTATGAAGAAAAGGCACTAAGGAAGAGGCAATGCTCCACATATTCGAGGTCACGTATCTCAGAATCGTAGAAGCGCCAGAATGCATATGTGCGCTATAAAATGACGGACAGCGGAAGGCATGTAATATACATCAGTCAGAGCTTCATCCTCCCTGGCTAAAGCAATTTACCGACTCCAGAGTGATAGATTTGTTCGTTGGCCCACGACTGGTATCAGACCATTGGCCATTCCAGCCCGTTTTCTGAATTTGAGTCCAGTGGGTTTCAATTCAAACGAAATCAACCCCTGAACAAATCAACTCTCAATCTTGTAAGTAGTGCGTTGACGTCATGGAGTTGGGGTCACGAGGGGTCCTGTCAAGGTGAAGACACCAAAACTCTGACCGTATTGAAGGGAAATGAGAGTAAAGATTAACTTTGGCCTACTGCTCAAACTGATAGGTTAACGATGGTTAAATATTTGTGGTCTGCGCACATTTACCCTCGGTAATCTCGATGATCCATGCACTTCCAGAAACTGCTAAGAAGGTAGAGGGAGAGCCAGAAAAAATCATGATATAGTGCCCAGGTGTTCACATATTACAGTTTATATATCACTATTAAATTCGTACTGCCAAAGAATAACGCATCATCCCAAGGTAAAGATAAGGCAAGGATGAGGTTATCGAAAGTTGCAGTTTCATTTTCACAACTCATATAAAATGCAGCGTTATGCAGGATCCTTTGCAGAAATTTCTAATTAATTTCATCATTGCACGTTTCTCAACTTCCGCTTGCTTTGGCCCGTAATTTTTTCTGTCCTTAAACGTCTATCTATCGAAGATTTATTGAAGCTAAATGTAAGAAGAAAAAACTCATTGGAAGAGATAACGGATGGAAGCGCCTCCGGGTTTTATCCGTTTTTGTGCCAATTATGGGCCTAATTCGCCGATGGGGCCACTCACCATAGAGTTAGGAACCCAAAATCGTTTCGTTTTTCGACAACAGAGAGAACATTAAGAATGAGTTAGTATTTCCAAGGAGCAAATTCGAATTCCATTCTTCTACAACAGAAATTAAATTTTTGTTTTTAGGTTCTTTCATTTGAAAATGAATATTAGCTTTATTCTCAACATTCGATTTCCGTGACAATCTTTACCAGAAAGATATTATGTAATGAATAGAATACGTAGATAGTGTTTGCTCGAAGCGGTAAGTATTAATGACAAATTTAACAGGTTCTTCTTAGAAAGTTGTCGAAAGCTGGTAGGCGACTTGCAAAGCCAACGGCCGACCACTTTGCAAGTTGTCGACGAGCTTTGCGACGGCAATTCGTCGAGAAGAAAGCAAGTTGTCAACAAGACTACGGTCGAGCTAGTGTGAGACGGGATCAGACATCGAGTTCTTGAGGTACCGAGTAGGCAGCAAACCTCGCTGCACTTATTCTGTGGTGTGCAACTGCCTTTGAAACCTACGTGCTAGCGGCTGGAAGTTTATTTTCCTTTTTCTCCGTATCTCTCAACATTCCGAGCCCACAATCTTGTGCCAGAAGTACCTAGGCCAGATAACGCAGTAAGAAGATCAAAACCGACAGTTGCCAAGTAACTGAAATTCGACTACTGGGTGGCGGAAGCTACTCCAATTTCCAGGCGCGGTTTTGCTAAACTCAGGCACTGCCACTGCTCATCACGGCTTCTCTCTTATTTTTTCGTATGAGAAGACGAAGAAGGATCCTGGGCAGGAGCCATGTATTATAGGGTGAAAAGATGAGATAGCCTGACGAAATGATGGACACGATAGACAACGCCATAAATCCCACACAACCACGTATGTATATCGAAGGAGACGAGAACATCTTCGCTCTTGATGCCATGATGAAGCTTCAAGAAGATAAAGAATGGATATATACTCGGGTCTCTCACATGGTTGCCCGAAGCATCCTACGCCGTTTTCCCGGTATAAGGTACATATGGGGCTTGGTCAGTCTCTTTCCGCGACTTGCCCGGTAATGAGTGAGCTTCATTCAAACTATGAGCCGGGGCCTGCCCGGTGCCCGAGAAGAAAAGCCGGAACATGACCGGTACCTGATAAGAAAAGGCCAAGGCCTGTCCGGCAACTCAGAATTGCTATCGGGCAAACCGGTGAAAGTGCCTGAGTAGTTCAAGTAGAATTAAGCCTAAATAACAGCTATTTTTCCACTACTCTAGATCCACTTCGCCACGGACAAGCATCACACAAGTACATTGAACTCAAACTTACAGAAGTGTCAAGTAGTGTAATTAGTTGGAGTAAGTTTTTAATCGCTAAGCTACAAATGAGTCACGCTTTTTGGAGACAGAAACTCAAGACAAAGGTGAAACGCTCAGCGGTCGCAGGATGTGACCAATTGCTAATTGGGGTGCGACCCATTGCTAATGGCCGGAAATGAGCTCACGATTCTACGTCGTTGGGAGAAGTAGCTATAAATAGCATGAGCGCTAAATATTCTCCGCAACTGCGACAATTGTTCCTTGTTTTCGTTCAAATCAGTTTCTCTGTTTTCAAACATTTTTACGAAATTTCAGAATTTCACGAAATGTTAAATTTCCGTGAGAAACAAGGAATCTTGGTGGGGATGGACTTCTTGTCCCGACAGCATGTTCAATTTGTAATTTATTAACTACGTAAAAATACCAAGAAACTGCGCAATGTTTCAGTGAAAAGAAAGCCTCAGAGATGGGCGTGGCCTAGCAGCGAGGAGAGGAACAGAGTGAAAGAGAGGGGCGTAGCCAGGAAGGAGAAACGCCACAATCACCTGCATAGCTCTTGCGATTTTTTTCTCTCAAAATGAAGCTTTCATTAAAGGCGCTCCAAAGCCAAATAAGAGGTTTTCTTATGGGTTGCACTGGAAATAGTGCAGAATAAAAGTCGCCAAATGGTGGAATCGGGAAGAAGAAAAATCGAACTTTCTGGAAATTGCATTGAGATTTGCATGAATAGGGCTCCGAACCAAATTCATAGGATTTTTTTTCCTTTGCAAAAGATAGAAAGCTGCAACTTCTTCGAAGCGAGAGCTCATGGGCAAATACTTCGAAAAGTTATGTATGCGTGGATTGGATGGCGGCTAAAGTCGACTTAAGGTTTAATTACCCAAGTTTGAAAAATTTAATCACATGTTGGCAATCCATATTGGTTCCTTTGGACTTCTTATCTACCGATTTCCTAGGATTTACTGGAAGTCCACGAAGACTATC
>JARK01001362.1:525612-551312 GCA_000688135.1 Ancylostoma ceylanicum | reverse complement strand
CCCCCCTCCCTCAAGTCAATTTATCCTTCATCCTTTATACGCTCAAAAAGTGGGAAAATAAACAAATGTTCATCCGCTTCACTAAATAAGAACGATCACTACCACAACGTTCATTTATTTATTTATTTATTTTATTTCGTCATTGCGAATTACTACAAATTGTAGTTAGTTTTATTATTGATGCTTTATCTACCCAGTTACGGATTTGAGACTATCCCGAAGACGTCGACTTTTTGAAGGTCCACTGAATATTCTTGGCATCCTGTGGATTCTTCGCAAGAAGATCCTTTTTGGTGGAGACCAATTTAGCAAACACGGCTGATTGCTTATCTTTTGGTATCTGGAAAAACTCATTACAGGGCGAACTTTTCAAAAAAAATTTTCCCATCAAGAGCTGAATATTCGCCGAGATATATTTGAAGAAATAAACTCACTATCGAAACAACTTTTTCGTCGAACTGTTGAACCGTTATAGGCAAGTCGTTATTCGTCTCTTTGTCGATTTTCCACAGAAGTTTCTTCATCTGAACGGGTGTCCGAGTCATATTCCAGCTCTTCATATTTACTACTTACACTCCTTTATTTATTTTTGTTCTGGCTGTCTTGAGGCCCACAGATCTAGTCTTGTCGAAAAGCTTGACCACTTTTTTATGTAGTATAATTATTTGCTAATATTATTCAAGTATCGACATATCCTTTGAATCGTTATGCAATCATGAATCATGCAATCATGTCATCGGTGGTCTTCTTGTACTCCATGCCATGCATAGAATGCTGCGGTTCCGTGGCTCCTTAGATCTTCACCGCTATAAGGTAATGAGGTGAATTCGAACAAGCATCGACGCATCGACCCACGTCTTATACCGTCTGCAAGTAAGCGTGCTTTCCCACAAGTTAGCACTATCTCAAACCTGCTGGCACTTTCTTACGTAGAAGACGCAGATTCGATCTCATCATGTACCACAAAATCGTGCATGGTGAATGCGGTCTCAACCCTGAGGATTTCTGCAAGCACAGATCCTCCATCACCAGAGGAGGGTCTTCCAAATTAGTTGTTCCGAGAGCTAGGTTGATATGCAGAGCCCAATTCTTCACAGTTAGAGCTGCTTCAGCTTATATAAGGTTATGTAAAAGGCGATCAATTCCTGCTAATGTAAGATCATTCAAGACAATGCTGGGAAAGACCCTTAGTCCCTAGTTTTTTTTTAAGTCCTACTGCCACATGTAGTTCTTTTCATTGTCATTCTTTCACATTTTTTATGGCAGCTTTCAGTTGATTGGTACTGATTTTGTTTTTTTTTTTTGTAGGAGCATTATGTCGTTTTATCCACATGTTGTTTCTTTTATCCACATGACATAGCTCATGTAATAAAATAAAATAAAAAATTAGGATAAATCAATTAAGTCCCGAATTGTTCAGAAGCAACACTTGAATCTCAAGTCTCTCATGGCATCAGGCTAGGCGCTTTTATTTTCTGGCCACTACAAGTCATATGCTTCGGAATGCTTATAAATTTTATCAAATAAAATATGGGACAAAGCCTTCCAATAAGGAATCTCACCGCAGTAATCGACATTGATCCCTGTAATTACTGCAATAATATTAATTTAATTTTGTGGGAACAAACCTCGGTAGCCTTTGCCGCCGAAATAACCGTCTTAACGCCATCAAACAGCTTATTAACTAGCTTAACCAGTGACGCTCGACTATTCAGAAATCCAGTCACATACTTCACCATAGCCGTCTTGTTGCCCTCCATGGCGCCCTTTGGAACCTTCGCGCCTTTTTTGACCTTAAACCAACTGGTTTGGGGTGGAAATCATGAAATACTTCGGAAACAACCCACCAAATTAGTATCGATCCATGATGTCACTCGTTTGATCTGCGCTGTTGTGGAGTTGTCCTTGTTTAGGGCAGCAGTCAACTAATATGAAATAAATCCTATTTTTCAGGTGAACTGCTTGAGAATCCACTTGAGGAACAGTGCGTCAGAAAACCGTACACAAACCTTATCCACAGCGGCTGGGTCCGCATATTTGAATATGGTCCTCATGGCGTTATTCGTGATGTTTTGCGCACTTGCACCACCCAAGAGGACAACCAGGAACGGAAGAAGCAGTCGTTTCATCTGAATTTACACATGTTGAGGCCCCCGAACCCCGAAAGATTACATAATCAGTGGTGTTTTCGCATTGGAGCGCGTTTTTACAATTTATTGCCAGGCCGAAAGCCTAGAAACGGTTAAAACATATGTATTTTGGATGGAGCAAAACACAAAGAATGGAAGTATTGGCCAAAAACTAGCTAGGTCATGGTAAACAGTGATTTATATGGGATTTTGTGGGATATACCAACGGATTATCGGGGAAATGAACGCTGAGTCCGCGTCGGTTAAAACCATTCATTTGCGCTGGTCAACGGCATGGGACAGAGGTTGAGTTCTTCCTGGTTACATGAGGGGGAGTGCAAGCTAGAAAATCCCTAGGGAACCGAAGCAGGGAAAAATAGACTTTGAAAAATAGATATAAGCAAATTCTTCCCCTCATTCCGCGACATTGAACATTTTTTATTAGTCAGAAAGAGAGGAAAGAAAGGAGAAGAAAATTAGTGAGAAAAAGCATCTTCTATGAATCTCAGTACAGCATCATATGATTTAGGATTATCACCTTACTGTACATACATAGATAGGAGATACATGTGCAAAAACGAAACTGATCTTTTTCCTTTATTTCTTGACAGGTCTCTCACGTATTTGCCTTGATTTTGTCAATGCAAATTTCTCGAATAAAAATTTTGAAAAAATGCAAATAAAAATTACTGCCTCGGTGTCCTATTTCGACCTTTTCATTAACATTTCAACATCCCCATGAGCATTTAAGAAAATGTGCAGATCCAGTAAACGAACACAACAAAGAGATCATAATTCCTCCGTCCATCCACTATTTTTCACTTGTTTACCTATGATAATCACTTGGACTAATGAAACGTCCACACAAATCCAGGCTGTGCAAAGAGGATTCAGCAAACAGTGCATATTTAAATGCAGTGACCAACAGTATAAAGGGATTCAAAGCTATTCCGATTGAAAATGAAGACAGCTCTCATCATGTCCTGCTTTTTCTTCATTGCTTCTGGTTTTGCTAATGCGGACGAGGCCGATCCAGAAATCGCAGCAGAGCCAGTGGTCTGTCCTTTCGTTCGCATTTTTTTAATGATGAGGTTTTAGTGGTCCGATGATCCTATATGTCTTGAAGGAAAACAAAAGCGAAGACCGGGATCAGGAACGCGAAGTCATCGGAAGTGATGTCGCCCTCATGGACCCTGACTCCAGCGAAGATGCGCCAGATCCCGTGAACTCCGACGGCGAGGTGATCATCCGCGCCAAAAGATACTGTGGATACGGTGGTGAGCTTACCCTGATACGGTAGCTAATGCATGTCTTCATTCTGTGAATTTTTAGGGTGTTGTGGTTGCAACTGCAACTGTGCCACGATGGCTCCTGTCACATATGGACCATGCGGTTGTTGTGGTTGTGGATACGGATAATATCTACAAAACAAAAACAATTATTTGTCTGTAAATTTGCGAAAATTCTGTAGTGAAGTGAATTTCCAATAAATTTCTATGTGTGCAAGAAGAATAAACCGCACCAGAATTATACATTTGTTCTCTAATAGAATTGAATCATCGTAAAATTTTACACATCGGAATTGATGACGGTTTTGGTGCAATTGTAACGTAAACACCTTTGCATCCGGAACGGTAAAGATCTCCTTCTCATGTCTTTCTATGTAGACTTCCGCTGATGAGCTCTTTGAGAACGTCGCGGGGGGGGCGCCTCCACCCCGATAATGAATCGAAATTATTTTACATTACAGGTAGAAATTGTATGTATTGCATTGGAATATTTTTATTTGTTTAATTTTATTTTTTTCAAATAATTTTTACTACTTATTCAATATTATAATTAGTATTTTTATTATTTTTTTTAAACCTTGATCCCCAAAAACAGCAAAGAACACCCGAGCATTTTTTCACTCGCCCTCCCCCTCACACCCTAATTCTGTATCCGCCACTGCCTGGTAAGGAGTGAATGAAGAGGAACCGTCACGGGGAGGGTGAATCGCCTCAGAAGACGCTCTTTCGAGAGTGCATTATGCAGGGACCTCGCTCTCCTTTCTTGACCTCACCTCCTGAGTCGGCCATGAGCTCCCAAGTAGATGCGGCTCGAAAATAGATATTTCGGCACATTTTGCATAGAATCACAAATATGTACCATCTTGGTCGGAAACTCCTTATAATTCTTACCATGTGAGAACCTCAAGAATTACGAGCTGATTCAGGCAGCCTCTATCTTTCAAGCATAGCAGTAACACTAACATAATTCAATGTATAAATTTCTATTGCTAGTAGTCGTCCTGCGTTATCCTTATACGAAAGCTAAGCTACGTACTATATAGGTTTCCTTCTGCACTCATCAGTAAAGTAAAGGAAACTTATACTGTGTGTAATGTGGAATTTTCGTACATATGCACACGCAAATATTCATATACACAGCAAAATCACAGATACGAACATACACCTGCACTTAAACCTTGGAACTAAAAATATTTGTATCTTAGCCAACAACCGGCAAAATTAGAAAATGCTTTTACAGTGATCGATGCTCTTGTTTGGAGAAGGTGCATATACGCATTGCATAATTTGCAAATACTCAGACAAAAATGTCAGGACATGCGGAGGACGATAGCCCTCATTTCTTAAGGATGTTTACTGGCCATGCGGTGATAATCTTTTTCGGGGCATGCGGAGGACGTAGTCGAGGGGTGCGATCTAGGCCCGAAAAACCGTCAGGACTTGCGGAGGAGGTTGTCGGGGGTGCGGCATACCCCCGAACTCTGATAAAAGCCTCGGATGGGTGCGGGGGAACATGGCAGGTAATCCGAGAACCCCCCGATGCCTGACATCACAGAGCAGTGAATTCTGCCTATTTTTCCACTGTTTGTAGCCCTACACTGCATCCTTCTGTTAAATTAAGGCCTATACGGGGTCTTATTGTCATCTCCGCCATAAGTTGTTTCTAAAGTGTCGTTTTCACAACTTGACTGATTCGAAACCAGGCCCCAGCGCGGCTTGTCGTCGGGCAAGCTGGGCTTTGTAAGAGGGGCAAAAAGCAAAAAGGGCTTCGTATGGGGTGCGAGGCGGAAACGCTGCAGGCGCAGGATCATGAAGAAGCAGTGGGAGAGGGGCGCTTGCTGTTTAGTGCATGATGTTGAGCTGCAAGGCCAATAGTCAACTCAAGACTTCACGGATTGACACCAAATTTGGGGTGAAGAAGCGCTTGCATACCCACAATAAGTGTTTGAAAAATGAGGCTAAACTTATGTGAACTAAGAAATTGTATGCTCGGTAAAGTGGCTAGCTTATCAAGGACAGGCTGAGTCCTAGCTCAGCCTGTCCTGAGCATATTTCTCCTACAGAACGCATAAGTTTCCATCCATTTTTTCATGCACCTGTACTGTTTTCCATTCGCTATCCAACACCCCACAAAGTGCCACTCATGGGTTTGTAATAACAGTGTTTATCAACTTCTCCGATTTTCCATAATTTACGAACTGTGTTTTTCTGCCGCGCTCCATCGCTAACACGGTCTTTTAACATTAGCTTGTTCTTCATTTGCCGTTATCTACTTGCATTCGTCTATTTCAGGGATTTCTTGTAGTGTAGTGAGCTTTTCGTTGCCATTACTCATGTCGTGTCAAGTTTTGCTTTGTTCGCAAGTAACTAGTGTGATTTATGACCGTATTCGGAGTTTCTTCCTTTTGTTGTGTCCTTATATTTAGATTTATAGTGCGTCGGACACCGGCCCGATCGGACAGTAAATTAGTATGCATATCGATGCTCGTCGGAATCCGACGTGTTGGATTCCGACGAGAATCGGTACGTGCTACCGTTCTCCGATCGGATGGGACTCTGACGACTACAACTACAGCTTCAGTCGGCGTTGTCATGATTTCGGGGAGTTTTTTTTNTGTGATTTATGACCGTATTCGGAGTTTCTTCCTTTTGTTGTGTCGTTATATATAGATTTATAGTGCGTCGGACACCGGCCCGATCGGACAGTAAATTAGTATGCATATCGATGCTCGTCGGAATCCGACGCGTTGGATTCCGACGAGAATCGGTACGTGCTTCCGTTCTCCGATCGGATCGGACTCTGACGACTACAACTACAGCTTTAGTCGGCGTTGTCATGATTTTGGGGAGTTTTCTTTTGAAGATGAAACCTTATTCGTGAACTCTTCGTGGTAACTTCCATTGCGATTAGATTCAAGGGGGGCTTCGTAAAATCCTGGATTTTCAAAGGGGGCTTCGTCTTCGCTTCTACCCCACGACAGGCTCGTGCTGGGGCCTGTTCGAAATACAGCGCCAATACCACTGTGCATGTCCTGACAGAGGAACAGTCCTACTCAGAGGCCGTTTCCGAGATTTTTACATGACCAGAATTCACGTAAGGTACCGAAAACGACAGCGTACATGAATGAGCTAGGGGTAAAGGATAAAGTGGTTGGCGTTGATCAATCTCGTCATGTGGGATGCGGACCGCATTCGACTTCTTCTGAGAATCGTGGAGGCATTGAATGCGTATGTGCCGGTGGGGAGGGGGGTGGGAGCCGATGTACCAAGTCAGTGCTTCATACTCCCAGACTCCTCTGGTACAAATTTACCGACCCCAGAGGGATGGATGGCCGAGTTGGCCATGGGCGCGATTGAACTATCGACCGTAAGCGTGCGCAGTGACCCTCTCACCACTGCGCCACAGGCGTCCCACAATATGCTTGTCATATTTATATTAAGAGCTTTGGAAAACCCCGGTGAGGACGTATCTCTCCTCATCAGAAGCGAAAAAATTTATTCAATCAACAAATGGATAAATTTACGTCATACCGTTGCCACATTGTGTTCAGTATGTTAAACAACCCCAAGAAGCATGCCTTCAGCGCTCCCCAGGCGAAATAGTGGGAAACCATTGAGATAGATAAACCAATCGATAGTTTCTTAGAAAAAGTGTGCTAGAATCTCTACGCCTACAATGATTACGTATGCAAAGTTTTGTACTGATCGGGCCAGATCGCAGTCTGCAACACTCCCTCCACTAGCGTATACACTGCGATAAGAACATTAGTCGATGCCTCAAGTAGTCCCTCGATTGTGGGCACGGATGGAGCAGAGGCAAAGCAGCGGACTGGTAAGCAATTGATGAGCAATGGTAAATGAGTTCGAAATCTCCAAGCGATGGTGGGAGTGATAAGTTTTGTTTAAAATCTCCCATTTCGGGACATGCGGAGGAGGAAACCGGGATTTGCGGAGAGCTAAATCAGGACTTGCGGTCTGTAACAGACCGGGTCTCCTGACCAACTCCTCCGGGTACCCTGCGGTAGCCCTACGCATGGGTGCGATTCTTTGTCTGAGTATGTGCTAGCGAAAACGAATCAGTCAATCAATCAGGTGTTTATTGGCCTGCGCTTATCAAGCACATAAAATGCTAGGTGCGGCTGGGTATGTTTGAGAGAGAAGCAAGGGGGACAGAAGGACGGGAAAAAGCAAGGATAAGGGACCATCACCGTGCATCTCTAAGGAGGGTACTGGTTGACTCACAGCTGCGTGGAGAAGCTGGAGCGACATTTGAGAAAATCCAGAAGGTGCTCACAAAACTGTTGTTTTATCGAGCCTACCCCAATCCTGGCTACCCGCGGTTGCTTCCTAACTATGAAGAACGGTCGAAGATATTAGGTCTGCGTAGTCTCTCAAATCGTAGACTTATTCACGATCTCGTTCTCGCTTTTAGAATCTAAAGAGGGGAAACAAAATTGAAGCCTTCAAAGTACTGGGTTTTCAAATCTTACCATGGGAGGATTGAGGGTTTTCAGTTCATCACCATCAGGTAAACAGGAAGTATTTCAAATTCTCATCAGTAATGGAGCATGAATTCTCCCTCCGAACTGCAAAAATGCTGCAGTCTCTACCAAAGGAACTTCTGTTATGTAAGGATAGTTATTCTTTCAGGAATGCAATTAAGAAGGGTTGCATTGTAAAACTTCTTACAGGATTCAGCAATCTTCACTCATATCTCTTCTGACGTCGTATTCCATCCAGAATTTGAGTTTTTAACCGTTTTAGATGTGTTTCTGTCTGACTTGCAGTTCTTTTCGTTCACTATCCCCACTTTTTTGAGCTAATCGAGTATAGGACTCTAATTGGGCCATTTGTTTCTATGGTTGTCCACCACGAATTCAGTTGTTACTCGTTCGGGTGTCCGACGCTCTTACCCAAACCTAGGGTTCTATTTTTTTCTTTCCTTGTTCTGGTAGCCACCTTTTCATATATACTTACTGTTTGGCAGCATGTATTGAAGTTATGTTAAACCTGATTCGACAGGCGTATCTAGGGGTGGATTGTTAGGACGGTGGATACCTAACTTCCGAAAATTCGCCTCTAGACTGCTCATGCTCTACCACTGCATGAGTAGTGGCACTCCCCACTTCCAATCGTCTGTTGTTGTGGTTTATTCCGATGGGCATCATGCAGTAACACTGCCAGTTTCTCTTCTGCGCGACACCTCAGGTTATGGGCAGAGATTGGGCACAAGACTTGAAGCTTTTCATAGTATATCCGACATCTCTTTCTAAATGCCGGATGACCTAAGCAAACAAGCTGGCCTACTTTGATACTTTATTCGGACATTCCGTATGTATACGTGTCTTTTGATGGCGCACCAATTGAATGCATTATGTAATCCTTCCCTTGTCAGAGAAGCTAACAAGGGAAAGATACTTGGTCAGTGTGACCATTCATAGAGATATGTGTATTGCCTTACGCAGCTTTCGACGCTGATTTCGATTCCGTTTTCAGAATCGGCCAAACTGCTCTCTATGATGAGTTATGCCTATTTTTGCTACCCATCTGCAGAGATTAGTGTACAAACAGGCGTCCTAGTGCAAAAATGAGTCTCTCTTCCTCCAGATGGGGCACTCATAAGTTCGAAATCTTCCGAATTATATTATACAGTTGCCAAACATTGGAGTTTGTCGAAATGAGATCATTAAGTGGAGAAAAAGCACTCTACACAACGATGCTCACAATACCAAAGATGTGCATAATTCATCACAGAGAGCAGTTTGGCCGATTTTGAAAGCGGATTCGAAATCAGCGTCGAAAACTGCGTAGGGCAATATGCACCTCTTTATGAATGGCCACACTGACTGACCAAGTATCCTTTCCCTGTAAGATAAAACAGTGAAAGACAGTTCGCCGTTAATTTGGCCAACAGCCACAGAATCAGACGGAGATCGCAGCCAATCTGGAGAAAGATAAATTTTGCAGTGTGAGAGAAGCAAACTTCAAAAGATGCGTCAGAGTCCGGTGTTGGCCGGAAGATCAAAATTGTATTTGTAAACCATTGTTCATCAATTCAACTGATCATTATTGACTAGCCCAAGAATTTCATGTACGACACATTCCAGACAATGGCAAAACGGGGTGACACTCAAATTCACAAGTTGCCTCGGCTTCTTTACAAATCATTCATACATTCGCCTGAAATCTCATACAAAGAAGCAACAGCTGTACTATAGAGGCTTTTGACCTGGATCTGCGTTCTAACCGGTGTCTTAAGTTTTCGATTTTTTTTGCTTTCTTTTCAGGCTTCTCCGATTTGAAGAAAAGAGGATTAGCCACTTACCGTTTTCGTATCCTTTACTGATGGTAATTCCGGTCCATCTCCTCTCATGTAGTAGAATATCGCAACGAGTGTGACAATAACGATTACAAGATACTGGAACACAATACAGTATCAATTAATATCGATTNCTTCAGCGCTCCCCAGGCGAAATAGTGGGAAACCATTGAGATAGATAAACCAATCGATAGTTTCTTAGAAAAAGTGTGCTAGAACCTCTACGCCTACAGTGATTACGTATGCAAAGTTTTGTCCTGATCGGGCCAGATCGCAGTCTGCAACACTCCCTCCACTAGCGTATACACTGCGATAAGAACATTAGTCGATGCCTCAAGTAGTCCCTCGATTGTGGGCACGGATGGAGCAGAGGCAAAGCAGCGGACTGGTAAGCAATTGATGAGCAATGGTAAATGAGTTCGAAATCTCCAAGCGATGGTGGGAGTGATAAGTTTTGTTTAAAATCTCCCATTTCGGGACATGCGGAGGAGGAAATCGGGATTTGCGGAGAGCTAAATCAGGACTTGCGGTCTGTAACAGACCGGGTCTCCTGACCAACTCTTCCGGGTACCCTGCGGTAGCCCTACGCATGGGTGCGATACTTTGTCTGAGTATGTATCATTTTGTAATCCTCCCTCGCTGATATTTTTGATTTACGATCATGTGAAAATCCTTTATTTCATGCAAATGCTTTGTTTCCTATGTAAAGCTAGAGGATCACTTCGAATTGTGACGTGAGTTTACACATATTACTCTGGTAAAAACAAACCCACAAGGAAGAGGACATGAATTTCAAATTAAGCACGAGATGTTATAAGCAGCAAATCCTAGGATCAGCAGCTGCCTTCGTCAATCTCCAGACTGATGATTGCTGTGGTGGTGGGTCTAGTTCCTATCATAGAATAGTTTCCAATTTTTTTTCGGTAAAGCTCTATGTATTACATGGTTTTCAGTTTCTGCTTGGAGTGGGTCTCCTCCACGTTGTCGGGGCATACACTGTCGATGATCAGATGCGTAAGTCATCCATGTGGACACCTTGTAATGACGATGGCATCAAACGGAAAGGAAGAAGAACAGAGAAATCTCACCCCCATCTTTTAGAAGTGACCCTGGAAATGATTTTCATGCCCTGAAGAAGAACAAGAAATTCAGAGAGTGTGAAAGGATGATGCCTAGCACATTGTAGCTAACGTGATGCATTTATCTTTTCGGTTTTTCTTCAGCTCAATTCCAAATAAGCTGCTCAAATGTCAAACATTATCACTTACTTCCATGTTCACCCATGCTTGCACCACTGCTCGAAGCAAAATCCAGAATTTCAGCCATCGATCCTGTTCCTCTGGCGTGCACTCTTTTCTGCATTCGGAACTACAAATGTGTCATGGTTGAGCCACCTGACTGTATTGGCTGCCGACCCGTTCCTCGATGTGTCCAGCAAGGTAAACTACAATGACTTTCTTGCAGTGGAATATCCACGACGTGAACTAACACACTACAAAATGCAACTGTTTAGAATGCAATACAATATGCGACTTGCCTTGTGCATTCCTTTCCAAATGTGTGCTAGTAGCGACTGACTGGTATGCTTGAAACTTTTGAAGATTTCGTCTCTTTGAAATTCCCGACTTCTTTCATATGTCTTGTATGTCCAGTGGAAATTTCCGAATTTCAGCTGCCCCAAAGCCACCTGCAGAGAAATGTCGATCGTAATTTCACCACCGGCACAGAACATCACTAACGAGTCCTCAAATGCGACCACCACTACATGAAGTGATAAATGTCATTGTTCTTAATAAATGCATATATTCCAAGGCAATGTGTGAGGAAAGATACCAGCGACGAGGAAAAATCCAACTACATTGAAGTAAATGCTCACATTCCTGTAGTTTTGATCGAACAGAAAGCCACAAATACTTTTTCTCTTGCAACTGCAAGTACCTTTAAGGAGAGACTTCAATATTCATTCAAAGTTGGAGTGACTTTTCCTTCGCATGTCAAACTGTCTATCATCTGCAACTTTCCTGAGAACGTATTGCTATGATGGAGGCTCATCAGCATTTAATCACAGATTCGTTTAGGATTGGTCGACACCCTGATCGCAACGGGTGCAAAAATTTTGCAAACACTGTTGTTTTGCAATCCTCCCTCTTGAATTTATTTAGTTTATGACCACAGTGAACCTTGTTTCAATGCAAATACACTGTACCCACGTGAGGATAAAATGTGACTCTGGATTATGTCTTGGATTTGCATTCTTCTGACGACAACACATACTACTAGGAATAAATATGAATTTCAATTTATCCGTATTACATTAGAATGCATAAATTCTGAAACTATAAACTGAATTAATCAAACAAACACCAAAATGATGTTTCTCGTGGTCGATCTACCTCCTGGAAGAGACCCGTTCGTAACTCTTTCAGAAAATCATTATCCTTAACTTAAATGGATCTGGTTCAGGATGTTGGGGCATGCACAGCTGGAAGACCAGGATAAGACAACTACCACGACACTTTGTGAAAACATCATTAAGGAATGGATAGGAAAAAGAAAACACTAGCATGCTGACGACACACATTTTCCTTATCATTAGAAAAAACTTCAATACTATCGGGAAATGATGACAAGCTGGAGTTTACAAGGAAAAAGAATCCTAAAAAAGAAAAAAACCTTCTTGTGCTAGCTTTTTCATGAAATTTTCTGAGATGGCAGAATAAAGGGCTCAGTACGAGGCGAGTTTCTTAACCCTATGGATTATTGAGTCACAAGTCAACTTCTTTTGCGAATACACTCTTTGCAGAAACTTCATTCAAATTTATCCGATTGTGAGCACGAAAAACCTCGCGTCAATAGCAATATGTTCCTCCTTTTCTGCAAAAATAAAAGCTGACTTTGGATTATTGCTATGTACAACGTAAACAAAAAACTAGAATTGAATGAATATCAAATCATCTCTGTGGTGTTTTAAGGCACAGATTCTGGAACACATTGCTGCTCCCGTCAGTCTTGCAAATTATGCTTGTTGTTTTGGTATGTTGCCAGGAAAAGTTTCATTAGACATCAGTGAGTAAGATAAATGTCGGCTCGTTTAGTTCATACTCGGAGCGATCCTGCTCCACGGTGTCGCAGCGGTCACAGTAGATGACGCAAGCGACGTTTGTGAGTACCAGTAGCTCATTGGATTTGGTAGAAGGGTGATATTCTAGAGCTTATTTCGAATTTTACTCATTGTTGAAGCAGGCAATAAAGGAGATCAAGGCTTACCACTACCAAATTATAAGAAGAAATGGGGCGAAAAATGGTTAAGAAAAAGGTCACATTTCAGCTATCGCTCGTCCCATCGCCTGTATTTTCTTGTGTATTCTGGGGAAGAAGTGTGTGATTGTGGAACCACAGAACTGCGTTGGCTGCCAACAAGTCCCTCAGTGTGTCCAGCAAGGTAAGGAGGATGAAATTCTCAACGAAAAATTAGAAGACTGATAACAAAGTGATAAGGAAACCATAATAAAATATCTGTAGTATAAATGATCCCATTTTCAGAGTACGACACATCGTGCAACCTGAAATGCCCATTCTTTTCCAAATGTGTGCTAGTAGCCACTAACTGGTAAGTTAGAAGAGATTCGGTGGTGATCTCTAGATACTTATTTCCTTTTACCTGAAGAATATTTCTGGCATAGCACTGAGGATCTGAATCCTCACAATTTCAGCTGCCCTAAACCTACCTGCCGAAGATTCTTCCCATATCCACCAGTCGGACCGCCGCCGGTCGACTTCACAGTCGGGCCTCCTATACTACCGGCATCGTGAACTCTGCAGATCCCATCGAACGGATTCCATGAAATCACTTGATTGCATAGTATTATTGTTCTCAATAAATTTAAATGATGCTCTCATTAAACGATCACAGAAGGGATAGCGATGGCGGCGGAGAGGAAAAATTGAAGTGCGATCGAACCAAAATTTAACTTTTCGATTGGTTGTCCTTTCCCTTTAGATCGACCCATTCACTTAACGAAACATCTTTACCAAAAGTGACTCCAAAAAATCAACTACTGAGGAAATGCCTCTTGAGAAATCAATGACAGAAAGCGTTGTGGAAAGGAAGAAGGATTCGCTGAAATCATAATAAAAAGCGTTTGATTGGAGAAGAAGACTCCAATAGAAATTTTACGCAGTTCAAAAAGTATGTAATGAATTTCCTTGCTGTTCGAGCTATGCACGAGGTTGGTAACAAATTTATGTAGGCTGACGTTCCGGCAAATCGCCGTCTTCAGAGCCTGGATGGACGATTCGAAATGCCGACTATCCGATCAAATCTCTCCAGGAATGAAATTTGGCTGTGTACATATATTCGTGAGGGAAAAGGGGGTGTAACCAGGCGACTCTGATTGGAGCACTCGGGCCGCTCGCCACGCCCATCCGCTTGAACTCGAACGGCGTCAATCCCATAGTACATGTTCCATTTGTGATTAACGCCGTACGAATCAAACAGGTGGGCGTGACGGCCAGCTCAAATGCGCCAATCACAGTCGCCTGGCTACACCCCCTTTTCCGTCACGATGACACACCCATTAAATGCGAATAAATCAAGAATCTATGTAATGAATAATAATAATAACAGAAATGAATGCCTGTCGATCACCAATGATTTCCTCCCCTTTCTATCATTATGCGAGCTGTAGATCACTACGATACCCGAACCCATATTCCATCTAGGGTGCAGGGTAACGCTCACTTGTCCGTAGTGTACGTGTCTGAACGGTCCGGACATCCGCAAAACGGTGGACTCAAAAACGGTGGTTAGTTTTCAATCGTCTATGGGTGGTTCTTTCTAGTCGATCCAGAATGATGTTGCACTACCCAAGAGGGGACAAAACGTTTGGTGGCCAAGAACGCATAATCGAGCTTTACACCACTTTCAGGCCTCCGAAGAAGACGTTTAAGTCGAAACGTCAGGCCCTTAATAAAAAGAGTTCCACCTAACAACCTGGAGACAGCAGCAATATACAGAGCATATGTAATGAATGTTTTCGTATAAATTCAAAGAATGACTTCGTTTAAAAATATTTCGAGTGTTGGGTCTCGAACGATATGCGCTATGATCAAACCTACCCAAGCAAACCTTCGGAACTTCCGCGGAAATGTGACGTCACTAATCAATTTTTTGGAACATCCGCGGAAGTTCCGCGGAGGTCCCGAGTGGAGACGCAAAGAAAATGCTAGTTTCGAGAGTGAGAAGCCCTGATGCCAATCGGATGTTCCGTGGAACTTCCAGAATGGCAGCACGTCAAGGGTTTTTTCGAACTTTCCTTGAGCTTCGAAACAAATACGATGATCAAGGATACTATTGTACAGAATAGCATATTTTCATTCAATTTTTGAGGTGATATTTTCTGCCTTGACTTCAGGTAGCAATGCAATAAGCTGAAGTGGAATATGAAAATTTTTCCTCGTCTCGTCTCAAATCTACTACAAAATAACCTAATAATTACATCCATGTTGACAAAATCTGGGTAAAGCTCATGTCAGGTAGATATTCTCTTGGGATTATTCCTAATACTACGAGAATTCCGTAGATTTCTATCGAAAACGAATTTTTCCATGTTAACACCAAAGGTGAAAGCTGACGCAGGTACGTAGCACAGTCAGAGGGTATACCTGCTGAGAACGTATGCTCAAGAACGTAGGCTTCTGTAGAGCAGCTATATCAACGGGAGTAAAGTGCTTGTGGCCTCCGAAAGTGCTTGTTGGGGGCCTCGAAACTCCCCAGCAACAAATACTGGTATCACGAGCTGTGGAGACTTCCATCGCTCCATGTTGACCTGTCCTACACGGTCACGGTTGATCTACCCTGAACAAACTACGCCACTCGTGGTTGATCTCAAACCCTCCGCGGAGGCTGTTTGAAACTTCCGCGGAGCTCGTTCGGAACTTCCGTCGGGACAGCTGCGGTAGTTCCCGAGATAGCTCCTCGAAACGCCTCTTCCTCGAGAATATGGCTTCACCACTGTTCGATGCCATCATTTGCAGCGGGTTCATATATTTTGCAAATATCATTTCGTAATCCTCCCTCACAGAAACTTTTGATTTACGATCATGTGAAAATCCTTTATTCATACAAATGCTCTGTTTCTTATGTAAAACCAAGAGATTACTCTGATTTGTGACGTGAGTTTACACATATTACTCTGGCAAAAACAAATCCAAAAGGAAGAGAACATGAATTTCAAATTGAGTACGACATGTTATAAGGGGTAGACTTCAAGATCAGCAGCTGCTTTCATCAGCCTTCGAAGAGATGTTTGCTGCGGTGGTGGGTCTAGTTGTCTGAATAGTTTCCATTTATTCTTTTTGGTAAAACTCTATGTATGGCATTGTTTTCAGTTTCTGCTTGGAGTGAGTCTCCTTCGCGGTGTTGGGGCATACACCGTCGATGACATGGGTAAGTCTTATTCACGAGAGAAGCCTCATAATATCGCTAGCAACAAGTGGGAAGTAATAGGCTGCTGTAAAAACCATTCCGGGTTTGAGCTTTGAGCTGGGAGAGCTTGATTGATTCGATTCAGCATAGCAGCTCTTACCACTTCAACCGAAAATAATTCAGACGTCTTCGGAACCATTATACTCAACAAATGCGTTTTGAGCAGATATTCTTCCATAATCTTTGATCATATGGGTTGAAGTGGCGCTCGATGATACGAGTGCTGTGCGGAAAAAATATCCCGTATCATCCCGGATCGCTCCAATTCGAAGGTGTATCGAGCAGTCGTTCGATCCATGGCACTGTATGGTGCAGAATGCTGGCCAGCCACTGAGGAAGTAGAACGCCGACTAAGTGTGATGGGGACGAAGATGTTACGATGGCCGGTATCACGTGTGGATGACCAGTATCACGCGTGCAGACCGCATCCGCATTGAGAAGATCCGAGAGCGGTTCGGCATTACCCCAATCTTTCTCAGGCTTTTAAGAACTTCCTTTCTGTTTTCCCTGTTCTCAGTGTTCTAGGCTCATCACACATATTCAGCTACATCATTTTAGCAGTTCCTGACGTTCCCCACGCTTGTATATTTCTCTGCAAGCAGGGCTACAAATGTGTTCTGGTAGAGCCGCCCAACTGTGTCGGCTGCCAAACGGTTCCTCGTTGTGTCCAGGAAGGTAGGAAAGGCACAATCCTCTGGGGTAGAATTTGAACAACGTCTGAAAGCTCATAATATTTAGAATGTGACACCACATGCAACGTGTTCTGTCCATTCGTCCACACATGTGTACTGGTAGAGACTGACTGGTAAGCATGTAACATACATATTTACGTGGCCGCTGTTCCATCTGTTGAATATCTGTCTCTCCCACTTACAATTCAAACGTTCATAATTCTAGCTGGTGATAAGCACCCAACTTTCATCTCTTCCTTTTTTCAGCATATGGAAAACTTGCAACTTTTAGCTGCCCGGTACCGGAATGCCGAATAAGGCCAATCACAGATCCACCGCCACCACAGACGATCGACTTCACTAATGAACCTCCTAACGCGACTGACATCGTCAATCCCGGTGGTCCAATCCAGCATCCATCAAACCATACGAATAATACAATTGCATAACTTTATTGCTCTGAATAAACTCAAGAATATAACGATGTGCTCTGCGAAGAAATTGAAAAATTAGAACAGATTAGTATCGTAGAGCGAAATAAAGGAAAAATGTATATGGAGAGGAACTGGCACCTTAAATTTCTGAGACTCTTTTCATGGAAAGAATGACCAGTAAATGTATGAAAAACTTCCCTAAAAACGACCATGCTGGATGAAGTAAAGCTCCGCATAGGCGTCCTACTACTGGTACAAACGGAATTCAGTTTGGATTATTGAACCAAGATTCTGCCTTCGACAGTAACGCTGATCACATCGGCTGCTACTATACATACTAATCATGAGCCACTTTCTCTCCCCAATGCAAGAAAATGTAATCGATATAAACAAACTAATAAAAAATATAACAACTGCTACAAGATCGAGTATAATATTAGGTCGTCAAGTATGAAATGTCTGATTTTTTAAGTGGCCACTTTGATAGGTGGTACCTTTGGGGTTTCGTTGGATCCACTCTCTTCTTTCTTTCCATTATGAAAGTGAATTCTCTCTCTCTTAAAATAACCTATTTGATTTTTGACCAACTTTAGAATTTTCGTAAGATGAACTTTTGTGAATCAACACAAAGACAAAAAATCGTATCATTTTGGAAAATGGGTTCCATTCCGGGACCTGTAAGGCTAGAACAAGCCAAAATTTCCAAGAAATGTTTGAAAAGGGAGTGATTAATGAAAGGACGGGACACGGATGTTTCGAGAAATTTCTTCCCGGTGATGCAAACCAGCAAAGTGAGCGTTGTGATGAACCTGGATTACGATGAGTTCGAAGCCGTGCCTCAAGCGGATAGGAGTCAAACTATGCCTGTATATGCAGCGAGGTTTGGCGTTCGTCACCGGCGATACGACAAGGTAAAGTGGCTCGATGAACGAATTTCCCACAGTTTCATCCCCAAAAATTGGTTTCTTACCATTTTCTGACCATTTTTCGCAAAACCGCGCTGCTTAAATCAGTGGACAAAGGAGGGAAACCTAACTGCTATTCAGTGCACTGGCCAGACCTTGCCCTACTTCACCACAACTTGTCCTAAGTATTAGTCCACTTCTTAGTAAAGAAAATGTTCCACTTTCAATATGATGTTGGAAATTCCCCTCGCCAACTTAACGCCGCTTGTTTCCCAGGCTTCCAAGCTGTTGGCGCAACCATGCTAACGCTAAGATGGCAAGGCTGTACCGGTAGCATAGCGGCATATTTGGATCGCTCGTACCTCATTTTATTGGAGAAACATTACTCGAAAGTGTCTCATTCAAAATCAAACATTTCACACTTGAAGACCGAATAAGAGGTGGTCAGGTCAAATCACATACCAGCTTGGCCACGTGCGGCGCTCCTCAATCGGCGACAGTAGGACTGTAGATGATATTCCTGTTCGGATAGTAACGGCTGAAGGTGATCAAATGGATGCACCAGGGACAGAAATCAGCAAAGGTGACACCCTAAAGGCAGCACAAACGGAAATTTCCGACCTCAAGACTTCGGCATAACTGGGAGTAATCGTTAACCTTCCCGGCCTCAACCACGGGTTCATTTTTTTTTGCAATCGCAATGTTGTGAATATTTACCTTGGATTCGAATGACTTATAGTCACAGGTAACATCTCACCAATGCAAAAACCTTGTTTACCTGTAAAACAAAAGGTTGGCTCCAGATTATCGCCACACAAACAAAACAAACTAACAAGAAATTATGAATTTCAAATGCATCGAACGATGCTATAAAGCTAGAGCTCTGAAAGTCACTGCTGGTCTCAGCGATCTGATCAGAAATGCTTGTTCTTTTGGTAAGTGTACTTGCCAGGAAAGGCTTCACTAGTCGTCGTTAGAGGATTTCAATGCCTTCATATCCAGCTCTCGCTTGTTGCATTCTTGCTTCTTGGTATCTCGGCAATTGAAGTTGATAACACCAAGGATTTATGTGAGTCATTCCTCACAAAGTTGTTAAGAAATATAATAAATGAGTGGATTTAATACACGTATTGACCGTTGTTTGCCATAAGTATCACTGCAGTTCCGAGCTATGTGCAAGATTTCAGCCATCTCTCCAATTCATATCCCATGCACTCTCTTCTGCATTCAGGGCTACAAATGTGCACTTGTAGCATCAGAAAACTGTGTTTTCTGCAGACCAACTCCTCGATGTATACAGAGAGGTAAAATTCCCGCCACATTTCCTGAACCACACCGCATGAAAGCCACATTTTCAGAATGCGACACCTCATGCGTGCTGCCTTGTCCCTTCCTTTCCAAATGCATGCTGGTAGCAACTAGTTGGCGAGTTCACTCTTTCATTTATTACATAAGATGGAACCTATGCAATGAAAGAAAATAGGAAAAAATGACGGTTTCTATAAAACAACAACTGACCAACTAACAAACAACGAACAATATATACAATGTATACACCTATGTATAAAATAGCAGTCACCAAACAGACATGTATGGCATCAAGGAATGAGGCTGTGTTGATATCTACGTAGTCCAAGATGCATACTTCTTTTCCAGACTTCCTACTTACCATATTTCTCTATTGCAGTTGCCCAAAAGCCACTTGCCGAAGGAATCCGATCATCTTCACAATACGGCCACCCAAAGAAGTTATTGACTTCACAATCGAGCCACCTAAGCTAACCTTCAAACCTGGAAAACCTTTTGAACACATTCCATGATGAATGTAATTGTATGGCTTCGTTTTTAATAAATTAAAGACATGCTTCGACCAATCGAACTCAGAGAAGTTCAGAAAAAGGAGGAAAAAAGGCAAAGCAGGCACAAAAGGGAAATGAAATCGACTGCAGTGGAGCAAATATTCAGCACCCTAATTTTCCATTTCACGAAAAGTCCTCTCACCATTGAATCTGGCTTCTACGAAAGCCATTATGTGGACATCTATAGGGGCCGCTTCGGCCTTCTGTAAGGATTGTTGGTGAAGGATTCAATGTCAACCTGCAAACTGCTTGTGGAAATATAGAATTTGTCGCAAATGTCAGTTCCCTGGAATGTCGCTCCCTTTTGAGTATAGTCTTTTGCCGAGCGCGACTTACTTTGTTATATCCACATTCCTACTTCCAGTTTGCTGGCCAGAAATCATCTGCTCAATGCAAATACCATGTTTTCTCCTTCATTGTCACCTGGCCTGTGGCCGAAACAAAATTTACACGGAAGGAGATATGAAATTCAAATCATTCATCCAATCGTATAAAACATGAATCTTGGTAAAATTCACTAGCATCAGCCACAATGATGCATGCTGCAGTGGTAAGCCTAGTTATAAGAGAAATTTTGTCATTTTCTACTGAAATGCTCAACTTTATTAATATTCAGTTTGTAATGGCAGTGGCCATGCTTCATGGAGCTGAGACAATCGAGACCGATGTAGGCGATGAACTGGGTAAGTTTTCTTCAAAGTGCTTCCATACGAGTGTCAAGAGAAATCAGGCTGGAGAATAGAAATTCATACACTTTTGCATAAGTGACAGAATATTCAGAAAAATACCTGCGTTATAGGAATGAAAAGATTCAAAAACCTTGCAGGTTGAAAAGTCGAACTTAGGAAGCACTTGATTAAAAGCTCAAAATTCGTTCATATTCTATTCTTCTTTGGTGAACCTGGTTACGAATTCAGGGCACCTTTATTTCCAAAGAGCATTTTAAAGGACTTCCAAATCCCGTATTCTATCTCGATCGTTAAGTAAATTTCGGCCAGTTTCCTAAAATTAAGAATTCAATAGCCCCTGGAAGTAGCAAGGTGCTTTTACACCACTATTCATCACCTCTTCAAGGGTAGCATATTCGGTTAGATTGGTCTTTGTTTCTGTGGCCGCAAGCATCATTGAAATTACTCACGGGTAAACGAGCTATAACCTCCAATTTCACCTATCGTTAAAAGGGCTTTAGCAGGTTTACGCTGGGTAATTTCAATTATGCATCTAGCACCTGAATGAAGCAAATTGTTCAAATTTCTGATAGAGGAACGTACATACATGTTCCGCTGTTCGTGTAAAACCACAAAAAAAATCAAACACTAAATGCTCTACGGAATTTCAAGTAACTAATTCCCCCACTTTCCGAGAAAACCCGGGACAATTCATTCCACTCTCGTTAGACAACCGACTTCAACGAAGATAATTCTGAGCTAGCACTTTTCAAATTTATAATAGCTATTCTCAGGCTCTTCTACTATGTTCCTTTTTTTCAAAAATTCAAGAAAAGAAAACTAAGAAAGCGTGTATGGATGTTAGGAAATATTCCTGGTTCCCAAGCTTTGAATTCTGACTTCTAGACACTATTTGTATACCTGCAGCGTTGTGAATCAGCCTCAATATTTGAGCCATTCCCTTTCCTTTCCTCACATGTGCTACCGTGCTCTGCATTCCGGACTACAAATGTGTTATGGTGGAGCCAGCTAACTGTGTTGGTTGCCGAGCAGTTCCACGATGTGTTCAACGAGGTAGTACCGACACAGTTAACCAACAAAAATCACAACTATCTGCAAAATACTGTGAATTCCAGAATGCGACACATCATGCGTTTTACCATGCGCATTCCTTTCCAGATGTGTGCTGGTAGCAACTGACTGGTGAGTAAACGAGCTCTTTCGGAGGAAATCTCAATTTCATCTTGCTTTCAGTTGCCCAAAAGCCACGTGCCGTAGAAGGCCAATCATTTTCACCATTGAGCCACCACCCGAGGAGACGATCCGGTTCACTATCGAACCTCCGAAGGTGACAGCCATAGTGAAGCCTGGTGATCCAGTGATGCAGATACCATAAAGAATGTGATTGTACAGTTTTACTCTTCTGAATAAATTCATATCACGCCCTGATGATCGTATACACTGCAGCGGATACAATCGTACGGGCTACATATTTGAAACAATCAAAGAAGCGTATAAACCTACAGGGTGGCTGTTAAGTATGGATCGCTTTTTCCAACAGCTAAAAAGGAAATAGGAAACCAGCTATCACATGACTCTTGCGACAGCAATGTAGCTAGTGGTTTTCTTAAATACCGTGAGAATTTTGCTTCCCCTGCTTGGACTCCTTCAGAAGTTGTAAAGAGATTACTCCATTTACTGCCATCGGTGAACCTCAGTGGGTGCACATTCCATGTTACTGAATTTGCTAAACGCCCAGATTTCTCTGCACTAACAAACGGGAATATAGTGAAACAGCAAAAAGATACAGGCCGTACTGTTTCACTCCAGAAGCCAAGGAGACTTTGATCCATTCGCGCATCACGTTAACGTGGCAACATCGATAAGAGTACCATTGTGAAAATTTGATCAGATTGAATCGCGCAATTTCCATTTCAAATATCTCCATAGGCACTGTTCAGAAAATCGCGAAACTTGGGCTGGGGCTGAGCAGCTACTGGATGTTTCGAAACAGCACACTGACGTATTGAGTGAACAGGGAGCATTCGGATCAGGCAAAAAAAGTTTTCAAGAGAAATCTTCGTGGCCGCCTCCTCAACTTCGTTTATACAGACGGGAAACTTTTCACTGTTAGGGCCGCGTGAATTCTGTGCGAGCCAACCCAATTAGTGTCATTGTATCGCAGCACATTAAAGAAATCGGTGATGAGCGACTGAACCCTGTTTCTCTAGTCTGCTACGGTCTGGGATGAACTGACTTCAGGAAGACCTTCCTTTTGTTTTTCCGTAACAAAATTGCCGAAAATTGACGCCAGGTCTCATCAGGAAGCCATATTACTACACGTACTTTTTCCACGGATGAAGGGACACAACTGCATAAAGTGGTTCACCCCGTAGCGAGAGTTTGCCCCTAACCGGGCCACAAAATCCACTTCTGCCTTATGTGACCCTGACTGTCCCAATTGGAGAGGCCACGATATATTGTTCTCCTACTCCCTGATCTCAATCCGCTGTGCTAGTTTGTTTAGAGCTTCTTAGAGGCCAAGGTGTCTGCTACAAGCCATAATAGTGTGAACTCCCTCAGAGCAGCATTCGAGAGGGAGTGAAGCAAAACCGACGTCAACTCATCGCGGTCAACCGCAGTCTTACTTGAGGCGCGACTTAGGGCCTGCACAGATTCCAAAGCAGGCGCCTTTGCGCAGCACTTCACATGGTGATGGTCAATGCTTGTGCGAAACATGTAGTCAATACGGTATTGCAATATCTTACTTCCTTGGAGAAAGATGTTAGAAAATTGAGCGATCCATACTTAACAGCCACCCTGTATTCATGGTGGAATCATTCATCAATCTCTAGTGGACATGCCGTGGAAAATGATTCATGAGAAGAAATGAAAAACAAAAAAAAACATTTGAAATCAGTCATCAACGAAGCAGTGAGACAGTTTGAATGAACAAAAATTTTTTTTTGAGCAGTCACTCCAGCTAGCTCGTGGCTACTCCATGCCTCAAAATGAATACGCGGGCAGAATCCGAAGTACTTTCCCTTAAAAAATTCAACATAAAAATGCTTTTGACTTAACAGCAAGAGAGAAAAAAGGTATTGTGCATAAATTCCCAAACGAGAAGTGCGTGCTTCCTTATGTCAACAAACGGATGCAAAACAGAATACAAATACCTCTGGTTTTTTTCTGCCCAAAAAAGAAATGTAGATCTAACAATAAAGCAAACGCCTGCAAGCAAGCGCCCCTGGATGTAGCGTATTTTTTGAAAAAAAAGTGTTTCATGGTCGTGAATAGCACGATAGAAAGCAGCTGAGTTTTTTTTTTCTGGAGAACAGTGGCGTTAGCATCAGAATAATAGCGATAACTGTCATACTCTTCGAGCTTTGAGAACAGCACCCTTTCGTGCCTAAAGTGTTTCTAAGCTGAACTTGGGTCATCGTCATGGCTATAATGACTGAGGTGCCTGCAGCCTTGAAGGTATCAGTGCTTCCAAGAGTCAGAGAAAATAAGTTTGAATCACTAGATTGGTGATGAAGAGAGCTGCGTTGGGAATGGATAGTTAGCAGAAGCTGATTTAGACCTGAGTCTATACGAATGATTGAGATTACCCAGGTCAAGTGTGTTGATGCCCATGTTAACGATGGGTAGAACTACGGAGAATTAACACGTTTGCCTTGGACAATCTCAACGATGCATGCAACCCCTGTATGTATCATTGAGATTATCTAGCTAACGCTCGTTCTAATTTTGGGTACCCTGGATGCACCATTGAGGTTGACGCCCGCGCTAACTTTGGTCAAAATTATGTGGTGCTAACACATTTACCCCGGGTCAGGGTCAAGCGTGTGTCGATAAATTATCAAGGGGGGGTCGTACGGGGAGTGGGGAAAGAGGAGGGGGTCGTGAGGGGGGGGTCGTGGTCGGGAGGGGGGTGCCTTAGTGTGGAATAGGAGGTCCCAGTCCTGCAGGCCGGTAAGAAGTCATTTTATGGACACTACCCAATAGTGCTTTACCCCCAAGTTTCAGGTCTCCAGGTTCAAGGGGAAAGATTCGGCACAGGAATTACGGAGATGAGGAATCGTCGATAAAAATGGCCTTTTTATCGGGTTTTTATCGACGGAGTTGAATCGCGGTGGAAGCAGCTGCGGAAAAACGAGCTGTACAGCCTGAAAGCGCAAACCTTCGACTATTAAACCCTCAAAAAAATTGGGACCTCAATGGGCCAGGTCCTCTGATATTCGTGTCCGACTACAACCATGCCTCTAAACGAGTCTAAATTTTAGGCTGAAATTTTCGCACGTCCGTTCTAAAAGTCCTACCCAGTCCTGCACGTTTATAAACATTTATTTCGTGCTTTACGGTAGATCTTCTTAAATCTACTACAAGCGCGTGCCATTTTACGGCATGCAAAAGTTCTAGCCTTGGAGGGGATCGAACCCTTGATCATGTCGATGATGTGTATGGTTGTTTTTCATGACGAATACGAAGGTATTCCGTTTAGAAACTCTGTACGGACGCTTTCAGGCCGAAATTCGCTCACCGCCCACGCTTTAACCCTCAGCAAAAATTTTAGCCTCGGTAGGGATTGAACCCTTCACCATGTAGATGATGTAGATGTACATATATGGATGTTTTTTCTTGATGTGTTCTCAGCCTCATTAGTTACGTAAGCAACATTGCATAGTTAATGCACGTTTTTTTTTGTCCACCGCGTACATTTCAACGTTTTCCAAAAATTCTCGAACCCTTGACCATGTACGCGGTGGCTACTACCTTTGCTGCTATAATGTACGGGCACGAATATCAGAGGACCTGGCCCGTTGAGGTCCCAATTTTTTTCAGGTTTTTAATAGTAGAAGGTTTGCGTTTTCAGGCTGTGCAGCTCGTTTTTCCGCAGCTGCTCCCACCGCCATTCAACTCCGTCGATAAAAACATG
>JARK01001362.1:503604-525545 GCA_000688135.1 Ancylostoma ceylanicum | reverse complement strand
CACGAATATCAGAGGACCTGGCCCGTTGAGGTCCCAATTTTTTTCAGGTTTTTAATAGTAGAAGGTTTGCGTTTTCAGGCTGTGCAGCTCGTTTTTCCGCAGCTGCTTCCACCGCGATTCAACTCCGTCGATAAAAACATGGAAAAAAGGCCTTTTTATCGACGAAACCTCATCTCCGTAATTCCCGTGCTGAATCTTTCCGCTTGAAGCGGGAGACCTGAAACTTGGGGGGAAGGCACTAANAGGAATTACATCACCTACATGCCAGAAACAGATCAAAACTGACAAAAGAAAGTGCAAAAATGGATCGGAAATCCGATCGGCCGGTCGAAACTACTGCGGCTGCAATTGCGGACAAAGTCACCACTGGTGCATGTTCTGGGCTAACAGACTGTACCTACACCATCGTGTTCAGCGCGTCGAGTTACATACGAGGTTGCAAAGTTTAATTTTTACATTGATTTACAGGTGTTTCGGGCCATTTTTGTCATGTCCAGACATGTTAAGTCCTTTTAGTAACCGAAATTTGTTTACACCCCAGTTCGTGTAAGCGATACTGGACCGTGATTACTAGACCGTATGAAAGGGAAGAGGAGAGCGCGATCCCTTTAGAAGAAAGAGGATGAGCTTGACGGACGAAGAATGGTAAAGATGAGGGTTGCGCCGGCACGGGCATTGGGAAAATGATAGGAAACGGGTAACTGTTATGGAAGCGATGCGCTGGCGTCCACTAATAAGGGAACGCCGCTGGACAGGTCCACGACTGCGTGAGTAGTGCGTCGACGCTCAGTAGGAGAGAAAGTATGTATACACGAATGCGGGGCGAGCGGAGCAAGCCTAAAAGAAGCATGAGAGTCCGGCGTGAGCCGGACAGTAGATAAACAATAAGGAGATCAGAAAATTCGCACATTTAAGGAAATCCATATAAGAAAAGAGCAAAAAACGAACGACATGGCTTCTAATAAGCTAGATAGTTTCATATCTCAGCTGAACTTTTCCAACCTTGCTTTTAAATTGATTCCGTGTGAGACCTAGTGGCAATTCTTTTGTTATCTTCGGAAAGGCACTACCACCACGGAAGGTAAATAATGTAGCTATAACGTTGGTTTTCGGACGAGTCAGAGAGATTCTGTATGGGTCACTGTCAAGAGATACCCGACCTAATTAGCGCCAGATGAGCTCAGCAACAATGTGAGAGCTTACGGCCAGCCGGATGGCGCCTATAGCAAAACGGATACTAGTCTCGATAACGGCAATGATATCTTCCTCACTGAGAAAGAAGAAAACTAAAACCCCCGAGGTTCTTCTTTTAAATTTCGCACATTTTTTGAGACTTACGTTATCCGTCTCTCCAGTATTCAAATATCTAGCCAATCAAGGGCGGTTATCAGCTAGGTTTTACAACGTAGGGTAAGCTCACTGTAATTGTCGTAATGGAGGGACGTAGAGCAAGGGCAGGACAGCCCTCTGATGCTGTTATCACCACACAACACTGTTATGGTGAGTTTCTGACAGCTGCCGCATCTCTGTATGGGTGGTGGTAATTAAGTCGGGTATCTCTTAACTGTCCCCATGCTGTATGGGTTCGAGATACCGCCTTTCTGAAGAGATTAGTCGGACCTGTTGAGCCTCATGAATATTTTATGTACCACACAAACATCAAAAGTTTTGCGTCGAGCTTTTAGGGTTGAAAGCTTAAAGGCAGTGTGTCAGGTCGTTTTGGGTGTCGAGATGTCAAAGGAATCCAATTTTTCTAGACGCGCTGGTTCCAATGATGTGCTTGAAATCCAAAAAAAAAACGGTCAAAAACCCCTACTTCTGAGGCAAAACGTAATCTTGACGTGAACGAGTTTCCTTGACCACAAACAAAGAGGAAGCGGCGAGAAATTCGGGATGTTTATCGAAATCAACTTCTCAGTAGCAGCTATTATAGACAGAACAAGTATCTCTGTGTTGGAAAACAATGCCGTACCCTCAGTCAGCTTCCATTGCGGAATGAATCCTCTCGTACAACTGGCCGAGAATTTCAAAATTCCAAAGGATGCTGTATTTTTCGAGGTTTCCGGCGTTTTTTGGAATATAAAGTACGTACATCTATGTGCTCAGTAGCCCGAATATGTTCAGTTGATGTGGGATTGTGACAAGCTGACACACTACCTTTGAGATATTTGTTCCTAATGGGCGCTCTAGGTATTTTCGAATACAAAAAGCCTCTTATCTGAACCAAAAGCTTACGGTTGAAGTTGTTCTGTACCTTTTCACTTATATGAATGGCCTCCTTTGTAGCAGGACTGAACGCCGTTGTATTATATTCCGGAACTGGTCTCACATACGTTTTCTATGCTCTATGGAGAAATGATCTATTTTTAGTGATAAAGTTTTGAAAAGCCGAGAAATCCTTGAAGAAGACAGCTTACAACGATTTTCAATATGCTCAGAAAAATCTAGCTTGTCTATTGTAGGTGTAACCCAGATCTCTGACGGACTGAACTTGGACGGAGAATGAAGGCAGAAAATCTGGGGAAACAGAAGTACTTTTCGGCGATCTAATTAGCAGCTTATAAGCTCGTACAGGATGAAACTACGGAAAACTTTCCATATTCTGTGTCGTGATAATCCACAGGTGGAAGAACTCCATTATCATTTTGAAATGCTTTGGTAAATTGGTCAGCTAGCGTGTTTGCTCTACCATATGGTGACGTCGCTAGAACACCATCGTTTGGGAGACAGCTCACGTGATCTTTTTCTTGGAGCTCACTATTCAAGCCTTCCTAATTTGGTAGGGGAATGAACTTAAAGAAGCAACCAGTCTCCAAGGAACATAATGCTCAGTGACGTCATGTAAAGCCGGAAAATGGGCTTCATATCGATCATCAACAATGTTCTTAAAATTGAGTAATCTTATCCAGTACATTCTGGCCGAAACTGAGCAAATTTCTGCAAAATTGCAGAGCGAATGCACCATACGATATAGTAGACCGTATCTCACAGCACCGATTTTTGAATGCAATACTACTGTGGTCACTACGCCCAAGTGGCGGTAGAATGCCTATATTAGAAATCAGAGTTCCACTGCTTGAAAACACTAAGTCGAGAGGGTTGGTGTCTCTGGTTTCATTAACATGTTGAACTAGGTCATAACAAAACATTAGTTCATCCAGCAAGCACTTGGCAGATGAGCCGGAAAAATTGTCTATCTGCGAGCCGAAACCAGCCATATGGAAATCCCCATCAACAATGGTATGCATGGTGTCCAGCAAAGAGAGCATTAAATGTTTTGGCTTTGGCCACGTTTCCGTGAATGCATAGATATCAAACTGTTCAGATAGAGCTAGCCGTGTGTACTCAGGGTTTTTTTGGAACACCGATCGAACATTTACATAAAAACATTTCAAAAGGTCATAGCAGTAGGTAAGGTGAACTAGTCATTCACATGCACGGTAGAAGACAAGCGGACAGCCGCATCCGCGAAAACGGCTCCAGTAACCACCTCAGGAAAATCCTTGGGTGATGCACCTGAACCGCTTCCATATTGAGCTACCCTAGTGTTACGCCTCTCCTTCCAACGATGCGATTCCTCAGGGGGAAGCGAAGCTAATAGACTAACGCCTGGCCCGGAGATAGCACGAAGGCAGGGAGCACGGTTAATTGCAATTCTTTGGAATTTTCTGGACGGTAGCACAACTTAAAGCAACGTACCTCTGTGTTTCTGAACTCTTTTTAGCCTACAAACCGAAAAGGGGTGACATTTGACGTTCAAACAATCAAGAAAATTGCAAATATTTCTACAATCATGCGCTACAGTGGCACTAGGATGTAGATTCTCTAATTCAGGAACATCCCTACAGAGTGACAAAAATTATGGGAGGGTTTGGAATTATCCCTAACCAGCCTGATCGTCCGGCTAACGCCAGACTCTCAGGCTTCGTTTAGGCCTTTCACAGCTGTGCAACAGGCAAGCAACGTCTTTCCTTGTGTGACCATTGGACCCGTCTCCAGGCGTTTCCCCACTTTCAGACGCCAGCGCCCTCATCCCAACGTTGGACCCGTCTCCAGGCTTTCTCCCACTTTTGGACCCCAGGCGCACCCTCATCACACCGTCGGATCCGTCTCTGAGCGTTTCACCACGTTTGAACACCAACGCACCCTTATCACACCGTCAGACCCGACTACAGGCGTTTAACCACTTTCAGACGCCGGTGCCCTTCGTCCCACAGTTGAACCCGTTTCTAAGTTTTCCCCCACTTTTGGACGCGGGCACACCGTTGCGGCAAAAGTGTACCCTTTGCATCGCATTATCACCCCTTCTGGACGTCGACCCAGCCCTACAGCGTCACCCCTCATCCGTGTCCTTCTTCGCCTTCCTGGCTCCTTCTCTTCGACATGAAGGGTCATACCCATCTCTTCCCTTTTTTAGTGTCTGAGCTTATCTCATTCATTCCAGCTGTGGTAAACGCAACAGTCGGTCCTTAAAGGCAGTGTTTCACCTCATGATTGACTTCGGGATATCAACAGAATCCAGACCTACCCCACGCTCTTAGTTCAGCGATGCTTATGATTTCTAACAAAACTGTCGAAAAGCCGGTTTTTGAGGGACCGATTCATCCTGGCGCGTACGAGTTCCACGGCAAGGAAAGTGCTTGTCTTGCCATACACATCTGCTGGTCTCATTGATCGCAGAGGTGTTCTCATTGGCAAAAGGCGGGAGGCGCCTCGTACACCGGCCGAGAGATTGCACAAATTCTCTGCCGATGTTTCTGAGGTGAGACATCGCCTTTATCATGTCTGAACATTACAAAAGTGGCCCAAAACACCTGTAAATCGAAGTAAAAATCAAAATTTGCAACCTTTTCGTACATAACTCGACTGGTTGAACACGTTGGTGTAGGTATTTTTCATTTTTGATGGCTGGTTCTCGTGCACAGACTCACACACACATGAAGTGCCAATCACTAAGAAGTAAGATAAGATTTTTGCAGCGAAATAATGTCATTGAGCGTAGGAAAACAGATGCTTGTACACTAGGGAACGATCGTCATAATGGTCACCATTAGCTTGAATGCCCTTCTTTCTGCTCTCTCAAAACGCCTACAGTTTCTGCCCCCGCTTTTCGGAACTCCAAAGAAATTTATTCCAGGCTTTGCCCGAAGTATTGCTCACAAAAGCCTTTGGTCGAACAACTTACTTCAATAAGCACCAGTTGACATGATTTATTGGGTATGAGCTCGCTCATTTCGACGATAAACCACCCTATGTTCAAATGCGGGATTTTCGTGATGGATGCAGAAATGTTCCTTGCTTTGAAGATCAACTTTACAAGTGTCACATATGTAGATATTCTAGCAAATCTCAGCCCTCTTGCCACCAAAGACTTCTCGGGTAGACAGTCAAAATTTAGAAAGCAGTTCTGACTGGAAAAATCCGCTGAATATGTCGAAGAGTGAGGAAGCCCCAGAGCAATTCAAAATACGACCGGTCGCAACGGCAGATGGATCAAGAATTGTAGCCCACTACGTCGTGGTTCCTGACCCTTGATTGTTTTTGTGAATAGCTACTTAGGCAATAACACTGCCCCACCGTGGTACGAAAGTTCAGAGCGATACTGAGACACACATTCACACACACTTATAAACAGACTACGCTCATTATTATAAGTCATGATGACATGTAAAGGGCTCTTGTTTTTCAACGAAGACGGATCCGTGACGAAAGACCCATCTTTGCCATTTTGCCAAGGAGCCGAATTAAATATAGTACAGGCGCTCTGACTCGCCTCCGGCGAGTCTCGCACTCGTCTGCTTCGCGGGAGTTTGGTACTGGCATACCAATAATTTTCAACAAAAGCTTATGAAGCCGGCGGTTGCGAGGCTCGCCGAAGGCGAGTCGGAGCACTTATAGGGATGAAATCGAATTGTGTGTTGGTAATCGCTTCCGCATAGAAACTTCAACTTCGCATTTAACCCTTTCGATCTTAGATAAACCCTGAGAATTTGACCACTGATAGCAACTTCTATTCGAATAAATGAATAAATAAATAAAAATATATAAACTTCCGCGTTTTCCTGTGATAGACTATTCATAGACATTTGCATATTAAAGCTATACCATTCGGGTCAGAATTGTGCCCCTCAGTGCAAAAAATCATTGTGATCTAGGGCGGACCGTGGCGAAGCTGTCGTCGAATCGATAAAACCGATTTCTGGAAAAACGGCAAAAGGCCCTGATATTGCACTGCGGGCACAATTCTCAGTCAAACGGTATAGGTTTTATGTGTGTTTGTCGGTTGGATCGTGAGATATAAGCTATCACCAACAAATACACAAACAGATAAGTTTTACTCTATGGTGGTAGGGATAGATTCCACTGAAAGGTGATGTTCTCGTGTAGCCGAAACAGGTGTGCTGCTCATATCTTTAGACACAGGTCGACCCGACGGCGATTACAGGGTGAGCCGACGCGTTATCTTCAGGTGGCATGGTATTCGCCGTCAGGTCACCAGATCATCAAAGTTAATTAACAGTGGTTGAAAGGCAAAATCAGCCCTACCTGCGTCTGCAGTGCTTGTGACTGCTTCGCACAAAGAAGATTTTGACCCTAGAGTGCGCGAAAAGAAAATGCAAACTATTTGGCGTCTATCCTCGCTTCGTCACAGCATTTGGAGCCCTCTGGATTTGAACCTACCCTCTCATGGAACTTTGTCTTCTAAGTCCGCATTCTTATCTACTCGGCCATTCACATCCTCACACCACTCTTTTCTGATCTAGTTTTTATCGGCACCTCTCTGGCAAATACCGGGAATGTGGAGGTCCGCCTCGCCAAATTTGGCGGTCCGCCACAGGAATCTGTCTAAAGCAGTGTTTATACTTTTTCGTAAGGCTATGGCGTCGCGGCGACGGCTACAACACGACGCGATGGGTAGCGAAGCGCGCGGATGACCGGCCACACTTCGCAAATTTGCGTGGAATGTGGTAGTTGGCGTTTGCCCTCGCGTCGCGAGGGCAAACGCCAACTACCACATCGCGACCACTGTTTGCCCATGCATCCGCTTGGGACCCATCGCATTTGAACAGTTGGCTTGGACGCGACTGAAGTAGAAGTATAAACACTCCTTAATGCGGGTCATCGCGGTCGAACCCATGGGAGTCCTCAATTAGGAATTCTGGCGCAATTACTCCACCTAAGTGACAGCCATGATTTTTCCTAACCATTTTACCTTGCCGTTGATAGGAGTGTGAACATGCACTCACGCGCGTGGGTGTGTGCAAATGCTTCGTGTGGGCTGTATCCTGCAGTTCGGATCTAGCCAAAAGCTCGCAATCTAACGACTGGGAAGCGCATGAGAGGCGAGTAGGGGCCGCCTCTAACAAATAAGTCCCTCGTCCACGGGGGGAATCCTTCTCTCCGTCATTCGAATGCCGGCGACAGGCCGTAGTGACAGGCCGGCTGAGGAACACCCCACGTCACATCACATGATCATGACGTCAAATGGATTTGAGAAGAAGGCTACGGCGTCCACGGGAGTCGACGCGCACTCGCGGGGCCCGGTGAGTGTGAAAAATATGCGAGGGTCCTCGGTGCTTCGCGAACGGCGGCATCGGGGGGCAAGCAGGCGAGTCGTTGAGGATTTCAACGTGGCTAAGACGCGCATTGCTACTTTGAACGTTGGCACGTTGACGGGCCGCTCGTATGAATTGGCTGCAGCACTGCAGCGTCGCCGAATCGACCTATGCGCTGTACAGGAGACGAGATGGTCCGGGAGCAAGTCCAAGGACATCGGTTGCGGCTTCAAAATTGTCTACACCGGTAGTAAAGGCACAAGAAATGGCGTCGGCATCATTGTATCTGAACGATTCAGAGATTCCATTGCAGGCGTAGAGCGTTTTGACGACCGTCTTATGAAAATTGTTATCGTCACGCTAGAGCGGCGCATTCACTTTTTCTCTGCATACGCCCCGCAGAGTGGGTGCTCAGATAATGTTAAGAACGACTTCTGGGCTCTGATTGATGAGAAGACCGCGGCAGTACCATCAGAAGACACGGTCATCATTGCTGGAGATCTGAATGGCCACGTAGGAGTGACGAACGACGGCTACAGGTGCCATGGTGGCTTTGGATACGGGGTGCGCAACGACGATGGCGAGCGTATTCTGGACTACGCCGAGTCTCATAACCTCATCATAGCAAACACGAAATTTCGAAAACGACCATCCCACCTCGTTTCCTTTTATAGTGGCAGCAACAAGACTCAGATCGACTACGTCCTCGTCAGGTACCAAGATCAGAAGCTCGTCACGGACGCAAAAGTCGTGCCCTACGAGACGGTCACGTCGCAACACCGACCGCTGATCTGCACGATGAAAATCACGCCGCCAAACCAGAAGCGCGCCGAGCGATGCGGACCGGCCAGAATAAAGTGGTGGAGACTTAGAGAGAAAGAAGCGGATGTCACCTCTCTTATCCAGTTGCCACCTATCACGAACGTCGATGAAACATGGCAGAGGGCAACCGATAATATCCTTGCAGCAGCTCGCTCGGAACTCAGCACCACCAAACCAGATCGGCGAAAGATCGACAGAAAGACCTGGCTCTGGACGGAGGAAGTGAGAACGAAAGTTCGCGAAAAGAAACGTTTATACCATCTCTTCCTGGACAATAAAACGGAAGATAACTGGAGGAGTTACCGCGAAGCGAAGAGGTCTGCGAAGAAGGCCGTTGCTGCAGCGAAAGCGGCTCATTACGATGAAGTCTGTAAGAAGTTGGACTCCAAAGACGGCGAGCGCTTCATCTACCGACTCGCGAAGTCGCGTCAGCGCCAAGCGGATGATGTTGAAAAGTTTCACGGCGTAAACGATGAACAAGGTCTGCTCCTGATGGACCGCAAAATGGTGATGCAACGATGGAGGGATTACTTCGAAAAGGTTTCAACTGAAGAGTTTGCCCATCCCCCCGTCCCAGAAGTTCCACCCACCTTTGGGCCAGTGCAGCCGATCACCATCGAAGAAACCCTGGCGGCACTGAAGCGAATGAAGGCGGGCAAAGCGACTGGTCCAGATGATATGGCGGCGGAGGTGTGGAAGTCACAGTGCTGGAGCCCCGCTGACTGGTTAACGAAATTTTTCAACCTGGTCATAGCGCAGAAGAAAGTGCCCATGGATTGGCAGCAAAGCACCACCATCCCGATCTGGAAGGGTAAAGGCAATCCCGCTGATTGCACGAACTACAGACCAATCCGTCTCTTGTCGCATACCATGAAGATCTTCGAGCGTATCATCGATCGACGGATTCGCGAAATCGTTCAGCTATCTTCCAATCAATGCGGCTTTGTACCCGGATGTGGCACTACCGATGCCATCCATGCTGCCCGTCTGCTGATCGAGAAACATCGTGAGAAGAAGAAGCCGTTGCACCTAGCCTTCCTAGATCTGGAGAAGGCCTTCGATCGCGTCCCACACGAAGTGATCTGGTACGCCCTGCGACTTCAAGGCATTCCCGAGGAGCTTCTTAAGTGGGTGCAGATGCTTTATGTCGACCACAGGAGTAAAGTGCAGGCGGCTGCAGGCACATCGACTGAGTTCCCAATAACCGTCGGCGTACACCAAGGCTCAGCCTTATCTCCGCTACTGTTCATCGTTGTCATGGATGCCCTCACAAAGGATCTCCAGAGACCAGCGCCATGGACGCTGTTGTATGCCGACGACGTAATGCTGGCATCTGAAGACAAGGATGAACTTGAACGACAGACGCAAGCGTGGAGCGACCGGCTGGCAAGGTTCGGCCTTCGCCTGAACATTAAGAAAACCGAGTATTTGACCACTGACGAGCACGAGTCCGGCACCATCAAAATTAATGGCACGGATCTCCCACGAGCCGCAACATTCAAGTACCTCGGTTCAATGGTGTCATCAGACGGCAGTCTCGCTCATGAAATCTCCGCACGCGTCAACGCTACGTGGCTGAAGTGGCGCTCACTGACAGGTGTGCTGTGTGACAAGAACATCCCAGACCGCCTTAAATCAAAGATCTACCGAACCGTAGTGCGCCCTGTCGCGATTTATGGTGCCGAGTGTTGGCCTGCCACCAAGGAAATGGAGCGTCGAATTAGCGTCATGGAGATGAGAATGTTGCGTTGGATGGCTGGGATAACACAACTCGATCGCATTTGCAACCAAGATATACGGCAGCGATTTGGAGTTGTGGCGATAGACGACAAGCTTCGCGAGGCGCGTCTGCGATGGTTCGGTCACGTCCTCCGTGCCAAAGGCGATAAAGTCTGTAGGATCGGCTACGACCTAGAAGTACCAGGAAAGCGGCCAAAAGGAAGACCGAAACAACGATGGCTTGACACCCTGCACGCTGATCTCAAGCTGGCTAGGATCCATCCCGACCAGGCGCACGACAAGGCAATATGGCGTCAAAGGATCAGCAAAGCGGACCCCGCTACGAAACGGGAAAAACGCTGAGGAAGAAGAAGATTTTACCTTGCCGTTGACTGTACGTACAGAAGCACCCAGTGGTCCGGATTTTCTGGCCGTCCCACACCAAAGGACCGAGAATGCGAACGGTGGTGTCAATGAAAAGTGCAGAAACGCAGACAATCAGAGAACAAAAAAAAAAGAATGCGATGCGGCAAAATGAGCGGCTCCGGACCACTGAAGGCTCCTATGCCTTGACTGGGAATCAATTTCTTTCTTTGTTGTTCTTGAAGGATTTGAAAGTCTACATCACAGTGAACATAATTCTTGCTCAAATTTCGCAAGCAGATGTAAAATTTACTCCTTGCTATTCCGTCTTAGAAAATTGGGCTGGTGCTTATCCCCAAAAACTATTATCTGAAATCCACTAAAAATTGCTGTAAGAAAGTAGCTGTCCGTTCTCAGTCGCTCTAATTCGCGGAAAAATCGCCAAAAAGGATAGAAATGCGCATAACTTTCTTGTTCACCTCAGATATTTGGGGAATGAATAGTCCTCGGGTCGCCCGGTTATTCTGCACCATCTGCAGCATCTGAATTCCGTCGCGTCACCCAGTGGTTCACTATCATGTCCTCGGATCACCCGATGCTTCATGCATTCTTAGGTCGACCGGTGGTTCATTTAATTCCCTCACGTCACTCGGTAACTGACCAAGCCCACAAATTAGGCATTCAAGTGGCCCGGTCGGGCCGATTTGGCCGTCGGGTCGCTCTGTGTTATTGCCTGAGTATGTTGCAGTAAGTTATAGCCCAGGGAAGAAAAGAAGGCAAATCCGCCTTTTGAACGTTTGTTTAAAAAATGCAGGTATCATCTATCCGAAACGGCGAAGCTGGTTTATCACGACTACGATCTTAATCCTTAAAGGCAGCACCCGCGGAAATCCTCGACTCGGAGCTGATGTGCGTGTGGTTAAGTACAGACCCAGCACGTCATAAATGTGAAATGAACACGAACAATAATAGCTTACCTGCAGAGTAAATCGAACTGACGTCTTGAACCCGCCTGGCCGTGTTCACGCCTGTACGAGTTTTCCTCGGCTCGAAGCGCCAGCTAGAGTTATTGCGGCGCATGGCGTAGAGCAGTATATGTAGTGTAGTGTATGAAATACACACCATCCACAGGATTTCGTGGCGTTACGCGCGTATACCCTCAGCGGAAAACTCGTCCGCGCTGTGAACGCATGGAAAACAGCGCCTTCATTTCCCGTCTTCCGGCGTGTTTCACGCTGTTTCATCATTGCCTTTGAGTTCATCCTCTCTGATAACCTCAGAATTCAGCGAAATCTCAAACATGAAAGTTTCCGCGGGTGCTGCCTTTAACGCAGAAACGCAGATATTGTTCGTGCAGAAAGGAATGGAACATCAATTACATGTGGCCTCATATCGGCCTAAACGCGGATGCACCTTCTCAGACAACTTGTGCGGGCGTCCCGCTGTACCAATAGCTGAAGACCGGCCGGAAGTTCGCTGATCGCCAGCTGGCCTGCTCCCACACCTACCTCCCCACCGGCGTCGCCCCCTGTTTTGGGGCGTGGCTAACCTGCACTTTGGGGCAAGCGATGACCCATCACAAGTGCGCCGATCGACCAACGTAGCCTTCCGGCCGGCTTGGTAGGAACGGTTGGTTGGTACTGGGAGCAGCGTCAATAAATGCTTAGGTGCATTCATTGCTGCTGCGTCAAAGCGGCCAATTAGTTGTTTTCTGAAGCTGCGCGCATTTTGATCATATTCCTTCTGTGCTTTTCATTTTTGAGAGATTTCTGATGTGAGACTTATGCTCAAGTTCCCTGGCCGTTATTTTGTTGTTTTACTTTGGAAAAACCGTCTTTCTTTTGTCCCAAAATATGCTGATGTAAAATTTCTAGTCCCTTCAGTTGTGGTAGGCTACGATTTCTCGATTAGCGCCGCGCCATTCTATGGAGAAAAGTGTGAAGGCCCCGTTAGCTGTTCTAGTCAATGGAATTGTGTAAGTCTTATGAGAAGCAAAGTGGCGAAAAGGAAGTTGGGGTGGTGGCATTTGCCGGAGATCGCAGAGGTGCTTTTGACAGGTCGCAGACTTGTTAAAAAACTTGTTAAGCGCTTGTATTTGTAATGGTAGCCACAATAGGAGCAACGCAAAAGAACCTGTTGTCAATTTACTATTTTTTTAAATTTTCACTCTGATCCGTATGCTAACTTCAACTATTAGTACAGCGATTAACCTGTTAACTAGCTTAGACGTCGAGAAATCTGCCCAAATAGCCATTACAATCTTTTTCTTTCCAATACACAAGTGATCTATTGTTCAACTAAAAGTTGTACTTCATTTAAACATTATTATGTTGGTATAGTTTAAAGTACTTACTGCTACTGCGGTGAGGGGAAGCCATTTAAAGAATGGAGGATCCACCGTTGTAGTCCTGTGCGTCTCTTAACACAGAAATCTTGTTTCTTCTTCGGATTTTTCCCATCACCTTACCTGTTTGAGGGCCTACAAAATAGGTGGTTTCTTGGCCCTCCGTTGTCATCTCTGCTTTGATCGGATCTGGAATAGGATCCTTTTTCGAGCCAGTATTCCCTCGATAATTAACGAAGATCACAGGTCGGAAAATGAGGGGAGCAAGGAAAAAGTGAAGAAAAAAGAACAGCTGAATGCCTACTCAGACCACGGAGATACCGTTCGTAATAAGCAGGGGCGAGGGTCGAAACGAGCCTTTGGTCCTTTCCGCCTAAGAATTATCCTGGTTTATGATGCTACAGAGTTGCAGAAAGCGGAGCTTTGATCTCAGTCAGCCCGAGAAGCAACCGCGTTTATGCGGCAATGAGGCCGCAACTCATAGAGGTTTGAGCCTTATCCGCCCAAACCAGGTGATAGCTGATCTCATCCTGCCGCATCACGAATATATAATTTCTCATCAGAAATAGGAGAAGCTCAACTTCCATGTTCCTTCTTCTTTAAACCTTGGCATGTTGTTGTAATTCTTCAAATTATTTTTGTGCCGACAAGGCTTGTTAGGAAGAAAACTTCATTCTTCAGCCCGACTTTTCGACTAAATCGTCTTCTTCTGAGGCCTAAAAGTGCCTCACAGTTTTTTATCTGTGTCCCAGACCGCCAAACGCCTCCTCCCACTCTGCTAGTTCTCAACATTCTTGAAAGCTTGCTACCTGGACAAGCACCCAGGACAAAAGGTAAACCCACTCTAAATCCACCGTTATTGCGGATTAGTCCGCACCACTCGTGACTGTCGTTGCGGACAAGTGAGAAATGCTACACTATCTGCGTTTGATGGTATCTACAGTCTATAGCTCACATAACGATACGAAGGACAAGAAGTCACTGGTTATTAGCAGACACTCATTCTTGTTGTTCATCGCTGGGTTGTTAAAGATAATCCGGAACGGTTCTAGTGCTTTTCCTTAATCCTTAATGCGTACATGGAGCGCTCTTCCAGTTTCCCTTATATACAGCGCGTTACAATCTTAACATTTCATTTGATATATTACCCCAATCATTACACAATCACCTTCGCTTCCTTGTGGTCATACTATGCAGTGGTCTGATACGCATTGTCGATCGTAGAGCCGATTCCGAATTAGCTGCTTTCTGATGTTGTCGCTGGGTATGTTTACCAAGACTACATCGTTCTGCAGTTCGACTCGGAAAATGTATTTTTGAATAGCCGCACTAACATCGTCTGAAATGAAGGGCAGGCAAAGGAGTAGCTTCGGTTAACAAAGTGGTGTTTACATGAATGTAGTGATAATGGCACTGTCTTCTCCCAACCTCTCTACCTACTCTTGCACTCGAGCGAATGGGGGTGCGCTCCCAGTTACACTGCTTGGAGGCAGTGTCTCACCCCTCAAATCGTTCTCAAGACCTGAGCAGGAATGAGCGCCGCAAACAAAGGGACACATGTAATGTCTTGATACCACTGGGAACAGTATGATACGAAGAGATAATTGGCCCACAATTCCGAAATTCCTGACCGTCTGCGACAAGTGATCGATCATAGGAGTCGCAATGAATTTACTGTGTTGTCTTCGACCCGCGTTGTCCGTGACACGCGTTCACTATTTGCGTTGAACACGGACTACTGGTAAGACTCAAAAGCTGTTGGACCCGTGTGAAGGTTTATTCGCCATACTGAAGCATTTCATGCCCTGTCGCGGATAGCGATTGCTACCACTTCTAAGCAGTAATGTCCGGTGCGGATGGCGCGCTACAGTGCAGCAACGAGCATGCGCAGCGACACTGGGCGCCCACTGCGTATGCGTCAGCAAGCCCCGCTTCCTCCGCCAAAATCTATATAAGATCGCGCTCATCTGCAGTCAGCGTATATCTATCTGAGAGCTCGCTGGTGCCTGCCGCCATAGAATTGCAGAGGCTCGTAGCAGGGCTAAAGTATGTTGTCGTAGTGTCGCGTCGTTTGTCTTTGTTCCGTTTCGTCGTTTCATAGAATAGTCGTTTCCGTAGAAGGGGTAGCGGGTTGGCGTTTTGGCGGGAGGACCTGGGGTCAGAAGAAGAGAGGAATAACCGTGGTGAAGATAGAGAGCTATGTGTAGAGCCTGGTTACTCACGAGGGCTCATAATATATCGAATATATCGACCAAGAAATATTAGTGTTCATTAAGTCTTTGAAGCATTAGTGTGAAGGGAATTCTCGATACACCATGTAATATGCATGGTGTGGCATCCACTGAACCGTAGATGCAGCATGGTGCATCCGACTGTGTGTAACGAACCCGTTTGCTCCTGATACGAGGAATGAAGGTCGCTACCGCGTTTCAACTTTGCAGTTGACCCAGGATAAGTAAATGTGAGGCGGCCCGGTTTTAGCGAGTAGGCGCAGGGCATCTAGGACCTCAATCGTGGACCCGTGCACATGGTGCACCGGTCTGGTTGGGCTGGAAACTAGCCATACCTAGCCACCAAGGTGCATGGGTACATGCTTCCCTAGGGTTCCGGTTTCCAGCAGTGGAAGTTACTCCTCAGATTTCGTTTAGAATTCGGGCAATAATCTTGTGATTACAAAATGCATCCCTGTTTTTTTTTGTTGCCGAGAAGCAACCAGTGGATGAATAATGCAGCCCGGAGTGAACCGAGGGATTCCACAATACTAAATCAACTGTCAGCAGTCTCACCGACACCTAGAGGGCCGGTCCGTCCCATTACCCCTGTACTGGCCATCCAGACAAGCTAACTTAGGCTTTAGCCATCTGGACAACAAATGGACTGTCCAACGCGCGCTGTTCTGTTGTTGGGGTGCACCGAATCGCACCTGAGCGTGGCTTCTGTATGATAGCCTGGCCGCACATAGGTTTCGGAGATTTTCCTGGTCTCATAAAGTGTGAGGGCGTCATTTTCTGCGAGATAAGAGTAGAAAGCTCTTGTCTATTAAAAATCTTGATTCTTCTGGTTCGTGGTTAACACGTATCAGTTGTATGCAGCACATAAGTTTCATCGTTCCTTATGAACTCGTATATGATCCATTAGTGATATTGAGAATGCTAATATCTTGAGAATATGACGAAACCGCGCGCGTTGGATACATCATTTCTTGTCCAGATAGCTGAAGCCGCTAAATTGGGCTAGGTGTTCAGTTTGCTTACGCGGTCACTCGTCTATTATGTATAGTACACCCTCTAGAAACCAAGATTTCCCCCAAGGGCTAACTTGTTCTGCACTAACTGAGCACCCCTCCCTACAACCCGGTGCAAAATAGTAACAACGGTGAAGGTAGAGAGCTCTGTGTAGAGCCTGGTTACTCAAGAGGGCTCATAATATATCGATCAAGAAATACTAGTGTCCAATAAATCTTTGAAGCATCAGTGTGAAGGGAGTCCGCGATAATGTGCATGGTGTGGCACAAACTGAACCGTAGATGCAACACGCCCTCTCCCGTAGCGTTCCTCCTCTCACTTGACACTTTTCTATCCTTCACATGTTGCAAGTTAACCTTTCTTTCCCACATGGTACGTTTGTCACTAGACGTGCTGTGTTCGTTCGCTCATGTGTCAAAAGAGAAAGAAGGCACTAACCCATCATGAGGCCGTGTTCCTTTGGTCAAAACATAACAGAAATGAAACTCACCACCGGAATGTTACAATCTATCCATCGGCGGATCCGAGAAAGTTTCTTGAAGGAGAAATCGTGGACGCGGTCGTTTTTTAACGATATCAAGCATACTTGTGAAGGGCTCGTGTGGCGCAGTGCTAAGAGGCTCAGTGCGCACGCACATGGTCGACGGTTCGATCGCGACTGTATAGGGCACATACGCATTCAGCGCCTCTACGATGCTCAGATGAAGTCGAATGCGTGGCGCATTCCACAAACGAGAATGATTAACGTCGATCACTTTATCCTTCATCCTCTACCAAGCATACTTGATAGTGAATAACTAACTAGAACTTTGGAGAGGAAAATAACGGAAGCACGAGCCAGAGATGAATTACAGGGACGAGCTGAAGGAAATATTGCGGCTGATCACATGATCAGATCTCCCTCCCCTTTTAAGGCATTCCGGATCAGGGACCCCTCACTCTTTCGCTAGGAACAAAAAAAGGGGTGAGGTCCACCATCCCTGTCCCACGCTCTTGCGTTTCTTTCTCAGTGAGATTTCTCTGTATAGCTGCACTGGCTATGTTGGTAGCTAAGGTCCTGCCCGCACAGTATTGTTGGTTGATTAGATTGCTTGTTTGTGTATCTGATTGTTTTGAAATTTTTCTGAATGCTATGGTGCGAAGAAGGCATTAATGCCGAAAGCTCACGAGAATAAAACCATCGAATAGAGTCTCAATATTTCAAGAAAAGGAGAGATACTTGATAGTGCCCACCTCAGGCACTTTTAGAGGACCGCCCGAGCACCCATCCTTATCTTAGAGGACCAGCCGCGCACCCCTTATTATCATAGCGGACCATCCGAGCACCCCTTATTATCTTAGAGGACCAGCCGCGCACCCATCCTTATCCTAGCGGACCAGCCGAGCTACCTAAATTGTGGGTGGGGCAGCTGTGATAAGCAATATCATCCTCACAAAGCCTTCACTGGTGTTTCATTCTTTCCGTTTGTATCGATGCAGACCGTTCCTGTTCGTCTACAACATAATTCTGCTCCTCCTTCGCATGTATGGACAGAATTTTCTTCTGTTCCAATGTGATGTGAGTCTTTGCTGTTCTGAACTTTGGGGATAACTTGCTACGATAACTTTAAAACCTTAAATTCTTGGTGATTTAGGTTTGACGAGAGGGCAACTGCTAGAATCTCCATTCTGAACTCCTAATCTTAAGTTTTTCCTCATTAAACTACCAAGCTTCAATAAACTGTAAGTTTCGTTCAAGGCCCACTGTGACCCTTGATTAACCCTGGCGGGAAGCATTCTCTCAACTCACATTATTCTATTTAGGGGAAGGATGAGTGATTACACTTACACATAGTGTGGGTGCAATTCATGGCACACATAGGAAAAAATAATGTAAGCGCATTCTCCACACATTTCCTTCCTAGAATCAAAAATTGCATCAAATTTGAACAGGCGTTTCAGTGGCAAACGAAAACGTGGACCGAGGAGAAAGAGGTGTCAGCATTCGATTCGATAGGAAATACTTCTGACTTCGGACTATTAGGATTTGCTGCTGATTTTGCTTGGTGCACGAATTCGGAGAAGTTAAAGAAAAAAGTTGCGAAAAGGGCTCCTTCAATTGTGCATCGATCCAATATCATGTGAAATGTTGCAAACGGAAAAAAACAGAATAAAATAAATTTGAATTACAAATGTGCTGTCACTGTACTACACAGCTTGCTTTCACAGTAGGAATTTACTGGAGTGGGATGTAGAAACTACCGGAGCTATCCCGAGCTTCTCGAAAATGCCCGCGGCCCGTCAGATATTGGGTGCTCGGCTGGTCCGCTTTTGATCAGAAGCGGACCGCCCGCGCACCCAATTTCTTTCCAATTTTCATCCCTTACGCGGGCCGTCAAATTTAGGGTGCTCGGGCGGTCCTCTAAAAGTGCCTGAGACTACACTGATTGCCTTCGTTCGGTTAATGGAGTGGGCTAGATATATTGGATACGGGTCCAGAAAAGGTGGACTAATATTCACCTTTTCTGGACCCGTATCCAATATATCTTGCCGTGGGGAGAGAATTACAGCGGGTATATATCCATCCCCATTGATATGTATCCATTTGCTGTCCAATATAACTCATCCATCCCCGTGTCGACTTCTTTGCGCAAGTGCGGTGTATTGACGAGAGACCACACGAAGTGAAGATAATGTAGATGATGGATAGTTATCAAGTGAAAGTTGATCGGATAAAGATAAACTGCGGTGAAACAAGTGGACTCGCGAATCCACGAATTCACAATGGCAGGGGCAAATCCCTATCCATCCACCGGTAGACCCCCGACTGAAGGCTTGAACGAGGGAGCAAAGCCGGCAAACTGCGGGCGGAAACGCACATGTTGCGGGGCAAAAGGGCAATCGGGCTAATGGCGGGCCGAATGATGCTGCATGCACGACCGTCGGGGTTCGGCCCGAAATATGAAGAGCGTCAGGAATCGGCCCGCTTTTCATGGTCACTGACCGCCGAATGACATCTCCAAAAAGCGGCTTGAGCGTCGACATATTTTGGCTCAAAGGCTTCACCCACGAATTTTTGCCTTCACAGGTTTTACTGGATTCCTAGGCTTAGCACTACAATGAAGACGAAAGCAGTGATCAACTTTGACAGATCCTACGAAAAACGGTTCTTGTCGTCACCATTTTTGTCCGTTTGCAGAAGATGGCCGAGTTGCCCGGGCTAGAATTGGAGAGAGCTGGGTAAGCAAGCAATTTTATTATAATGGAAAAAAGTGATTGTAAACAAAAACATCCATTCCTTTCATACTACAACTTGTTCTAATTGATCGCCAGCACACATTTTATCTTTTCACATCTTGAGAATGCTGATGCCTACAACGATGCAACTTCCGTAGAATTGTTGGCACCTTTGCAAAGTGACAAAACGATCAAAATCTCGGGCAAGAAAATTCCCGCGGATGCTGCCTTTAAAGAGGAAGAGATGGACAGGAACGAGAAAGCCAACACAATTTTGCGCCCAACCCTAGGCTTCTAATTAGTAAAGAGCAAAACTACTTTGGTAACTTCCTCCCCTCCGCCCTTCCACTTCTTGCATTCCCCATTGTTGTGCAGATAAGAGGACGTCTTTTGTGGCTCTTTCTGAGCTAACAAGGAGGAGATACTTGGTGGCCGTGGCCATTCGTGATGGGATGTGTGCTACCACATGCAGTGTTTGACGCTGATCTCGAATCCGCAGCCCAAATTTCCTGCGGACTTATGTGTAGCAAGTTACACCTATTTCTTTTCACTCAGATGTAACATACCGTACTCTTTTATGGGCTCCAGGCTAAGCCTGGTAGCTGCATTATCGTCCTAAAAGTATTAAGGGCTTCTAGAGGACACAAGGGCCTTGCTGGCGTGCAGCCGCGTTACCTTAAAGGCAGCACCCACGGAAAATTCGGTTTCCGAGATTGTAGCGCAAAATTACATTTTTGAGCATGAGGAGTATTGCTGATGTCCCCAATCCGACCAAAACTCATGCAAAAAAGGTTTTTGGGTGATTCAATCTTGGTAGGTTAGAGCATGGCGGTCGAGTTGCACCTATGGGGTCGAACAAAAAAGTCGATAACGCAACCATCATTGCCATCTTTTTTCTTAGCGCTATCGGATATTTGGCTGGTAAAGCAGTTTTCTGAAAAAAAGAGCACAAAGAGAAAGAATATGGGATGTTCATAATAACAACATGACTAGGGAAAAGCACAAAACCATACGGTAGTTTTTGAAGCTAAATAATTTAGATACGCGCAATATTTGAAAAATTGGATGAGTGAGAAAAAGGGTTTGTAGAGACCCATAAGAGGTGGGAAGGCAGTAAATATCGGAAAGTTGAGGATCAAAATGAAATTGTGGTCGAAATGAGGTAAGAAAACGTTAATATAAAAGACTCCCAGCTGCAATCACTGCTCAATCAGCTGATAGTTGCCATTTTTCGCGCTCCAAGAATGATTTTGGAGCGCGGTATTAGCATGAAAACTCGTAAAACTTACTGCCTACTGATCCTGTTGATCCAGGTTTTACCTGTCATTACTCATTATTGGGAAAGTTCTAACTGGTACTCTTATTGCAAAATTGACCCCACAATCGATTGGATCATGAGGGGATCAAAATCTAAGAGGCGAAAATTTCCGTGGGTGCTGCCTTTAATTTAGGCTTGTTTATGAGAACAGTACTCGAAGTCAGTGAGTGGCCCACTCATGGCCCTCGCATGCGAGCTTTAAAGGCTGTTAAGGAAATAACTAGGTACCAGACACTTAAATAAGACTTGCTCTTTCTCTAATAAGTCTAACTGCATTTTAACCTACTACTCAGACATTCGCGGGATTGGAGCGGCAGCCGAACCAGACTACGCTTTCAACCCCAGCCTAAACTGACGAATTGCTGCGCTTGCAGCAATACGTGTGTTCGGGCTGCACTGAAGCTATTGAGGGGCGCGCAGTGCAGCTATACTTGCGTTTAGTGCGCTTGAGTGAATGCGTCCCGCTGATTGGTCAGCGGCGTTGTGAGGCAGGGCGTGGGCGGAGCCCTACTTTCGCCCCCTTAAGGTACACTGAACGGCGCAGAGACGCCGCAATTGATCGATTGAATTGACCGGATTGCGTCACCATTTGTATAGTCGGTTGCAAACNCGTGTGTTCGGGCTGCACTGAAGCTATTGAGGGGCGCGCAGTGCAGCTATACTTGCGTTTAGTGCGCTTGAGTGAATGCATCCCGCTGATTGGTCAGCGGCGTTGTGAGGCAGGGCGTGGGCGGAGCCCTACCTTCGCCCCCTTAAGGTACAGTGAACGGCGCAGAGACGCCGCAATCGGTCAATTGAATTGACCGGATTGCGTCACCATTTGTATAGTCGGTTCCAAACGTGACGGTAGTTGAGTATCCATGCATATAACGAGAAGCCACACTTTCCCTGACTGACATTATCAAAATCCACCATATGCGCGCGCATTGAGGGAACCCGGCTGTCCTGTATTCTTCCTAGCTCGGGACAGTGGGCTTTTTTTATTAGTTGACAATACTTTGGTACCGTTCATTAGTACTTTACCACTGTAGTATGTCATTAGTGGTGGTTTTGTTCTGAATCGTTTTGGCTTCATATGTTTTCACTCGTACGCTTCGTTTGTGTCCTACCAGTTTAGTTTTTTTTTCCTTATTTTGTTTTTTTTTGTTTCGACACCTTTGCACACGTTGTTTTCCCTCGTACGCTTCTGTCCTTCTTTCACTCAGTGTCAATCAGTCTTGGTTATGTGAATATTTCTGAACAACGGCGTTGACACTGCTTGAAGTTGGTGCTGANTCGTTTTGGTTTCATATGTTTTCACTCGTACGCTTCGTTTGTGTCCTACCAGTTTAGTTTTTTTCCTTATTTTGTTTTTTTTT